>JAFMSR010000004.1:29819982-30317482 GCA_022818135.1 Saxidomus purpurata
GAAGAATCATTTTCGTTTTTGAGTTCTATGTTTCCATTTGTGATGCCTTGTACAGACCCACAGCCTGAATGTAAAAATATTTCAAGGTGCAGTGGAGTCTTTAACATAATAGCTACTTACCTCTTGACAGTTATTAAAACATGAACTCATAAATATACGAATAAAATGCTGTTCAAATCAATCTAATAGTCCATACTTACAATAAATTCTATGTAAGCCATTTCAATGTATGTCAACTAATAGTATACAGGGCTCTCATTATCGGGCATACTGTATAAATTTTATCGAAGTCCCTCCTTTCAACCCATGTATCTGAATGTCGATAAAGTTGGTTTGTGAATGGTTGGATGTTAATAATTATGATCCATATAAAATACGTACATATACATGTATTTACATAGATTGTTCAGCTTTTGCATTTTTTTCCGTATATGAAACACTATCTAGTTTATACAGTGTGTGACCAGTGTATGGCATTATCCCTACTATCACACGCAAATTAATCATCTGGTAATATAAATAAGGTCAAAGATGTGTTTCCAGTAAGACAAAGACATGCATCCTACACGTTGATTTATAAATAAGTGTAATACAAAATGAATATGAATCAATGTGGTTTTTTTGACAATTGTGTTCCTAAATGTACGGAATGAGTACAAAAGTCACACATTATCCCCATTGTAAAATGTCTCAAAAACTTCCCCAAAACGTCTACGCCAAAGTATGACCTTACCCCTAAATGTAACAAAATAGAGAATGATATGCAGTAGTTACCAATACACCAGGTCTCTGGTACAGATGTGCAGTCAAGCCGAAATGATTCACCAGGCTCTGATGCTAGAATACAAAACAGCCGATGTGGTAAACAATGTATAGCTAAACACTCCTTTGTATCTATAATTAGTTTTATAAATCTAAGGCAAGCAACTCTATATCTTTGATAAACTATAAAACGCGATATACTGAATACATTTAGATATATCAGTAAATAAATAAGCTATCTTAAATACACGTACAAATGCCGTTAACTCAACGCACCAGCAACACTTATATTAAATCACAATAACATAATAACATTATATTAAAACAACTGGTTTAAAATACCCAGTCGTACCTTAAAGGACAGTAAAACAAGTAACGCCTGGGGTGTTATGGGTATGGGTTCTTATGTTGGAGTTTTTAATTCCATTTAATGAACGTTATACCAATTTAACTATTAATCAATTTACAAAGAGGACAGCAGGTTCATTCTAACCATGATATGGTTCTCGATTTTCCCTGTTAATGCGCTTTACATTTTTTTATCAAAACCTATTAAGTATGCAGACCTGCATGATGCTTGCCCCTCTCAAGCCTTTAGTTTTGTAAACACTGTATATTGATCAGAACAGTTGTAGATTATCTATAATGATATCTACGAATGATAGTCCAAACACAAAATATCGTATATCTAAACGTATCAAACAGATACAGGTTGTCACTAAATTATTCATTTTTCTTATTTCCTTTATAACCAAAGCATGCTGTCGTTATATTCAGGTAATTCAATTGCATAATTAATGTATATTTGTATTACAATAGGTGTTTTACAAAATGCAAATCGGCTGTAAACAACTGTACACGACAATCGATAGTTTGCACAGCATTTGGTACACCCATGTCCTAAGTGATTTCCCATTTAAACAGACATGGTCTATGACGGGCTTGAATCCATTACATTGAAGTCAATGACAGGCAACTACGATTTGAAACTGGAGTCTACAAACAGTCTGTAACGTAGTGTCACAGGGCTTGCATTCATTCGGATGTTGTACCGTGTTAAGAATTTAGGTTAACAGCGGTAAATTCGTATTACGAAAAGTTGTACATATAAGTTAAACGATTGTTAATTCAAACACATAAAAATTATGCATTGTTCGGCCAATTCATAAACAACAACCACTGGATGAATATCCTTTTCAAATTCTTAAATATCTATCGTAACAATACATATATACATGTACATGTGACTTATCCTATAGGGATAAGGAAACGAGAGCTAGCTACTGAGATAGCAGGTTCAAAAACAAGATGATTAGTCTTTCTTCACTAAATAGTCTAAGTCACAACATTACTCATGAGTTGTTTAAGCCTCTGGTAGACTTAACCAAAGTTTTGCTATACAATGTTCTGCACATAGCGTTCTATTCCCTATCATGTAGCTAGCACATGTCAATTTTGACTTACCTTTCATGTGTAAAAGCTTTGTAATCTGTATGTTACTCCCTTTCGTCGAGTTGGTGTTCAAATTTTCTTTTTTGTTATATACCTTTGTTTGCAACTGACTGAGTTAATGTTGTACACTTCATCATATGTTCAACGAATACAACGTTACAATTTACTGTTTATAAATATATTATCATGTATAAAAACAGGTATTTTATACATATTAATAACAATACCCACCTTTCAGTCCAATGAAAAAGAGGCCCTCCTGGTTTGATGTACTATTGTTGATGAAGTCAATCCTGCTATAATGATTGCTTATTGTACTTGACCCAATACTCTCCGTATAGTAGGTCTCACATCCAATAGTTTTTAATGTGGCATGAATCCCGTTCTTAAATACTAGGTTTTGCTCACAACTACTTGTTTCATGGTACAAATCAGCATCGATAATGTATATAGTAACACCCGACGAACAGGAATAAGCTTCGAAAGAGCACGAGCATGAATCACTTCCGGTCGTAACGCCTGGGTAGTTTTCGGATGTAATATACAGCGGCGCATCGTCTGATGTAAGGGACTGACCGGTTGCGCAGATTGAAACTGTTCTGCTCTCTGTGAGTCGAATAAAATAAATCATTGACAAGTTTTTCCTGCAAATATGTATATTTTATACAGCAAATCCTCTTTACAGTAGCGCACTGACATTTTGATAAAATAAACTTTGAAATTATGTTGTAAGTTATAGAAAATATTACAAAAAGAAGAACAGGTGACTGAGGACAAAACTCCTAAGAAGTTTAAGTTTGAGTACCTAGACTGCACAGCATGGTAAGCCACAAACTGATCAGTTTCACGCCAATATATAGCTTTGAAAAAATACCGTTAGCAATGTTATAACTCATTGAAACTATGAGAAGTTATATGTCATTAGGCGATAAGGCAAATTCGCGCAGTACAATAAAAATGTTAATATGTATATAAATTCAACCGTATCTGATATGTTTATGGATACATACAATTTTCTTCCGAAAACAAATTAACTTTATGTCATAACAGATAACTGCTTCAATGTACCTTGTCTATTTCTATCAAAAAATTTACATACTTGGTATACAGTAGTACTGCAGAAAAACATACGAAACAGGCTTTACACCAAATGCACAGAACTCAGTGGTTTCTTTAAGTGATGGCACGTTGCAGGACGTTTTGCCAGAACAAGAGCGACGAAGATCCTGAATGTCTGTACTGTCACCATTCACAAAACAGTTTGAGCTGTCGTATGTATTGCAGCATGTCGACTCACAAAGAACATGATAGGCATATTGCAGAGAATGAATTGCGATCAATTCGTCCGCTCCACAGGCCAGGTTGATTGCGGCTTTTAGATCACATTCCGTTACATTTATCAGACGTTCTGTCTCGGGTAGCTGGGCTGTTAAGATAAGACGTATGTTTTATTACCAGACTTACTTATTACTGCGAAAACAGAGATGCTGACCCACGTATGCCAGTCAAAAAGGAAACAATGTATGTTATTTGATGTTTGATGCGGTATATGGGGATATATTACCCGCCTATACTTTACCCGAGCCGTTTGGCGAGGGTAATATTATGTCGAGGCGTGTAATATATCCCCATATATCACGTCAAAAAACAAATAACAATTTTATTACCCTTCCCTTTCTCAAATCTTGAAAGATTCCGATCATTTTTATTTATTTAACGGCTGAACTTAAACAGACCTTCAAATCCCTATATGATACCTCGATGTCTCTTCGTGACGGCACTAATCAGCACGGACTTATACATTGACGTACTGTCCGCGACAACTCTCACGTTCAGCATGGGGTACAGTAAAGGGATATGTCAAGTGTTTATTACCAGCTTACCCGTAAATATCAATATCTATTTACAACGATCGTTCAAATCATGCCCCTGTGGTTAAAAGTAACCGGCTCTAGGGGTCACTTGATTGTTCGTAGAGGTATTGGAAATTCCTAGCTTCCAGTGAGTTCCTACAGCTACAAGCGACCAATTCGCAACTACAGAATTCCTTTGCAAGCAGTGACTTCCTTAGCAAGTCCAAACTTGTTCTTGTGACCAGCAATTTCCTTAACAACCAGTGATTAACCATATCGACCAGTGAGTTCCCGTACAAATGACTTCCTTAGCAATCGTTGACTTCCTTAGCAAAAACATTATCTTTTAGTAACTTGTGACTTTTCCTAGCAACCTGTTACTTCTTTAGGAACCACTGACCTCCGTATGAACAAGTGTCTTCCTTAGAAATCATTTAAGTTTTCAGCAACTAGCAACAGTTGACTTCTGTGGCAGTCACTGACAATCCTTAGTGAATAGAGATGTTGCTAGCAACCACTGACTTTTAGCGACTAGTGATTTCCTCAGCAACAAGTTACTTTCCCTAGCAACAATGATTTCCCTAGCAACTACGTGTTCCCTTGACAGTGCTACTCATTTGAGTGATATAAAGCTAACACTATCCTTTCGTTTTTCTATGACAGAAAAGCTTTAATAGCTACTTAATTATGAAGCAAGATTAGTTTACATAAATGCATTCGTCCTACATATTATTTAGTTCATACATATATGAAAGTGACTGAACATAATCCACCAAGATAGTAAAATTGAGGAAAAATTCTAACCTGTAGTCAAAGGCAAACTTGTTAAAAATATCAAACTCAAACTAATCCAAATGTTTTCAAACATTCTATATAATATGTAAGTCAATAATATCAATAAACTGTTTTCGTGCCGTATGTTTTATAAGTGTTTTCTATCCGTATGCAAATTTGCTTCCCGTTTCCCTATCCACAGTTAAGATTTATTATCTATGAAAGTTTTGAATCAATTATATCGCATTTTTAATATTCAGTCAACTTCTCTTTTTACATATTCAGAAGTATTTCATTATCGGTTTTACTTCTGCGTGAGGTCGCCAACGGGAAAACAACACTCGCTTAGTGTAAAATATCTCGAACAAAGCAAACTGTCCGCTTACTTCCTCTATGTACATGTATCTCTCCGTCTTTAAATTTCAGGGTTTTTTTTTCGGTGACCAGGCCAATTATAAGCTTTTTTGCGCAACAGCATTTTCTCTATGTGTAGTGTTGAATACATAAAAAACTGGAGACAAGGCTATTGTGACTAGATTTTAGCAATTCAATGGGTATTTCAACATATAGGGCTACCCAAAAAAGATGTATGACTATAGTAAAATTATATGGCGTCAATCCAACCAGCATACCTCGTACCGTATTTTACCGTGCTTAGTACATCGAAGTGTTTTTTTACCGTGCCCATTACTACTTAGTGAATTTACCGTACCTAGTACCTCGTACCTCAGGGCACCGTTCCTAGTAGCTCAGAGCATAGGGCACCGTACCAAGTACATCGAAATTCAGGAACCCGTGCCCTCGTGGCACAATGAACGGACGCCTTAGTTTTCATTATAACGATTGTACGTCAATACACTTTTGTAAAATATAACGGTGTCATCAAAAACGATAAAGTTGCTTAAATGTAACAAGGTGTGATTGAGGCTTACAGTAATTCATATATAAGTAACTACATAAAGGATAAACACATTTTAATGTGGCTTTAGTTCTAATCTCACTGATATAACTTGCTAACACAGTTATAGTCATATAAAATAATATGTAACTAAATATTAAACAATGTGTCAAAATGGTACTCAAACCAAAGTCATTTCACTAAGTCAAAACATCGATACCCTTTGAACGTTATCTCAACGTACCATGACCTCATCAATAAATATTGATCGCTTACGAGAATTGGAATCCCATTTCTTTGATGATATCACACGGTGTAGATTTTAAATTTATTTTTAGCACTGAGATAAGTAAATCAATTTTAATAAAGTTTATTGAAGATAATGCGTATATGTTTACACGATGATAAAACTGTTTACATGTACATTACTGAGTCACATTCACGGTTAAATTGTTGATAACATGAACAATTAAGGTCTACGTTGTGTCAATTTATTTGGAATAGGTTTTACGTTGGTTTCGCTTTATGATTTGCCATTTAAAAACTAATACTTACTGACAAAATAATTGAAATTCTATATGAATTTAACGTTCCTTTTGTCAGCATTAAAACATGTAGCAACACATCGAGTCATAGGTGGATAAACCAGAAAATGAGGGACATTAAATATAAAATGATAACAATAAAATTATGAGACATTTTTGTGTGTGTAATTATTTCTTTATATCATTTTATATCATAAAAGATTATCAAAGCTAAAATATTCAATTAAATCGTGAAAATGCTTTTGAATATGTCGGGGCACATCGTTTGACATAAGAACAACTGCAACGTACTAAGAAGACTTAAATATATCCAATCTTTACAGATAGTAACTTTTATGTACAATGTACCAGAATTTTTCTTGCGATCGATCCATTTTCTGACCATTCTTGTAAAACCGGGCTAGTGCTCGGCCGTTGTCATCGTCCCCGCTGAATTTGTAACCCCGAAGAGGGGAGTAAAGGACAAAAAATAGAGGAAATCCATGTGCCTCTATACCTAACGAGATATGATATGTTATTGTGTCTGCCTGCCTGTGATAATACCCAACTTAACATAAAAGAAAAAGGGAAACAACCATCACAAGCATATAACTGTCACATTGTTCATTATGTTGTTTCTTCCAAATAAACCGTAATACAACACTCAAATATGCTTGAATTGGCCCGTTCGATAGATACACTTCATAAAATGAATACTTTATCTACTAAATTTGGGACCATGGGACATTTGTTAGTTTCAGTGAAATATCGACTTTATTTCACAAGTAAAACACGCAAAAAACTGATATTTTCACGAGTGGCGTGGCCATGAGTGAACATGAGTTATTTGGTGTTCATGAGTAAAATAAAATTAATATTTCACAGAAACAAACAAATTTTCTTTTTTGTTTGTTTCCTTTATCAGGAAATTGTTTAATCATTGTATTCCTTATTCCCCATGGAGAGCCCCGTAGTGATGATGATAACTGCAGTACTCACTGTCACAATCATTACTGACAACGCTATGAAAATAGTTCTGACAATTATTTCAGATGAAAGTATTTTAGAAGTCATATCTATCTTTACTATCAAATCAAACTGAATCATCAATTTATTAGATATACATAAATAAACAAGCCTGCACTTCGTCACACCGTGAATCGCGAAGTAATACTCAATCAAGAAAAACAGTAAAAATGAAATGGTAATCCACATTTTACATAGTGGATAATCACTTTGTTTTCACTAAGAAAACTCTGTAATTCACAGGAAAACAAAAAGATAAACAGGTTTCTTTTATTTCCCACATTTCAAGCGTTTTCCCCGCTGGTCATGAGACAAAAAGTAAAACTAAAACAAATGGAGTTTGCGAGAGCATCCGCTCAATCGCATACATATTGAAAGAACGTGTCCTGAATGCACATTTATTACGTTAATCATTGGCCATAATAACTGCTAAAATGCTCCTCATCTGCGACAAGAATCATGAGCTTAATCTAAAAGCAGAGTATCAAAAACGGACCCATAAATGGTAGAAGGCATGATGTGATTAAAAGTTAAGTAGATGAAAATAAGGTTGTTAATGCTAGTTATTTGACATTTAATGATGCCTTTTAAGTTGAAACTCCAGTAAATAGGTATAAACACTTCGTAACAAAAGTAGCTACCAATTTACTTCATTCTGGAGATTTGGCTCCTTCTATCTTTTCGTTTTTTAATTTTGAGGAATTTACTAACTAGATGTAGTTATCGTTCTTAACATACTTTTTTCATTAGCTGTATTACAGTTCCTTTCCGGGGTTTACTTAAATCAGCCTATGGCTTGTTCAAAAATTTATTCATAGCCTAAAGTAGAGGACACAGGAGAACATTTTGAAGCAATGAAATAGTTGTTTTGTATGTTATATTTTCTTTTGTGAGTACAAATTTGACAGGTACAGTATCATGTAAATTAACACTTTCAAATAAAAATGGTAAAAACGTAAATTAACACTTTCATCCCCAGAATGAATGCATACATTTCACCATACTGTTTTACATTAAGATTGTGCGTCAAAAATACTGATATGTATCAGCTCTTGAGCCCTGAGTACAAGTGGGAATATAATTGTGGTACATATACACAGTCTAAGTCGCATGGCATCCTATTGATAAATGTTTTATAATTAATGTGCAGGAATCCAAATATGGTTCGTCTTTCTGACTTACATCGAAGCAAGGTGTTGGACAATAATAATAATAATAATAATAATAATAATAATAATAATAATAATATCTTTATTTACTGAAGGTTAACACATTAAGACATGCGAAACATTAACTTATTTTCAATGTGGCCTTCAAAAAAGAAAAGAAAAAAGAAACAATCCTGAAATAAAAATGACATTATGAAACAAAACATAAATGACAAAAACGTTATATCTACATAGAATGCAGCGATTAAACATAATTGTATACATGTAATAAACGGCGGAAATCTGTCTGAACACACAGCAAGCACATTCGTATGGAGGAAACACATTTGTACTAAATTTGATTTATAAAAGGACACATCGTCCAGTCAAAATATGACGCACACAAATGCTGAAACTGTTATCAAAACTCAACTCAATCATTTATATTTATTTATAAGTGTTAAATTGGATAAAATACGAAAAGACCATTATTTTGCAATTGCATTCTGCGAGTTGTCAATTGCACAGTTTGTGAAGAATCTGAATTTAATGAATATACAGAAGCGATTGTCCTTAGAGACTGATAGCTATATATAACAGTGTGATGTGTTTCTATCGTCATTTTCCGGTATCGGTTGTTTTCTTCACAGAACGTTCATTCATGTTGCGAGTATCTATTGGTTCCAGTTGATTCGCGGACTTTCCTCCGAATGGCAAATGTATTGTTTTCCCAAATATGTGTGCCTCGCCATGATCAATATAGACATGTCCATGTTTAACGTTATCACCTCGTGGTATTTCTGGTAATGGTTTTCTATGAAGATAGACAATGCTATTTAGTATTTAAAGATCTTACATTCAAATAATGTTGTCGCGTGTAAATCTAAAATCTCTAGTTTACATTCATTATTTGAATCCTGATACCTTAGGATCGATGCAGAGAATTGCTGAATTTTAAGACTTTGCTATAGAAAGCATTAGGGTTACCAGCGTCGCTTGTGATTTATACAATGTTCTGTCTGAAATTAAAAACTAGGTAGAATTTGTAACAGTAGTTTATTGACACTCAAAACATTAACAATATATTTGGTTACCTTTTTGTCAATTCCATGGTTGTATTATTAACGTCGGTATTCTTCATCATCTGACCGTTATCCGGCGTTGATTTCTCGTCGTTTGTTTTATCTGCTTCATCGATAGCCTTCTTCGGTGTTATAGCTAAATGGTAAGTAGCAATTTTAGTATCGGAACGTATATCAGAGATAAACATAGATTTTGATATTATTTACATTATCTCCAGCAATAATTTTCATCTTAAGAGTAATTTGTAAGTGTTAAGAAGAATACGCCACTGCAGAGAATTTTTTATGGACATTTTTCTAATATATTTCTAAGATATTGTGTATCAAGGTATCTTTCGGGATAAGTTGAGGTTTTCCTCGTAGTCATGGCGATTTTATTGTTCGCTGCTAACATAGATAGCATGGTGAATGTTGAGTTATAACGTTATGTTCAGTGTAATCATATCACTTATCACCTACCCTTTAGATGCTCATAAGGTACAATTGAATGCCAAAACCATTCATTCATCACCTCTATGGTATGCCTCGAAATACAAAACAAACTTGAGAATATGAGAAACGGGAACATATGCTCATAAAACACTTATAATAATGGCCATTGTCTGATTATAAGAGCAAACATCTTTAAAACGTACCTGTGTGATTTTTGCTCTTTAACCAAAATATTAAAACTATAACAGGAATGGTGACAAGTAGGCATGCTATCACAATTATAACAACTGTAAGTCCTTGGCCCAGACCCTCTCCCTCTCCACTTGCACCCGGCATTCCACTATCTGTGGTGCCAACTCCATTTCCATTTGTGTTATCTGAATAGTATGTAACAAAATAATAACAAAACTGACTAACAAATCCAAACTTCATGTTCAATATCTATTTGGCAATCCTAGGAAGTTTGTACAAAAACAACCATTCCAGAAACTCACAGAAAATAATTTATGTGAGGCATCAAAGGCAATACAGAGATTCGTTTTTGTTTAGTTTTTGGTGCCAAGTCATGTTTTGGAATAAAGCGTTTAAATCACCCTTATTATCCTTGAACCTACGCCTGCAATATCCCAGGTAAGATATACCATTTGCTTGGCCACAAAAGCTAACCGTTTTTAATGGAAAACAGTCGATGATATAAAATTTAAACCATTTCGATTATTGCAAATATGTCATGATATTAGAATAGTTCGTAGTCAGTATACATTGGAATTTCTAATAAACGATTGGAAGTAATGATTCCTTACCTACAGGTAAGCAGAGTGCTGTTTCCCAGGCCCCTATTGCTGTGCAGGTGATATTATCCTTTGATGCCTGATATCCATTTACACATGTTACCGTTGCTAATGCTCCGTACGAGGAATTATTATTATCGTTCAGGACTGCAGAACCATGTGTTATAGTTATACTGGATCCACAATCTGAAAAATTAAGAAACCGAAATACAATGTAAGTACCTTAACGGCATCGGTTTTTGTTAAGGAAACATGAGCTAAGGGATAAAATGATCAACATAATAGAAACGAACGTTAAACATATACTATATGCACTCAAATTACCTTTAGCGTCACATGTTGCGCTTTCCCATGTTCCGGAAAAAGTACATGTCACAAGATGTTTACTTGTTTCGTAACCAGTATGACAAGAGATGGATGCTGACGCTCCGTAGGTTGAGTTCCCTGGATCATCAAGACTTGCACTGCCAAACTGTACGGAGGGTTCAGATTCACAATCTATATAAAATACAAGTCAAGCACTATACAATATCTAGTCAGTCTCGACTCCACTACCTGTGATCATGTATGATCGGCCGCTGAAGTCCCTGACACGCTTGATGATCGACATTAACTTAATATACTGATACTGTACCATCATTTCTTGACATGTATTATTCGACTAATACTTCAAACTGTAACAAATGTTACTCATCTAACTGACGACAAAAACAAATACTTATTTTCTTTTAGTTTTTATTTCGCCGATAGCATGCGCTTGACATTTGCCAGCACGTAAAGATTTACTATTTATCAAACTCTCACAATATGGTTAGTTTAAATACACGATATGACATATACAAAGGTGCAATGGTTGTAAATCCGTTACCTATCACAGTACAGACAGCATTCCCCCAAGAACCATTGGCTAAACACGACACTTGTGGTGTATTTGTTCCGTATCCGACATGACACACAACAGAGGCATTGGCGTTATAACCATAGTTACCCTCGTCTTCGAGTTCCAGATATCCAAACTGAATGTGTTGCAATGATCCGCATCCTTGACATACAATATAGAAGCCTTAAAGACATGTCGTGACCGACACTTAATTATTCAAATATAAGATTACAATCTTTTCAAGCTGTCAAAATTTCCCGTTGCACAGGTAGTCTACTTGCTTTGCAAATGTTTGCGCTTTGTCTTACAAAAAAATCATGTTGAATTTAATTACAGTTTATCTTCGATTTACACAATTTAAAATAACAGACAGGAAACTGTGAATGTCTAAATACCATTTCACATCCGTGCGATAGATACATACCGACACACCATGTCTCTTGGTTTGCTTGACATGTTATGCTAAATGATGTGTTCTTCGGAGATGCTGAAATAAAACGGTTACGCGATGAAAAGGTTGTCAAGACACAAAACAATGATCATCATAGTTTGAATGACAACGGAACAAAACTGTCAGATATTCAAGCATTCATTTTTTATTTCTTCATTCTGATAGATCGTTGTTTATGTACGCTGGAGTATGACAGAGTATATCCTGTCGCATTATAGCAACGCCAATAAAATCCTATTACCTTACATTAATTTTAAGACAACAACATTACATCCAGTAAAGTGTTTTATCTTTTTCATTTGAAAAATTACAAATTAACAATTTCTTCTCGTCGAGGAGTGCGTTGGTAATTTTACCCCTTGTTGTTGTTTTGAGGGAAATGCCTAACTTAAATCATGTTATGTTTCGATTACATCGCATGTCTAACATATTGCGACTTTATTACCTGCAAATCCCAGAAAGATGTATCCTTCTTGATCTTGTACTTCATCGTCGTCAAAGTTGATTGTAAGGTAGTGGGTGCTAAAAATGTCAGTTTCAATAGACAAACCATAATAACCTTCACAGTTGATGTCTCGTAAAGTGTTGTTGGCACCATCAACGAACTTTAGCCGTTGGTTGCAATGCGATGCGTCGTAATACAAGTCTACATCGATTATGAATAGATTAACGCTTGTTGAGCAGTCGTACACTTCCAACGAACATGAGCAATCACTGTCACCAGTAGTTACACTTGGATAATTTTCGTTTGTTAGATAGAGAGGATACCCGTCTGATGAGATGGTACTGCTGGAGCATATAGATGCAATTCTTGTTTCTGCAAGTCAGAACAGAACAAGTGGACAGGACTTGAAATGGAAATTTAGGGAAACGCACAAAATAAATAAACACCTAGAAAAACTGATCATTTTTGCAATTTCATACAAAAAATTAACGCGCAATTGTGTCTGCTTATTAATCAAAATGCGTTGTAAAATGTAATATATATGTTGTATACTTACGCGGTATACAGTAGAACTCTATCGTAACATATGAAGGGTCTGTTGTACCAAAGGTACAGAAGTTCAGACTGCCACTCAGGTCTACGTTACATACTTGGTTTCCCGAACATGAACGACGCACATACTCTATGTCTGCTACCGTAGCATTAACGAAACAATCACTGTCTTCAAATGTGCAACACACACTTTCACAACCAACTCTATACGCAAATACGACAGATTCAACTGCAATTACGTCCTTTACGCAGTCCAGATTGAGTGAACTGTACTGGCAATATGAAACTGTCTGCAACGTTTCGAACGATGACAGTTGACCTGAAATAGTAACTGATAATTGACATGCATAATCTTAACAGTGTAACTTTCTTTAGTGTCAACTCAGACAGTCGAATTCCAAAGTGAAATACGTTACTACGTCGTAACAGTTTTATAAACGCTTTTGGCTCCTGGACCTTATAATTATTTAAATTGTGTCCACAACAAATATGCATAAATCATGTATTGACCGTTTAATCACCTTTTGTCCGATACTCTAGTTTCAGTATAAAGTATCAACTTTCTTTCCTGAATTGTTGTGTGCTAGGAAACACTTCAAGGGTGTGTACTGATAATGAAAAGCAGATTTTGAATATTATCTATTGCATGAAGCCTTACTTCTTTCTAACCTGTCTAATGCTATATCAGTGTAACGAAGTCAAAGGATGCAGATAGACACTGCATTATCAATCAAATACTTAATGTGTCATTCTTGTAAATGTTTTGTTTTGAATTCATCAATAATAGTTTTATTGTGTTAATGCAGTAACATTTTTCAAAGACTGAAGCCGTCACTGTGAATCGTCGGTAAGAAAAAGTTATATATTTGCACATTATGGAGGAATATGTTTGTTTATTCTACACCGGTGCAACTTTTTCACGGGATTTGGTTCTTTTAGTTATACACTTGTTATACACACGCACGCACAGAATGAGAACAGTCTTTGACTATTAATTTTGTATTACGACTTAATTTAATTTCTTAATATTAATTTTATAAAGTCCTGTTCAATGAAAAGTCCCTAAACACATTAAAAGCCTTCATAAGTATGTTGCAAAATATTTGAAAAAATAGTCCTCTTAGATCGAGATATCACATGAATGTCATTAGTGGTTAATGAGGGTTTAAAAGAATTCCTTATATCAATATAAGATCTAGTATAGATTCGTCAGTGATGTATCGGCCTTTACAATTGTGTCGGCACATGATAATGCTGATTGCAGGTATCAGGTCAGTGTGTACTTTAACAAGCGTATCGAATAAGATGTCATTGTTACAAAATGTATAGTCAATACCATAATAATAAAACAATAAACGTATTGACACATTGGATTTTACTACGTATGCCCAATTATTGCTTCATTAAACGTGACTTGTATACCTGTTTAAAAAATGTAAAGGGTAACTTGAAATTGATACGTTCGTCAGATGTTTTGTATATAACCGTCTTATCATGTTTTCACATTTGAAAAATCATAATTTCATAGATGATAATTTCAAAAACCTGTCTAAATGTTAGGTTCAACTTCGTCTTCGTGTCCAGATTATAACAGGAATAATTATATGCCAGGCCTGTCAAAGTATTTTACAAAAGTTGCACATTCCATATTTTAAAATAATGCACATATAGTTTAAGTTTATTAGTATGTCATTTTTAATGTGTCTGGAATTTTTAAGATTAACACCAATCTGTTTAGTCATAAATACATTGTATATACAAATTGTAGCAATGGTAATTCAAGATGCCCATAAATGCAAGGTTACGTTCTGAATCTTACAATGTGTGTTTGAATGATTTATAGGCCCATTGTCCTTAATCATGGCATATGTTTGATGAGACCTTTGTTATCATTCTTACGTGTAAAGGTCAATGTCTACATGTCATATTTTTTATATGTTTATCAATTGTATATAATTATGTAGTAGATTCGACTTGAATAAATAAATTATACTAATTTTCATTACGTTTCTTGTAAATAATTATACCTTTTTAATACACTTGTGTGACTTTGTGTTTCAAAATCTATTCTATATATATTCAAAGTACTTTATACGTTTTATACTTTTGTATATGTTTATTTACATCTATAAAATAAGAGTCTTCTATCAGAAAACGTGTAATATTGTTTCATATTTAGGGAAATATGACTGTAGGAAATTTTAAAAAGTAGTTAATACCTAAGCTTCAAAAAATAATAAAAAAGCATAATAAAGGAATAGGTATTTAAAGTTATATAAACATACCTGACGTATACTGAAGCTGAGCAATGCCCCAAAGTAAGCCAATCACAATCATTATAGGACTATAGCCCCGACATCGCTTGTTTATTCAGGACTATATGTTTGTGATCTCCTTAATATCACATTTTTAATATTTTGTTATTGATTAAAGATGTCACCTATTTGAACGAGCAGACAAAACACGTAAACTAATACCTTTATATATATTATCGCTTTGTTTGATTTAACAATAAATGGCATATATATACTAACGGCTAATAAAATGCAACCTCAAACTGTAGGGTTTATTTGTAACTAGTTTAGGCATTACTTCAATATATTTGACGTGACTATTTCATGTAATTACCAACATCAAAGTCAGATATTACAATGTACCAACTTATAGCGTATTTTAACGAAATAGAGATGCATATATGTTACCCCTTGTACGTTTAACCTTAAAGTTGAATATGTATCTATACTTTGTCTTACAGCGTATATACCCATTCTTGCAGTTACATTAATTTAATAGCAGCTTTTCATCTGTGTTACATAGAATAGCTGTCGGTTTATCTTTTGCTCAACGTCCCATGACAAATCCTGTCCCATGACAGTCCCTATTGTTTATGCACCTAGACAAAATTGATTAAAAGTTATGAATTATATCTTTTTTATCATTTCTATATTTCTTCTTAAGTGCAGCGAAACTTGGTCTATGCAAACTTTTGAGGCAATATGCATTGTGCAAACGCAAAATACCTTGCCGTGGCCAGGAAATGTCTGATTTTGCAACGGCCAATATTGCTTAACTGTCTCAGAATACACTCCTAACATTAATATAGACATATTATGCGAAGGCGCATGCATTTAAAATTTAGTGTTTTGATGGTTTCTGTTATGATTTTTATGATAAGACATATACTCTAATGGTGGACCAATGCTCCAATGTCATATATTGCCGAGCCATGTGTATTACACCTCGTGCATTGACCATCATATTGTTTCTATACCTATGCTAACGTCATATATACCCAACTTTAAAGCTATAGCAGCTATTGAACTGAGTTACATATTTGTTAAAAGACAATCTCACTTTTGAATAAGAATGACATTTTCATTCCTTGATAAGAGTATTTGGTAATTTAAAGTTGATATGGTGGTTAGAGCAAGGGCCAACTCGCTTTTTTAGAGGGCAGTTTGGACCCTAGGTGGTGTCTATGTGAGCAACGGTTTTGAGTGTCAAGAAGTCCCATTAATTTTACAATAAACGAATAAGTATTATCGTGATTTAGTTATTAAACTAAATGCCACACACAGTAGTTATATTACAATAGCAACCGCCAAAGGGTCTCCAATCTGGAAAAACCTATATATTTTAACCTCGAATTCTAAACTAATTCTCTCTCATAACCTGTCGCGTCTCACGACAGTATGATGGCAAAATGATTTTTCTGAAAACAAGATGTATTTCTGCATTATGAGTCAAATATATGATTACAGTTATAAAAGTAGTTTACAGATCATTCAGAATATTTGCTGTCGAACCATGTTTGCGATTCAGTTAAAGGGCAAAGTGAAGTGGCCGACTCCTTGCTCTTGGAGTATACTCGAAACGTTAAAACATTTTAAGAATATAATTTGTTACAATCGTCATACAAGTAATTTTGTATACAACGTAACATAATAAAATAAAGTGTACCTCAAGAAACTTAATTGTCTTTACACAGTCAACGGTTAAACTGACTTGCAAAATCGTATATGAAAGAAATAGTATAAATCAACAAGAGTTTATACATGTTCCTTGTATTTAAACATGAATATGTGTTCTATAACAACTCAACAACAATATCGTATGACAACTTAGTCAGCTAAACAGCATGGGTAATTGCACAGCATGGGTAATTGCATTACACAAGTTGTTTTCACATCGGCTAAAGTTAAAGTAAACACAATGTATATCGGCACTTTTACGGTGTTGCATTATATATTTAAACTGATTGAATTATTCTTTCAGGAGGATTTACCTTCGAACAGCAAAGGCAAGACAATATAGCTGCTTACCTCCCTTTAACCGCTGTTATGAAACAAGTGTATACTTCATTATTTATTTATTCCAAGTCTATGCGAATTATTTTACATTGTATATTTCACCGAGTGATAAAAAACTGTTAGGAAGTATTGTATCAAAGAGCATTAACAAAACTTTATATTTACGTTTAAATATATACATGTATGTATAAGTTTGTCTTAAACGGTATTCATATTCTTCGGAATACATCCATTGGCTTAAACGTATAGGACACTCTTTCTGTGAAGTTAAAATGGCGGATGATTTGTAAAATCAAACGTCTGCAAAACATAAGCAGCCTTACCATATAATTACACCCTTTTCCGACCGGCCTTTTTTCGCAAAAGAAGAAAAGTAACATGACCCGCAAAATTTCAAAACGAGTCTGTACGTGTAAAACAATATAGCTGATGATATTTTCTGTTAGTAGTCGGAACGTATCAGTTGTCAAAATGTGCTTACATCGTGCGTGTTACGTTCGTATACGTGCGTGCGCTCATCGTGTATTTCTTCAGTCGTACATCGTGTATCATATCGTATCATTCATCGTGCAACGTGCACCATATACTATAATACACGATATACGATACACGATATTCGATTCCCGGTGCACGATGCACGATAGGCTTATACGGTATACGATTCGATGTTTTATTCAGTTGTGAATTGTTTTACTAAGCGTGTACATCTCCAAAAAAAGAAATAAAGTGCTGACTTCACGTTGTATTATTTTTCATTCGTCACTTCCGGGACAGGTGGAAGACAGTTTACAACTGAAATCCGAAATTTGATTATATTTTATCATATATATATATATTTCAATACATAAACTGTTGTTGTCACGGCATTATCTTAAGTGCAGAAGACAAGGACTAAGGAAATTCATTAGGAATAATAACAGGACGGGGAACATCAACTACTTTAGAAGGTAAACTATTGAATATTTATTGGTTAGATAAAATAATATGACGAATTGACGAATCAACGATCGTTTTACATCAGTTAAAGTCCGAGCAAAAAACAATAAAATAATTGTACAGTACCTAATTAAAATTACATCTTGTGTAGGTTAATCATCGTAATCGTTATAAAAAATAATCGCCACACGAATTTACTTGAAAACTATGAATGATTTATTGAATAGATTATTATGCTGACTGTCCAACGACAGATTGACAGCGTCTTTCATGTAGTGGCGCTTTAAAGATACGTGTTGACAGCAATTAGCTTCCGCCTACTTTCTCGCACCTCAGGATCAATATTCAAATTCAAATTTACACTTACTGTAAATTATGTCGCACCAAGGTAAACTGTGGACATTTGAAACTTACCGAAGTAATTTTTCTGTTGTGTAGGTGCTACGCCTGTAATTAATTGGTCTTTATGTTTTGGTCTCATTAAACGGTATAACGACAACAAAATTTTAAAGACATCTGAAAAAAAAAACAGATTTGGTGAAGAAAAGACAATCAAAATTGAAGTTAAATGTAAAACATCTATTTTAATCGTATAACGTGTACTCCGTATATCGTGTGGCGTGCAGCGTGCGCTTCGTATATCGTTCATATCGTATATCGTTCTGAAGCGTGTACCGTGTATTTACCGTACGTGTAACGTGCGTGTATCGTGCGTACATCGTTCGTGTATCGTGCGCTCCGTGTGACAACTGTTACGTTCCGACCACTGAAATAGCTGAAGTTCGCACAAAACACATCATTAATCTTTCGGGAAAATAATCTGCTAGGTGTAGGGATAGTCCCGTTAAAAGTTAAAATACAAGGGAATATCACTTAATGTATGTATCTGTTGTTCTTGATTCTTTTTTCGTTCGCTTTCAGTCTTTAAAACTATCCTATCACTGTACACTTACGATTTTTATGTTCATGTCGGCTCATATGGAGACTAAACCATGTACAGTATGTTCCTTAAGACGAAAACGGTATCGTTGGTATTCTTGGGTCTAGGGTCTATTGATACAATTTTACCATAGAACCTTACCGCCAGTCCTCGGAGTCTAAACCGGTGTTGAAATATCTATGCAGATTAGTGAAACCTATATTAATTAATTTATAGTGCAATTAACTTAAAGGAGGGCCTACATCTTACCACAACAGAATGCTATTCACACAAGATAGATTTATCAAAACGCCTGATGTCTTTTTATGACTTTATAAGAACAAATATTATTGTCATTTCTTATTCTTCATCCATTCATTTTTTTCAAAATTTCGTCTTTTTAAATTATGTTTAACCTTCACTCCATTACCTATTTGATCTGAAAAATGTGCTTAATTTAAATGTAAATGAAATTGCTATGTATTTTGATTCATTCTAATATGTATCATATCGTATATATATTCAACACTATGTTAATAATACCAGCAATAAACACAGCTAAGTGGTGCTCGCGAATTATGGAATGTGATCAAAATTTTCAGCATATTTACTACCCACATATATCAGAAAGGTTGCATACTACATTAAAGGTGGAATTCGATGCTGGTAATTTGTATTTCTGCAGATTTGGATTTATTAATAGATATATGATATTATAGTAAAACATCATCTACTTTTATTCGACCACATTCTGTTGTAAACGCCAAAATTCGGATTTATTTTTTGTTTTCATCGCTAAACTTATCGGTGGCCAATAAGCAAAACATATACATGTACATAAAAGTTTATCGAATATTAATGACATTTATCTAAAGCTGCAGACGCTATTATTATTGTTAAAGTCTACATCACAAAATATTATATACAATTTCATCATAGATAGCATTGTTTACATCCATTTTGGCCGCTTGGGTCAAATGTGGTTTTAGTGGAGATGTTCATAAAAATCTAAAGGTGTGGTAGCATTTATCCTACCAATTGATAGCCTTAAGCTTACGTGGGGTATTTATCATATCATGTTTTGTCAAGTCATAGAGCACCAGTTTCCACCTTTAAGTTTACAAAACCAGTTTATGATCATCGGGATGATACCTAAAGTATGGCGACCTACAAAAATTAAGCTTAAAATCCACCTTTAACTTTAAAAACCTGTTTAACAACATCGAGATAATTAATGATACCTCAGGTATGGCGACCTATTAAAATATGACAAAAGTTTAGAAAGTTCACTGAACGTTATATTATCTTAAGTTTTAATTCAGGACGTTCTTATGTCATGCGTTGTTAAGGTGGTCGCCTGCTTCCGAAAGCCTTTATAAAAACGAAAACATATGGCGGGATTCCGATCACCAGAGACATCTGGCGGCATATTTTCAGCGCGAACACTTTACACAGAGTAGTGCCAGATTGTATCTTTGCTTTTGTAATGATACGCACAATCCTGTCTAAAATGATTAAAGCATGCTAGTGCAGTTTGTCGTTTCCTGGCAGAAAAAGTGTTAATATAGCCATATCTCTCACGTATTCAAATAACACATCGTGGAGATATACGGCATTGCTTACATGTAACCGGAGAACCTGAAATACGCAAATTAGCTATTTTCGCGAAGATGTAATTTCAAATACGAAATTTTTTGGGTTAGATTATGTGTTGTGTTAAATTTGTAAAGAAAAAAGTCAGCCCATCAAGTAAAGTATTGAATTTGTAGATCATGGTCCAACATGAATGGATTTCTCTTTAAAGCCAGTTTGTACACGACCATCTTTCATAACTTTGATATAGTGACAGTTATATCACAACACTTGAAAATACCATAATTGAAACAAATACAAAATGTTTATAATATCAATAAGCCACAAATACTATACAGTTTGACCGGCGTCACGGAAAAAATGGCACAAAATACAGAGAAACAGTGTATATGTATGTTTTTAACAAGATATACATCAATAATAATACTTCTATGTATATAAAATGTCAGCTTTCCATGTTACATAGAACAATGTATACAATGTAACAGGTTGCATTATGTACATGAATGTCTCACAAATAATATCTAACTCTAACTAAGAGTTGAAGTCAGGTGCACAAAACTAATAAAATAAACTTAAAGTTCTGATAGCAGTCGTTATTGATGTTTCAGTAAGTGGCATATTTTTATAAGTAATTGTAATATGTTTAAGATAAATCTAAGGAAAAATATTTAAGAACTGAATGACATTTCGGTTGCCATTGTTATAATCTTCAAGAATTGTGAAAGAAAAATGCCGTTTCTATGGCTGAAATATAGTAGTAAACATTGATATTTTACAATTTTGTGTACTTTTCTAAAGTTCACAGCATTGCAATATTTTCGATAACTCTTTAATTATCTATTATTCAATAATGTTCTAGATACCCGAAATACCTCTTCCTTGTGACGACAATCATTTATAACTGTTTAAAAAAGATTTTCGACAACTTAATACTTTATCGATAGTTACATAGAAGAGAACATTAAGACATTGACTGCCAGCCAAAAACATAGATTTTAAACAATATGTTTGACCCGAATGTTCTCAATAAAAATTAAAGGTGCACATATGAAATATTTATCGGAAAAAAATAACAAGAGAAACATGATGGCCGTATATCGCTCACCTGAGCAACAGTGCACTTATCTATGTAGAAGATGTTTAAAGGTTTTCCTATATAAGTATATGTTAAATATGTGATCCCCGGGCGAAGCAAATATAAACCCAAGGGGCAAGCTTTGAACAAACTTGGTAAATGTCTACTAGACAATACTATATACTAGATGTGTACGCTCCTGACCTTGTTGTTTTGCAGAAGAAGATTTTAAAAGTTTTTCCTATACCAAGTGATCCCCGGACAGGGTCAATTTTGACCCCGGGGCATGATTTAAACAAGCCTGGTAAAGATGTAAAACAAGCGACCCCAGGGGGGAATATTGACTTCAGGGGCATGATTTGAACCAACGTGATAGAGGTACACTAGACACTGACACATACTACATATATAAGTCTATATGAAAACCAGTGACCCCTGAGTATGGTCAATTTTGACCCTAGAGGTATAATTTGAACAAATTTGGTACATTTAGAGATTCACTAGACCATGTAACAAACTAAATTTCTTAGCTCTATATCTTGTGGTTTTGAAGAAAATTTTAAAGGTTTTTCATATATAAGTCTATGTCAAACAAGTGACTCCCCGGGCAGGGCCAATATTGACCCTTACTATTTGAACAAAATGGGCAGAGGTCCACTCGACAATGTTACACACCAACTATCTACGCTCTATGTTTTGGAGAAGAATATTTGTAAAGGTCACCCTTAATATTTACATGTAAAACAAGTGTCCCCGGGATCATGATTTGAACAGTCTTGATAGAGGTGCACTATGTTATACTCTATTCCAAATAAGTAAGTTCTAGGCCTAGTGGTTTCAGAGAAGAAGATCTTTAAAGTGTTTCCTATATAAACCTCAATAAAATCACCCAGGGCGGGGGTCAATTTTTACACGGAGATCATGTATTGAATAGTGTTATTAGAGATCCACTAGACAATGATACATACCAAATATCTAAGCTCTGCACTTTCCGGTGTTTCAAAATTTTTAACGTTTTTCTTATTTGCTGTCAAACCTACCATGATCATGGTTATTATTGGAACTTCTTCATTTAAACACTCTTTTATGAGAAACGCCTAAGTATCTTTGTGTTTAGTTGAAATTTGTCCAGCAGTTTATCACAAGAACGGACGTCGGGCGATGATTGGTCACAATAGCTCACCCTTAGCATAAGTGCTCAGGTGAGCTAACACTTAAACGCCAGACACTTTTTGTTTATAGCGGACCAAGGATGTACTTTATAGTTCTTCGTTGCCTTTCCGTCTCCTAATGCTTGGAAGCAATCATTAAAAACTGTTCAATTCTTGGTCGGTTCTCCTGGTGCTTAACTCAAAACTAGAACTTGGTTTCAGTCAATACTCTTGAGTTAACATAGTTGTCTGTCAAATCATCTCATAATTCAGTGCATAAAGAGCTTAAATTACTTTCGAAATTATTAAAGTTTATATTCTACTTAGATGTTTAAAATGTAAGTTCGTTGTCAAAAATGTATGTATATGATATTTTACATGAAAACAGACTCATAACCACAATTTTGCGCCTTAACAGAAAAAGGGACTGACCTCAAACATTCCTAACTCCGCCCAATGGTTTAGCAGAGTAAGACATGCGCCCTGCTTTAAACAAGTTTCGTCTTGTTATATCATGTTCAGATGGGACGGATTCCAAACTAGACAGAACCCTTGTCCCTCATTCAAGCACATCCAAACAGTCGGCGTTACTTAGAAAATGGCGGCACCATGCTAGGACAATGTCGATCCCCCAACCCGTGCTCCGTCATTTCGATCGGTTGTTGATTCATGTGTTTTCTTATTTTATATTCTAATTTATTTACGCTTTGTTTATTCCATATTTTGAATGTTAGATTCTGAACATAAGCTACGACGTACACATGGCCAATTTATAGTTTTAGACGTGCACGCATTCATTTCCTAATCCCCAATAGTGTTTTATAGCACCATCTCACGTTATTCGAATTTGATATAGTTTTCAGTATTTGTTCCATTAATCTTAACATAAGGGATATTGGATCATTTTTAGAGCATTTATATTTTTGATTAACTTGAAAAATCTCTTAGAAGAAATAAGGGTTAGTAATACAGCCAATGAATAAAATGTACAAGTATGGTTCTAATATGAATGGACACATAACATAGATAAATAACTTACACCAGCAATGAATTGGCTAGATTTATTAAATATGATACATACAAATTTCGATTGAGAAGACCAAGGATTAGCAACGTAGTCATTTGATGTTTGCTGAAGGCTTTGTGATAACCGCTAACATAAGTTCCAAAGTACAAAATTGAACAATTTATTCCACTTTAAATTCAGAAAAGAATGTTGACAAATAGCTTATTGCACTGCGCAATAACCACATACCATGCTACTTTTAATATTACTTTGTGATTTTTTACAATATTGCACATTTAGTCATTATGTCGTCTGAACCAAACAACTCAGGCATACATTACATTGTTAAAAACAAAAATAATATCAAACAGGGAATGCCACGTACCAAAAACGCAGCCTCCCCAAAACGAGCCCCACAGCACCCAGAAGTGCACACCACCAACACACACACACACACACGCACACACACACGGCACACACACACATATACACTACCAACACACACTAGCATACAAAGCAAACACACGAGGACAAAACGAACAATTAAAGGAACACAGTGGGGCACCGCCTTGGAACGGTCAGTGGCAAAAACACCACTTAAGTTTCGTACTTGCCTCCTGCATGATAAGTACTATATTTCCTAACCTTTAAGGCGGACAAAAACTGCGCTGAAGTGACCTCGCCAAATGTGATTGTTCTTTACTGTATGTTGTTTTATTACACCTGAAATATAAGAATTATGCGACAGATTAGCGTATTGCATATAGTCTACTGTCTGTGATCTGAGTGCTTGGTCAGAAATATACATTATTATATTAATGGTCAATGATATTTGATTAATAGTGTTTCTTACTGTCGTAGTTTCCCGCTTTAGAATCTACAAAATGATTCAGTCGTTCATTTAGAAAAATGTTTGGACATGCGCGGGTGATATCTTCATGAATAATAACTTTGACCGCGTTTCATTAGCTACACTAACACACATTATGCACGAATGTATACGTTTTTTTAAAAAATAAATCAGGTAACATGTATCAAAAATATTGACATGCAGGACCATCTTAAACATTTGATAAGACATTTTATTATACGATGATCAAAGTTTTCCGATAATCGATCGCTGATATCAACGTTTACATTGTGAATAAATCAGATCATTCCTGTTCAAATTACGTACAAAAAAGATAGTTGCATGAATAATTAATTACATGAAGGTCTACGTTTATCTCGAGTTAAACTTGTTTCAAATATTATCTAAGTTAGTGTTTTTGTAGGCTTTGAAAGCTTAAAGAGAATGCATTATTGACTGTTTATAGCGCATGCAGATGTTCACACAATCTTAGTTTATATGATAAAGTGACTACACTACATCAGTATTTCACTGCTTCTGTGAAAAGTTGCATCTGTTTTCGTACCATCTCAGTTTTCAAATTTATTAAAAAATATTTTAGATTCAAATTTTTCAGACTTTGGATACACATGTACAGGTGATCATGTAAGTGTTATCACGGCAATACATATTGTGTACATAGCAATGTAAGACACCAATGTTTATAGCGGAATCTAGTTTACTGATTTGGTGAGTAATTAAAGAAGATTTATACAATTTATATTTTGCGCACCCTACAACCAGTGGGTTATTTATGTACGTAAAATAATGGAAAAAATATTTTGTTAAGAAGAACATACCGTATGCTATTGAAAATTATCTATTTTGTGCACAAAATGCACGTAATAGTATAAGGCTCTTCTAAAGTAAATCGACAGCTACCACAAAAGTAAAACAACAATTTTTAAAGTTTTATGGCACTATAGTTAACAACGTTTTCTAACTGTACATGTAGCCCTTTTGCTTTAAATTTTAACCACACAAGATTGAATGAAGTTTTCCTATAATTCAAAATGAGATTGGCACATGCAAATTATGTACACACACGCACAAAATGAGAAAAGTCTTTAGTTAATATTAATTTATTTTAGCTCGATTGTGAAGAAAGCTTATAGCTTATCGAGTCACTCTCGAGTCCGCTTCCTGGAAAAACCAGTACTGGTGTCATATGAGGAGGTACGGTCGTGACCTTGGTGGGGCTCGAACCCGCAACCTCCGGGTCTTTGACTATTAATTTTGTATTACGACTTAAAAAAGTTTTCAATATTAATTTAATATTAAGTTTTGTTCAATGGAAAGTCCCTAAATACATAAAAAGCCTTCATACATTTAAGTCTGTTGCACAATAATTGAAAAGATATTCCTCTGAAATCGAGATATCACGATAATGTCAATAGTGTTCGATGGTTAAAACAGGGGTTAAAACAGTTTCTGATATTAAGATAAGATCAAGTTCATATTTGAAGTCAGGTATCGGCCTTTACAATAGTGTCGGCACATGTTAATACGGATCGCAGGTGTCAGGTCATATCCTTTGAACACCTGTAACGTAATAAACCGTATACGCGGGTTAAGACAGGTTTGGCCTTCCATAGAAGTGACAGTGACCGTATGGAACACGTTTTGTCTGTATGAATGTAAAGGCTATGCCGACAGCTCCTGACTGTTGAAAACTCAGACGTCCGAGGCAAATGCTGACACTTTAAGACGACCTTGAAAATGACCTTGGACACAATTTTACCAGCTTTGAAAATTTTCATTTTACCAACGTTCGCGTACAGGCCCCTGTGGGATAGTGTTTTGAGCGCATGCAAATATCTTTTTACAGACATAAAGCAGACATGTCGTACTCAAACCTAGATATATTGACATCTTATGAGAACGCTTGAAATTGACCTCACGTTAGCAAAAAAAAAAAAAAAAATATGCCGGTGTCCAAAGGTTATTGCACTGTAAGAAGCGTATTAAATAAAATATCGTTGTTACATACAATTTGTATCAACAAACAAAATAATGATAAAACAATTATCCTATTGACATTTTTAAAGAGACTCTGTATGCCTTAATATTGCTTGTATACCTGTATGAAATTTGTAAAGGATTACTTGAAATTGATATGATCGTCAGATATGTTGTATACAACCATTATCATGCTTTATCATTTTTGTTCACACGCTTTATAATAAAGGTTCGGAAACTCATATTATCATGGAGTGATAGAAACTTCCTTCGGGGAACATCTTTCGTTTCATACTGGTAGGATACTTTTGCTCTGGTGACAAAATGATGGATGTTTTGTAAAAACAAACAGATGCCTATCCTCAAAATTCTAATATACCCTTTTCTCAATTGGCTTGTATTTCGGCTATCGGTTAAGTCACATGACTTGCAAAATTTCAAAACGAGGCTGTATGTATACAACAAAATGGCTGATGATATGTTTGGTTAGTTACCGATATAAAACCACTGAAAAGGCTGCATTTGACTTGGCACACAATAACACGCCATATTTTCTGCAACAGGTAAACTAATACTTTTTTTTACCTTTTTAGTTATTAAACTTCATAGTGTGTTTTTACGATATTTCAGTCAATGGTTTTGTAGACATGATTTGAAAACACGGAAGTAATTCATTTCGTTTAAAACTTTCGTTTTTTCTTTGCAATTGCTCTGGGTGCTTAAATGATATATGTTAACAGGTAAAAATAATATTTTGGTTCATTTTAATTAAGCGACTTCGTACTAACTTCTGTACCACGATCTTTAAAGAAGATTTTTAAATGTTTTTTTAATATAATTTTATATAAACAAAGTGACCTCCGGATGGGGTCATTTATGACCTCGGCGCATGATTTGAACAATATCGGTAGAAGTCCGCTCAGTAACGCTACATATCATATATGTAAACTCTTGGTATTGTAGTTTCAACGCAGATTGAAAAAACAGTATATTGATATATATATATGTTATACCCGGGGTTCTGGAGATATTATCTACAGACGAGTAAGACTACATTACAGGTTCAATATGTCCATTTATTCTGTGCATAATAATATAATACACTGGCAACTAGTGACTGTGACAACTGTGACGCCTCGTACAAGAAAGGCTCTGAAATTGTAAATACAACATACTTTACTTAATCTATCTTTATAAATAATGCATTTTACAACTTCTATAATAAAAGAGTCCTTTTCTCTTCTGATCCGCAAATACTTTATATCACTTTATATCACTTTATAAGAGTCTGATCTCTCTATAGTCACAAGAACATGTGACATAGCACTAATATACAGTTTGTCTTTTCCACAGAAACTTTGCCAAATATAGCACAGTGGTCTCCTTGAATTATAGTTATAAATTAAATAACACAATGAAACACAATTTATAAAAATACATACAAATCTGGGTTTTACCAAAAATACTCCTATACAATACATAGATATTTACTCACCAGATTTATGAAATCTGTAAACCATACATGTATGTAGCTCTATCACACACACTGACTTTCTGTCACTTATCCATGCTGGTGTTGGTGCTGGTTACTGTTGACAACAAAGGTTATGGTTAATACATGCATATTAAATGTTCAGAAACCGATAACCAGAAGATAAAGTTTTGCTCATTCGAGACTGCCATCTTTTAACTTGACAAAAAAATGTAGAACGCGTAAACTTATAAAATTGCCACAAACCGAAAGTACGGAAGAATAACTCAACGAAAGAATTACACCAAGCTAAAACAATTCAGCAAAACCAGCTATTTACCTTAAAACATCTGAAACAATCTGAGGACTCTCAAATTTGGCCAATGACCAAAAACGACCTTTCCTTCCCAAGAACTGTGTGAGACTACGCACGAAACCTTTTCGCGCTCTTGTTTAATATCAGCTCACCCAGATCACATCTCGTGCGAACGAGATAACACAAAACACATCAACCGTAAAAAACAAGTAGAAGAGGCCTCAAGTGGGGATAAACAGAAAGAGGTTCCAAATGGGATAATATATTTAAACAGTTAGATATCAACCCTGTAACACACTTCTCCTGTCTGTGAAATGACGTCTCGTCATTCTCTGCAAATGCAAGATTACATATTAATAAAAGGAGTGATTTTCGTCTGTTGCAAATGTGATATAACAATCAGTTGGCCCATTGTTCCAATCTGGAAAGGTTCTCATAAAATCAAAACAAACAAATTTACTGTACTGCTAATTCTGGATCCTGTAAGAGTTAATGAACTCTTAACACTGTACTGAAAAACAATGAAATTATCACAAAGATAATTGGTTGTACTATGCATCTTGTTCTCCCCCTTGGAACAAATTGTGTCTCACAATTTATTAACAAGTAGCCTCTTAAATCTAAAAATAAGAATAAACACAAATTAATGACAAGATCAGGTTATCAGCAACTTCTTACAACCTGAAATTAAAATGGCATATTTTAATTATGCATTACAAACAACACATTTAAAAGATAAATAAAACATATTACTTCATTACTGCCTGAACTATTGTCTGAACTACTTCTGGATCCAAAATGTCTAATACTCCGCTTGATATTAGAATATCCATTACTTTCACTTTGTGTTCTATTGGTCTACTAGTCATTCTGTTAACATGATAATCACCAAACCATGATGGCTGTTTTCTGGTCCTTGTAGAGCGTCGAATTGGAGTTTTGTCAATCACTTGTTCATTTTCTGACGAACTGTGTCCATCTTCTAACTCTGTATGTACTTCTAATTCTTTTCTTGATGTTTCATCTTTATCTACCTGATC
Organism: Saxidomus purpurata; assembly: GCA_022818135.1. Taxonomy (NCBI): domain Eukaryota; kingdom Metazoa; phylum Mollusca; class Bivalvia; order Venerida; family Veneridae; genus Saxidomus; species Saxidomus purpurata. The sequence goes on from JAFMSR010000004.1 coordinate 29,849,721, forward strand.
ATCATGAGAATTTGCATGTATAATATCGTGACTAATTTCACCTTCATCCAGCTTGTCTGAGTTATCAATTGCATCTTTTGTTTCATCATGAATAAAACTGTTATTTGTGACCTCAGTTTCTTTGTTTTTCTGAACAACTTCTTCTGTACTTATCCCACTTAATTCAGGAGTGAGGGCGTCCCCTCCATAATATGACAGTGTGACATAATCTTCTGAAATTTCATAGGAATCTAGACTCTCTTTATCACAATCCTGGGTACCCGTGTCCTTTTGCATTATAGCTTGTTCTTCACTTTCTTTGTGATTGCTAACATTATTGTTATCTGATCTTTTCCGTTTAAAAGACTGTTTTTTACTTGTATCTGCTTTTTTAAAGTCTTTCCTATTAGACAGATCCACTTCTTTTCCTACAAGTCTGTTGTCTGCAGAATCAACTGGAAATAAGTGGTTTCTGTGCAACTTCTTTGTTATACCTGAAGGTGAAAGTAATTCATATACAGGGATCTCAGGGTTTGGTTTCGAAGTAACTCTGTAGACTTCTGATTCAAATCTATCTGCTATTTTGTGTGTCTTCCTTCTCTTGCTAAAATTTTGACTAAAACACTATCTCCCACATCTATATTTGCAGCCTTTGCTTTTTTGTCATAAATGTCCTTCTGTTTTTCTTTTGCTTTGTCTGTGATTGTCTTGACTATTTCTTGTGTATGTTTAAGTCTTTCCCTAAGGTCTTCAATATATTCCCTAGTAGTTTTGTTACTACTTATTCCTGGTGTCTCAAACATAGAGTCTACAGGCAGTCTGGGTTCTCGTCCGAACATCAATTCAAATGGAGAGTATTTAGTTGTCTCGTGGGATATGCAGTTGTATGCATATACAAGTGAAGGAATATACCTTTTCCAGTCTGTCTTTTTATCTGGATCTAATGTTCCTAACATATTCAAAAGGGTTCTGTTATATCTTTCTGGTAATCCATTTCCCATTGGATGGTATGGTGTAGTTCTTGATTTCTTAATGCCCATGAGTTGACATAACTCTTTGATGATGTCGGATTCAAAATTGGCTCCCTGGTCGGAATGGAGTCTAGTGGGTATTCCATAGTGTAAAATGAACTCATTGTACAGTGCTTCTGCTGTTGTTTTCGCCGTTTGATTCTTACAAGGTATTGCTAAGGCATATTTTGTAAAATGATCCGTTATGACAAGGATGTTTTCTATTCCTCCCTTGGCAGGTTCAACTGAAAGGAAATCAATAGCCACTAATTCTAGTGGGTATGTGGTGACCACATTAACTAATGGTGCCCGTATGTTTGGCGATGTTTTTCTGAGAAGACATCTTTTGCATGTACTGACCCAATTTTCAGCTTCGGCTGTAATACATGGCCAATAGAACCTGGATCGTAATAATGATAGAGTCCTATCTCTGCCTGGATGACCCATGTCATTATGTAAGCCGTGCAACACTTGCTTTCTATACACCTCAGGAAGCACTAGTTGATTGATCAACTTCTCACTGTCTTTTATCTGCCTGTACAAAATACCTCTGATGACTTTTAAATGACTGAAGTTCTTTTTCATGATATGATCTTCTTTACAAAACTGTATGGTCTTGGATGGAAGTTTTTTATCAATGACAGCTCTGATCCATTTTCCAAGTACTTGATCCTCTCTTTGATTTCGTCTTATTTCTCTTGCTTCAATTTGTGCAAAGGGCTGACCAGGACATTCTGTTAAATCCACAATGTTTACAGAATTGGTATGTATGACCTCAATGTATGGGGGAATCTGCATAACAGAACAAATTGCTTTTATAGTGGAATCCTCAATTTTTATTCCGTCTCCTTCCTTAGTTAAAATTTTGTCATGCGGGTAGCGAGACATTCCATCTGCATCTAAATTTTTTAGACCACATCTATAGATAATGTTGAAGTTGTATTCCCCAAGGGCAGATGCCCATCTTTGACCAGTTGCATCTAACTTTGCACTTGTAAGAATATAGGTAAGTGGGTTGTTGTCTGTAAAAACTGTAAAATAATTGTTCATCAGATAATCAGAAAATTTTTCTGTGACAGCCCATTTTAATGCCAAAAATTCCAATTTGAAAGCGGGGTAGTTTCTTTCTGATCTGGACAGACTTCTGCTGGCATAAGCAATCACTCTTTTTTGACCATCTTGACTCTGATAAAGCACAGCACCTAAAAAAAAAAAAACAAAAAAAAAAACCCCCCCCCCAAAAACCCCCCCCCCCCAAAACCCCCCCCCCCCCCCCCAAAAACCCCCCCCCCCCCCCCCCCCCCCCCCCCCCCCCCCCCCAACACCAACCCCACACCCACACACACCCCCACCCCCCCCCCCCCCACAAAAAAAAAAAAAAAAAACCCCCCCCCCCCCCCCCCCCCCCCCCTTTTGTTGAAGCGTCTACATGTAGTTCGAACGGTTGGTTGAAGTTTGGGTAGGCCAATATTGGTGGGCTAGTGAGAATAATCTTTAAGTTTTCAAAGATTTCTTGTTGTTCATCTCCCCATGTCCATGGCTTCTGTTGTCTATTAGACTTCTTCTTCTTTGAAGTTGATGGAGGAAGCAAATCTGACAGTGGTTTGGTTATTTTGGAAAAGTTTTGTATAAATCTGCGATAGTAGCCTGCAAAGGCAAGAAACGATCTGAGTTCATCTGAATTTGAAGGTGTTGGCCAGCTTCTTATCTTGTTTATTTTGTCCGGGTCTGTTTCTACTCCATCACCACTAACAACATGTCCCAGAAATTTAACTTTCTTCTGAAGAAAGAAGCATTTTTCTGCAGATAACTTAATATGACATTCCTGTAATCTTGTGAGAACTAAGTGTAGTCTTTCCAAGTGTTCTTCAAAAGTTTTTGCATAAATAATCAAGTCATCAAGATATATGACACATATTTTGAGGTTGTAATCTCCTAAGCATTCTTCCATGAGTCTTTGATATGTGGCCGGAGAGTTACTTAAACCGAAGGGCATTCGTATATATTCAAAAAATCCGATTGGTCCTACTGTGAAGGCTGTGCGTTCTTTATGTTCATCTTCAACTTCAACTTGATGGTACCCTGCTTTCATATCTATGGTACTAAACCAGGTGGATCCATTCAGTACATCAAAGACCTCTTCAATGCGCGGAAGGGCATAAGCATCTTTAACAGATTTGTTGTTGAGTTCCCTATAATCAACACACATGCGAAGCTTTCCATTCTTCTTTCTTACTAAAACCACGTTTGATGCCCATGGAGATTTTGATTTCCTTATAATTCCACAAGATAAAAGCTGTTCAATATGTTGACGTATTTCATCTACCATGCCTGGTGGAATGCGTCTGTGTCTTTGCTTGAAGGGCCTTTCATCATGGAGATCTATACGGTGTTTAATTTTATCACAGTGACCTAAATCCATGTCATTCTTTGAAAAAATATCTACATGTTCAAGTAGTAATTCTCGAATCTGAATATCTTGATCTGGTGTTAAAGAAGTTTCTATTGTTATCTCATTGAAGATTTTCTTCGTGTCTGTTTCCATTTCTATTTTCTCATAAACGCTCTCATCAACTGTAACAGGCTGCAACTCACAAAGTATTGCTCTTGGTGAAATGTTGACAGTGTCAGTAGTTAAGTTTGATATACTAACTATGACTGGCTCCTTGGAAGTGGAAATGTAGTTGATAACCGATGGTGTAATATCAACAAAGTCCGGAAGAGAAGATAATTCTGAAGATTGTAGCATAGCACAAGATGGTTGATAATCTATTTTCTTATCCAAGTATCCTGTAATTTCAATGCTTTGATTAGGTCCTAAAGTTACTTTTGAAGTTTCTGCTGATCTGACGATGGCTAACCTATCTTTGTTCTTCTTTAATTCTTTCTCTCTTATGGTAATACACCGGAGTGCTAAATACCATGTTGTGATAAGGGGAGCTTTCTGAAGATATTGTTCACCATGTATTTCCTTGCATGTACTGGCGATTTCCTTTAAAACGTTTGTACCAATTAGTATGGGTGTCTTGGAGTTGAAAGGAGTCTCTGGTACTATCAAAAATATGCAAGGCAGGTCTTTCAGCTCTGGTATGCTATCTATGGTAAGCTCTGTTTCAACATAACCTAAGTAGGGTAGATCATTACCATCAGCACATTCTATCTTGAGTATGGAATCAACTGATTGTAACTCTAACAAGGCAAGATGTTGTTGGTAGAAAGCCAAACTGATAGTAGAAATACATGAACCTGTATCTAGGAGGGCTGTGGTATCTTTGTTGTTAACTTTTACTGAGCACTCATTTGAATATCCAACTAATTGTGGACCATTTATTTTCTCTGTTTGCTGTGTGCCCCCATCCGGTCCATTCACAGAGGCACTTACAAGTTTTCCTGACAGAAACGAGCGATATGTCCGGGTTTGTTGCAGTTGTAACATCTTCTTGGTTCATAATTGGTATTTGAAGTAGGATTTGGAAAAGTGTTTGTAGTTGGCCTTGGTGCAAAGGTATAAGTACCTGTGGGTCTTCTTGGTCTAAATTGACCTCTACCATATTGACCTCCCCTACTAAGATTTCCTCTAGCATGTCTTGGACCTCTATAAGTATTTCCCCTTGGTTGGAATGCTGGTGGTGGATACCATTGCTGTGGTCCTTGTTGCTGCAAAAGTTGTTGTGTTAAAATGTGTTGTTGTTCCTTTTCTTCTTCTATTTTCTTGATTCTATCATTCATTTCTTGAAGAAGATCCTTCATTTCGTCAAAACCAGACTTCTCTTTTTTCTCATTTATAGCGTTGCATTTTGTATTCACTGTCTTTTCTTTGGGGACCTCGCTTTCCAACTTTCGAACCTCAATCTTGAATTTATCATAGTCTTTGATGGTTTCGAATTTCAAATTGGCCATTTGTTTAAGTGGCTGAGTCATGCCTTGATACAGAACATTTTTAAGAGTTGTCTCATTGCTGGTTTTCATGACATTCATTTCAACAGCCTGGGCAAATAATTCTTCTACCCGTGCAGCATACATGTTAAATGTCTCCTTTTCACTTTGCTGACAGGCATAAAATTTCTTCAGTATTGACTCTGGGGTGTCAATCTGACCATATATTGTCTGAAACTTAGTCAATATCTGCCCAACAGTTGCCTTAGTCCCAAGCCTTCTTAAAATATTAGCTGCCTCTCCCTTAGCTGACCGCCGTATAGCTTGTAATAGTGAATCTTCAGTGTATGTGTGTTCCTCCACAAGGCACTGAATTTCGTATCTCCATGTTATGTAAGAAACTTCCCCTTTGTTTTCTTCTCCGAAGAATGTAGATATTCTTGGAATGGGTCTCTTATCTGGAATAGTGGGTGTCGCCGACTTATGTACTGCTTCATAATGTTTTATGTAAGCTTCAAAGTCTTCTTTGCTTTCTATTTTCTCTGGCTTTACTGATAAAACCCTCATTGCTCCTAAGAGTTTGAGTTCCTCCTCTGAAACATCATCCTTAGTGGCTGGCTTAGCCATTGTGAATGTTATTCACTAAAGTTCAGTAAGAGAACACAAGTATCCAAATAGTTGAAATAGTATTTCACTATTTTAATTCATACACTGTTATCACAACAAAATAAAGATAAAACCAATATAAAAAAAATCGGAATATTCCGCAAAGGGTGCACCGATATTTGTATAAGCCGCAATGCGTATCACCAACTTGGAACTATAGAATATCAACTAAGTGTAACTATTCCTAACACCTATGTAGAATATCAACTATGTACTACCTAATTCCAGTTAATTTCTCTTAATTGTCTCTTAATTGCTATTAAAATTAATCAACCAACTATTCTATCAACTCTCTTGTTACTTTACTTAATGCTAATCCTAACCCAAGTGTACCACAATCTCATATATTATTCTATTAAGTTTAGTTGAATATATTTGATTTACTTTTCTCTTATGTACCCTAGTCCTACTGTCAAAGAATTTAGTGTGAAGTAGCAAACGTTAACTTTTGTTAAGATTATCTTGTTTTAAACAAAATTTAGTAAAAGTAACTATTTAAATAATCAAATCAAAGTATTACTTTAGTCTGAAATTTATTTATCTATTTATTATTATTGCACTGTTCTTTTAATATCAGTCAAGTTTATGATGATTATTAAGTTAATTTATCTAATTATTTATCAAATTTATTTCTTGCATCCAATTGTAATTTAATTTATTTAAACTTTCCATGTTTAAGTTGTTGGTAAACTGTAAGTATTATTATTACTTTTTTTTTTTTTTTTTATTGTATTTACCACCTTAATTTTTTTTTTATCACCTTAAGTATTTTACTTAAGATTAGTAACCTTAATTAATTAATTAATTCTTAATCTTAATTGAGATTTAAAGTACTTTAATTAGAATATGAACAATTCAAGTTGAACCACCTTAATTCTTTTAAGCAAGTTCAACCACCTTAAATATTTCAACTGATGATGATGATAATTCAACAACACCAGTACCGTTCCCAGTTGGAATTATTTACCGGCTCGAGAAAACAATCCGAGATAGCATAAAGTCATGTGATGTCACACGAAATAAAAAAATAAATTTCACTCTTTGAACAACCTATAGGCTGAACAACTGGTAAAATTATTAGTATTAATAAAATAATTAATACTATACAAAGTTGTAGTATTTGACTCACTACAAAACTTAATAACTTAATAATTATCAGATGGTGTATTTACTATCTGATAAATTGTTAACAAGTAACTAATATCAAAGTTGATGTACTATCTGAAAACTAAACTATAAACTGATAAACATATAATAATGAATCAAAGTCTGTATCACTCAGCTGTGTGGCTATTAACCTGAAATGTCAATAAACTAGGTCAAATCACATGTGACCCGAATATCCAATCAGAAGCAACTGAGAGGGAATTCCAACATTGACACAAGGGATTTTCCAATAATCAACCAATGGGAAGAAGGAAAAATCTAGCACACAAACCACAACTTTACAACCTGAACAGAAAGTAGGACAACACTTTCCAAATGTAGACAATTGAAGTTTTCAAGCCTTTGAAAATGAAACAGACTTGTCAAAATGTATTTTACTTAATAAAATGTGGTTTTGATGGCAGACTCACAAGAGCTAAAGAATTAAAATTAAGTAATTGTATAGAGAAGATAGACAGAAGGTTCATGCAAACCCTTCACCAGTTTATTAGTAATCCTTTACCAAAGTGAAGTGCCTTGTTTTTCTTTACAAAAATATCTGTCTCACTTACAATATCATACTATAAGTACTCAAATCACTCAGTTTCCCTTCATTAAGTATTTATATCAAAAGCCAATACACTAATTACATGAAACAGAGTCCCAAAGTTTTAGCAAATTTCCCCAAATCTAAGTGATTTAAGTAAACAAAATATTTTTCACTCACCACCTGTTGAATTACTGGTAAAAAATCTGACCACTGGCTATATCACCACAATTAACAGTTTATAAGTCTGAATATCTCAACGTGATGATCCTTCTTGCAGTGTAGCTGGGTATCCTGTTATGGCGATGAAACGAACGTTCTTGGTCAACTGATAAGTGCCTATGGATTCGTAGTTCCGGGATGAACTTTGTTAAATATTGTTAGTATCACCATTGATACAGAAGTCCATATATTACTGTGTTTCTCCCCGTAATGTTTATCAACGCCTTGGGAAAATAACCCAAAGTTTGCAAAGTTCAGTAATTTTACACTGAATATATATATCAAATGCAGGAATCAACGTCCTTTCTCTACTGCTTCTAAATGTTTTATCCTCCTGGATAAATTAATGTATAAAGTGTGCACTACAAACTTCTTGATCAAAAAGTGGAGATTACCACTTAAACGTAAAAAGTTCTGGTTAAAACTCTATTTACAATTAAAAGACAGTTCTCTTGGCAACACAGTTCTTGGTTTCACTAACCTTTATACTCAGTATCTGAGTGTGTCAATTTAAGACAAAATAAACACCAGCATGTGCACACAAAATGTCCAGTAGAAATGAAATTTTTACTTATATAAAGCGTCCAAATGTTATTTTTTTTATACACAGAATTCAAAGCGCCGGAGGTTCCATGTTATACCCGGGGTTCTGGAGATATCCCTATTATCTACAGACGAGTAAGACTACATTACAGGTTCAATATGTCCATTTATTCTGTGCATAATAATATAATACACTGGCAACTAGTGACTGTGACAACTGTGACGCCTCGTACAAGAAAGGCTCTGAAATTGTAAATACAACATACTTTACTTAATCTATCTTTATAAATAATGCATTTTACAACTTCTGTAATAAAAGAGTCCTTTTCTCTTCTGATCCGCAAATACTTTATATCACTTTATAAGAGTCTGATCTCTCTATAGTCACAAGAACATGTGACATAGCACTAATATACAGTTTGTCTTTTCCACAGAAACTTTGCCAAATATAGCACAGTGGTCTCCTTGAATTATAGTTATAAATTAAATAACACAATGAAACACAATTTATAAAAATACATACAAATCTGGGTTTTACCAAAAATACTCCTATACAATACATAGATACTTACTCACCAGATTTATGAAATCTGTAAACCATACATGTATGTAGCTCTATCACACACACTGACTTTCTGTCACTTATCCATGCTGGTGTTGGTGCTGGTTACTGTTGACAACAAAGGTTATGGTTAATACATGCATATTAAATGTTCAGAAACCGATAACCAGAAGATAAAGTTTTGCTCATTCGAGACTGCCATCTTTTAACTTGACAAAAAAATGTAGAACGCGTAAACTTATAAAATTGCCACAAACCGAAAGTACGGAAGAATAACTCAACGAAAGAATTACACCAAGCTAAAACAATTCAGCAAAACCAGCTATTTACCTTAAAACATCTGAAACAATCTGAGGACTCTCAAATTTGGCCAATGACCAAAAACGACCTTTCCTTCCCAAGAACTGTGTGAGACTGCGCACGAAACCTTTTCGCGCTCTTGTTTAATATCAGCTCACCCAGATCACATCTCGTGCGAACGAGATAACACAAAACACATCAACCGTAAAAAACAAGTAGAAGAGGCCTCAAGTGGGGATAAACAGAAAGAGGTTCCAAATGGGATAATATATTTAAACAGCTAGATATCAACCCTGTAACACATAAAATCAAGTGATAGATAAAATTTAACGGCATTTACATTCTTCTTTGAGTTGAAATAGGGGTTAGTAAAAAAGCCACTTGGTAAACTGTAACAAAAAGGGTTCTGATATTATTGGATACATGCCATTGATAAATAATCTACACCAGCACTGGCATGGCTAGATTTAATTTAATGTGATACAGAAAATCTCATTATCCTTTATTTGTAACCTCCGTGATAAGGATACACTATCAGGGCCAAACAAATGTCGATGGGGAAGACAAGAAAACAAATGATAAGCAACGGTACTGTAGTTACTTGGTGTTGCGCAATAATTTGTGGTACCGCTTACATAATTTGCAAAGTACAAAGCTGAACAATGTATTCAACTTTAAATTCAGAAAAAAGTGTTGACAAATAACCACATTCCAAGTTGTGAAAATCAGTATTGTTTAAAATATACATGGATGTACGCCTGGACTGCCTGGTGAGCATTCAACATATCTATGTGATTACTTAAACTAGTTCTCATTTAGTCATTATATCGTCTACACCGACCAAATCAGATGGATATCATTGTTTATTTTTATGCTTACTTTACGAGAAATACTATATTTCCTAACCTTAAAGGTAGAAAAAACTTCGTTGAAATGACTTCGCTAAATGTGGTCTCATTCATACTGTCTTCTTAAACAAACAGTTTGCGTGAAGATATATTCTATAAAATCAGGTTACAAGACATTAGTATCAAATTTATTGGCATAGAGGACCATCTTAAACTTTTGATGAGAGCTTTTTTATGCATGCTGATAAAAGTGTTATACGAGGATTGTTCAAATATGAATGCATGTAGAACGTTATCTCGCTCAATAATGCGAAAATCAGGAGGACATTAAGATTATTGGATAGATAAACAAGTTAGCTTTACATTGATAACACACCCATTAAAATCCGTTCACTTAAGCTGTGTCTATCGTTCGCTAAACATTACCTACTCGTGTATACTAATACAAAATGGCTGGAAGAAGGCCAACGTTCGCCGTTGATATACGGTCCTATATTTAGAATCGTTGTATTATCGGCATAGGGTGTAAAAACATTTTTTGATGAAATATGTTCTGTTTATGGGAATAATGAAATGTCTTTTTCGACTGTTATTCGTTGGTGTATGTTACATGTATTCAAATGTGGTTTAGTTTCAACAGAAGATGCACCACATGCCCGTCAACCAAAAACAGCAGCGTCTGCCAAGATGGTTGCTAGACTATCTGAAGAAGTTGTGCTCCCTCACCCGACGCATTCGCCTTACCTTGCCCCGTGTTCCCAAGGTTCAAAAGATACTTTTCCGGTCGAAAATTTATTCAGCGTAAACACTTCGGTTCTGCAATATTCCACTGTCTTCATAGTATACCTAGAAAAGACTATGAAAATGCCTTCACGGATTGGACTGGAAGACTGAAACTTAGCATATATGTTTGAGGTGAATAATAAAATAAAATTTTCTTTGAAATCTATCAAGTATACATTTTTATGTGCTTAGATGCATTCATATATATTTGAACATTCCTCGTAAATTATTGATCGTTAATATCAATATTTACCTTATAAATAAATCCAATCATCAACGTTCATATTACGTGCTAGAACAAAGATAATTGCATATATAATTACGTGGAAGTGTACGTGTTTGTTGACATACTAGGTAGTTCTGTACTACAGTATTCTACAGCAAGATGACCCCTTAGGAAATGAGTCGATAATTGAGAAGAGGCTTTTTCCTACATTTATTTAGTGAAACAGGAAATAAAATAAGCTTCTCATTTTGAACCAGTGACCATGATGTAGTTTGGAGCAAATTATCATTTAAGCGCTATTTACAATATCTGCTTAAGAACATGTGTCCTTTTTGAAGTTATGTCACAAGGAAAGGGCATTCGGAAAAGTTAATGTGAATTCAGGCAGCTGTTTATTATAACATATTTATACAATATTAGATTATCAATATATTTTTAATATATGAAAATGTAAGATTTCAATTCCGATAAAATATGCCCGAAACAAAATTGGCTGTATTTTGGTGATAATTTGCCACTAAATCCTATTGGAGGTACAATTGAGAAGTATTCTTTCACGGACTATCTAATAGTATTACTAAAATCAAAATGACACCTTAAAAATGAAGCCCTGAGAGATTAGGAGCTTTTTCCTAGTATGTAAGGGGTACAGCAAATTGAATACTTTTTAAAGCAGTGGTAAGAAAGTAAGTTCGGAAAAAATTAGTTTAATGTCCATCAACTGTCCCTTTTAAAATAACACAAAAAGACGAAAAAGAAATATTCACAAAAGTCTACACTCATCGTCTTATGAAAAAGTAATTATGTTTATCAAATTTTATTTCAGAAATGAACACAGCGAAATTCCGGGAATAAAAAGGGATACTTTCCGTTTTGATATTGTTGAAAATATGGAGAGACAAGAGCGTAATTTAATAATTTTCGGTCAGACACCCGTTGAAAAGTGTGTTCTTGCAAATGTCTTAGCTTCAACTAAACACGAAAAGTGTAGAATATTTCAGGCTAAGAATCCCAACAACAGACACATCACTGTACGTTCTTTCCGGTCAACATATATACAAAATACAAGATTAATGTTGTTTGTTGTGCCCAAAAAAGATTGTAGGCAGTACATCGAATTCTTAGAAAAGATGAAATCATATCGAAACAGATTTATTTTTTACGTATTGAACAGTACGAACATACATGATTATGATCCAGTCCAGGAAGTCCGCACTCTAATGTCTAACATTGGTACTCACAGAACAAGGTACATACCTGTGGTTTACCGGGATACAGAGCATTTACGTGCGCCAATCAACAAACAAGAACAATCTTTCCTGAATGAATTTCCAGGCACACATTTCCATGCACCTTTAATTCATGGCAACTCTTACGGGTCAACGAAGCAGCAGATGTTGTTTGAATATTTGCAATACGCATATGAGAACAAAGGTCCAGACTGCTATGGAAAATACCCTACTGAAGAGTATTTATGTTTAGAATCTCAGAAAAACACGAATCCTTCGTTGCCAAAATCAGAAATCGGTAGACAGGCGACAGCATTAAGTGAAATATCACTAGTTTATAGTGGTGATCATGGTTTTTCTACAGCAACAGATGTTGGAATACCAAAAACAGCTTCATATGAAACAGAAAATGCAGAAGGTGAAGATATGCAAACAGAATCTAGAACGGCTTACAACAATTCGTACAGAGAACTGCACGACGAGGATCATGCTTTATTCGACGATGCAAAATCCCATCACGTTCGCATAATGGTCGTAGGTCCGAATGGTGCAGGGAAGACGACGCTTATTAAAAGGTTAAAGATGGAATCTAACTGTTGTTCAACCTTACGTCCGCCGACAGAAGGGATTGATATTGAAAACACAGTAATACGTTGCCGATTAGTGAACGACAAACTCGAATGGGAGGTTGAAAGTGCAGAAAATGGTGAGAATGATTTCCCTACGTGCATAAGTCATGCATTGTAAGACGTTTGAAACTATATGCTTTTGAAACGTTTCTTTATGTTGTGCTCAAGTTTATGAGACGATACTGCGCGTTTTAAAAAGAAAACCTTCGGTTACATCAATAAGCCCACCTGTCTGAAATAATTCCAATCATTAGACAATTTCAGTCCTTTTTTCATAAAGGAAAGCTTAATTGTTAATACACGAAATGAACCGTGACTATTTGATCTTTTATTCTTTATCTCATTATATAACGTATTGTAAGTGTGCATAAAACAAATGCTCTTACTTTCTATATGAATGCAATTATCTAAATTAGTACCTGCTGAAAAAGGATATTTCCTTGATGTTCACAGTTTAGGTCACAAATACAGTGCAGAGTGATACATTACTAATTTTGAATTCGGAAATTTGATTAAGAACACGAGAAATGCATATTATAACAAATGCAATTCATTTTTATGACAACATTTATTATATACACGTAAGCATAGTTACAAATAATTAGAATGCATGTATGAACGCTTTGTCAATTAAAATTCAGACTTCAAAAGAGCACTGGATGCACAGAAAATAGCAGCTGAAATGCAAAATATTGAGAAAGGTCGGTTATCTTATTATAGTATTAGTCATAATAAACATGGTATTAAATATTATTGTTATGCTATCTATTCAGGTACATGTACATTGAAACTGTGAATAACTGGAGTAACTTTATTGCCCGCTTCCTGTTAAAAGGTTAAAAGATAAAGTCATTCGATTTCATACCTAGATATCATTATGTGACATAGGGAAAGTAATCTAGTACCGTGATTAAAGAAAGCTATACGTCGAATCACTCGAGTGTGGAGTATGATATGTGCTATATGGAGGGTTCCCAAAGTCTTCGACTAAGCTCGACCAAATGCTTAATGAGTCTTGTACAAGACGTCTTCTCGGTCGCTACTACACGACACAAACTCGACCTATCACAACTCCTCCACGACTTCAACCATACCAACCACTCGATCATCCAAACTCATACACGATCCTTATACGATATCAACTTGAAGTCTCATGATCAATAACCGATTGTTTTTACACGAATTTTCGCGACCACTACTCGATCGACACACCCATCCCCAACGCCCATTTACGACTCCTCCACACGACTTCAATACGACAACATCTCCGTTCTCGATTTGAACATCTCGACCTATACACGATATCTACTCTATCAACACAAACAATTCGACCTCTTCTCGGCAATATCCGGTCGCTCCCTGAGCACTTGGCTTCTCGATCCCTACTCGAATTATTTTGACGCGTCAAATAAATTCGGGTAGTAGGAAGCCGGAGCGATTTAATGTATACCACCCGAGTCAATCCTGGTAAGCGAGCCAGACCAGTATCGGGTTGCTTGATCGGGCGTGATCGATTTGAACTACTTGGAAGTAAGGACCTAGCATAAGATATATGTAAACAAATAATGATGACAAACTCTAATTCGCAAAAATGGAGTTGAAAACGAAATTATTATTTTTTCATCATCGCTTGAATAGGTAGTAACGACCTAGTAAAAGCTACGTTATTACATGTAACATTTTATGCAAACAGGAATACTCTATGGGTCAATTGGAAGCACTCATAAAAACAATAATACTTGGCAGTGTTCATGTTTTTGCAATACGGAACTTCATTTCAGTTAGTTTATATTTGGTTGTTTAGTAGTTAGACATATAATCCATTCAGAACAAAATGATCTAATTAGGTATATAAATATGTTGTTTCTTTATCTGTGCACAGGACGTAATCGAGACAACATAAGCAGGCCTATCATGGTTGACAGCTCTGCTACCGGAACCGTTGGTGCAGCATTTGATGGCTCCGTCAGTGGTCGGAGACTTGGGTTAGAAACTGCTGAGCAATCTGGTGATAATGAAATAACTGATACAGTCTTGTCTCAAAATATTAATGAAGCTGTTGATGACGACAGTTTTTACACAGATAATACGCAAAACAGCGAAACTTTACATGCATTTGATACTGACATGAAGGGAAATACAGTAAGAATCGTTATGTAAAAACGTTGTTACATGCACATCGCTACATGTAGTTAGATCATTAACAAACACATTTGTTTGTCTAATTATCTATGTCACGTGACTTATAGTATTTTCGTTAAAGTAAATCTTTTTTTATAATCATGGCTTTAAAAATTACACCGTGTTAATGAAATCAAATATGATAATCACAGACATGTAAGAGGGCGAAAAATAATAACAGTATAATAGTTTGCCTTCTGTATCAGTATTCAGATGAAAACTTAAAATTGAGTACATAACTGTTCAAAAACTTTTCATTGCAAAAAAACACTTATACTTAATCTTGCGTATCACTTTGTTCTGTAAGAACGTTAAATGAAAATGAAGGTCTGAGTGATTAACTACGAAGCATTAACACGACACACAGTGATATAATAACCGTTATATCACTAAGAAATAAAATATATTTCCATTCTAACACGTTCATCTAAACAAAAACATGTTCGATGGGGTACTGCGCTTTCTTGAAACTTGTACTTTTCCGTGCATCTTGCATTTCGTGAAATTTTGGCTGTTGTTTTCTACTCCTCAAATAAAACGCTATTCGTCTTATTTGTGTTGTTTCTGATATTGCTGGAGATACCGGAAGTGTAGAAAATGTTACTGCGATTTGTTTTACATAACGTGCATTCACTCACAACAATAACAATCCAACCGTATTAGCGCATGCACACTCGTAGATGTTGTGTGAAAATTTCACGGGAGGGAATTTCAATAGTCAAAAATAGTTCCGGACGCCTAGCGTGATATACTTACATTGTAATAGTTTTATCACGCTCAAATCCTTCTTTGTGTATATAGGAGAAATTTCCAATAGTGTTAGAATTATGAATACATTATATTCATTCAGACATTCCGTCTTATATAATGTTCTTATAAATTATACCAGAAGTTTCAAATTGTTCAATTTCTGCTAAAGATTGAGCTTGTTTGTTTCAGGGAAATGATAACCCTGAAGTTAATGAAGCTGTTAATGACAATAGTGCTCGTACAGATTTGCCACAAAACAGCGATACAGACAAAGTAAATAACGACATGACTGGAAATACTGTAAGAATCGTTGTGAAACAACACAAGAACCTCATTAGTAAACCCTTAATAAATGCATTTGGAAGTTAAATTATCAATTTCACATAAAAACACATACATGTAGTCAATTCGTTAAAGTTATAAAATGTTACAAAAATGACGATGAATACAATAATCAACAATAAGCTGAAAAATTGAAAACAGTATGATAGTTTGCCTTTTGCATCGCATGACTTGGGCCATTATCAAATTATCTAATTTCATTTAACATATAGTCTGTCTGTTTTAAATAATGTTACAAAAATGACGATGAAAATACATCGTATTAACAGAGATAAATACAATAATCCTTAATAAGCTGAATAATTAATAACAGTATAAAACTAACCCTACATCAGCACATGACTTAGGGCCAAATATCATTATCCAGATAAATAATTGCATCGGAAAATTTAATGAAAACTTTACATTGAGAACAAATCTGTTCAAAGCCTGACCATTGTGAATAGCTTACACTTAATTTGCGTACCCTTTTAGTTCTGTTTTGAGGCATTTTGAATATGTTCTGAGATAGGCAAGAGCAGTTTTGTATTTTAAGTATACATATTTTTTCACGAATGAAGTAAATATGCGTAGGAAGAGTTTCATGACAAAACTTGCTAGCGACCAAAATTGATTGTTAAGATTTTGATAACAGTTGGCCTATTTTAAAGCCAACCTCGGAAAAACGAGCACCACTTATTCTTGTTTTGGTAATATGATACTTATTAATTCAGTTTTGTGATGTAGAATTATATCCTGGCCCTTAACAGCTGTTAATAACAGTAAGAAGAAAACATCCACCAATAACAGAAACAAATGAGAATGAGGTTATCAAAATTGTTTGTTAAAGATTCTGATAACGTTTGGCCTGTTTCAAAGCCCACCTCGGAAAAAACGAGCACAACTTATTCTTGTTTTGGTAATATGATACTTATTAATTCAGTTTTGTGATGAAGAAGTAGATCCTGACCCTAAACAGCTGTTAATAACAATAAGAAGAAAACATCGTTACAGCCACCAATAACAGAAACAAATGAGAATGAGGTCATCCAGTCAGCAAAGACCCCGAGTAGTTTGTTGATAGGCTCGACTGTATTTTGATATCGCTTCACATATTTCTTATACATTGTATTAATCTAGATACTTTGTCTTATCTAATTTCCAAGTTTATTTCAGGGAGACAACAACTGCAAAAAAGGAAGCCTCATTAAAGAAGCATTACGACATAAAGAAAACACAATTGTTCCGTGGACCTATTGCTCCATCTGGGATTTCGCAGGTTATGCAGCTTATTATTCTACACATCAGATGTTTTTGTCATCGTCGGTTATATACCTACTTGTTGTAGACCTGAGCAAGGATCTAGATGTACCAATAGAACACCTGCCAGATACAGCGGATTTGGGCATGTTTAAAATGACCGAAGCAGGTACATCATTTAATGTTTCCTTGCATTTTAAAGCTCGTGTATAAGTTTTGAAGATGAAGTGTTCAATATTTTTTACCTTATCATTTAAAAATTGAGTTTTTAAAACTTCAACTATTAATTGGTTGTTGCAATGTTCTCTTACAGCATTTTTACTCTTTTATTCTTTTAGAATCTTTAAAATTTTGGTTAGGGTCGATACAGCAGCATACATCATATTTTTCGGATATCAGTATTTGTCTGGTTGCTACACACAAGGACCGAATTGCGGATGTAAGTACTAGTTATGAAGATTTCACCTGCATAAAACTACTTGATATATATTATAGTAACCAACAAACAGATTGTTTAAACATGCACGAACAGGAACATTCAAAACGTCGAGAATTTTATAAAAACTAGTATACTAATCTCAACAAAATTCCTTTACGGTCTCTTCAATAATTTGCTCTTTCAATAACAATAAATAAAATTCATAAATTTATTGAAAGCACAAGAAAGTGGATTTCATTACAAATCGACAAACACATTTTCATGTTAAATAAATAAAGAGTTGACATATTCTGCTTGAATAAAGAAGGCGTACCGATAATTCAAAAGTCACAGAGGCATATTAGTCTACGACTGTTATATGTCAATAAAGTGTGTGCCCTCCACCGGCAGCAATCACAGATTGATTGAAACAATATATCTGTGAAGATACTACTGTCCGAACTCGGTAGCCGTCACGCTCCGATTCCCGTATATTCAGCTGCTGAGGACGAGCCCGCATCCCTCGTTTCAATAAGTCCCAGACATGCTCGATTGTCTCGTTAACGAAAAGAATATTTGCCCGGTCGGCCCTGGCGAACCGTAAATGACGCCTAGCCCAAGCTGAACGAACTTTGCGGTGTTTTCTCGTTAGTATAGGACCTTCTGGGGTCGACGGCATCGACGTCCGACTTCAGGTAACCGGTTTCGTTCGGTTTGAGCTGCAACATGACGTCCATGTGTTCCCCTGGTATGCATAGATGTTGTAGCTGGTAGAAATCGATCACGGATTTGTGATATGATCATGTTTCTGTCGTGCTGTGGTGTTGTGACCCTCTGTTTGAATCGTCGGGGTCGATCAGCCTCACTTCAGATTTGGCTGAATTTCGCCGAAAGAGCTTGTATTGTGAATAGCCGCCGATTGAAGGTTCTTGCCACCTGAAATATGTTGAAAACGGAAATAACCATCAATATCAAAGCTACAAACACATTATGTCAACATTCTTATGAAATTTCAAAACATAAAACCTACATGCCGTAAATGAGTTCCGGCTTGTATCATTCCGACGGCTCGGGTGCGTTTTTCTTCAGTCATTATTACCATATTTTGTGTTTTTAAAAAGGATAGAAATGACAAACGTGTACACGAACATGTGCAAATTGGTGTGCATGTCCCGCACGTGCAAAACTTGCTTTAAAGGTTAACATGCCTAATACAATGACTTTCATCGCGATCCGGCTAAAAGATCAATAAATCGCTACATTACCCGTTCAAATATCGGTATGTGAAATTTTGTGTGAATACATGCACTATTAGAAAAAATATAGTTTTATATAAAGTGACCGTTTAGGAATTTTATTGAGTGTAGTCAAACGTGTACGTTCTGATAATGCCTTTAATTTTGCCTCATAATGTAAGTTTTTTATCTTTCCTGACGTTATTTATCAAACTAGCCTTTTGAGAAATAGCTTTTTGTTATCTCTGTAATGAATAATTATGATGACTAGCTTTAAAAGCATGGTTTTCCTTTGCAATTAACATCTAGAACAAGTCGGATATTGTCAATTCGATTCTAATTAAAATTAAAGTCTCGATGTGTGCCTTGTTTATATTGCTTAATCAAGAACGAACTGCGTTGATCCTTTTAACATTTCTGATCAAAGGCAGATAATAGGAACGGACAGCATGATCAGAATAGTGGCAGATGTTTGTAATTGAGGTGAAAACGGTAATCATTGAGCCAGACGTGGTTGCTTAAACATATACTATATATTTTATGAACATGTATTTTCAATATTTGATTTTCAGTCAAACATGGCTGACGAAAGACTGACAAAACTATTTGATGAACTGCAAGTTTGTTTAGAATGTTTTATTCTGGACAATACTATAACAGAAGGCGAACAAGATGATCTAAATCAGCTCAAAGAATTCATTGAATATTCAGCCCACACATTAGTTTGTGAACATATACCTGCCAACTGGACTCAAATAGAAGACACCATAAATCATGCAATACAAAACGATGTGTTTGTCATGGATCTGACAAATATGGTAGAAGCCTTAAGCGACCTCTCTTTCGATGAAGACACCATTTTGTCGTTTTTGCACTACCAGCATTCCAGGGGTGACCTTCAATTCCATTTGAAGGAATCAGCATGCCTGAGCGAAGAATGCACGGAAAATGGAGATGACAGTGAGAGCGATATAGATGAACTTAAACGTCAAAAACTAATATTTCTGGATCCAACAATCTTAATTCAATTCGTCAATCTTATTTTGAGACGAAGACCGAAGGAAAACTATAGAATGAGTTTTCGAATCTATCGTCACAATGTCAATTACTTTCCAGAAGGGGTGTTGGATGATGAGTATGTATCTCATATGCTCAGAACGTCAGGAAATAAGATTCTACTTAAATATAAGGAAGAAATTATTACCCAGCTGCTACAACTGCATATTCTTTTCACGTTCAGGGTACAGAATAAGGAATTCATGTTCATGCCATGTCTTCTGAGATATCAACCCTCAGAAGATATTGTAAATCAATTTGAAAGAGTGACTGAACAAAGTACAATTTTGGTCATCAGGTTTACAACAAGCTATGTAAGTCAGGTCGTTTTCCATCAGTTGATCGCTGCCTTGCATGATTACTATATGCCACTTATAAAAAAAGAGAAAAATGTCGACAAATGTCAGGTTTACTGTGATTATGTCAGTTTTAATTTGTCTTTTACTAGACTTCAACAGCTGCAACTGTATTGGAGGCCAAACGGTATTCATTTGAGAATTTCAAATATGTCCAGGAAGAAGCTTCTTAGGGCCATTGTCATAAAAGATGTGACACTCGGTCAAGCAACACTAGACATGACATTAGATTGTCTGAATGAAGTCCTTACTACGTACCGGAATTTGCCCGATTACAAACTCATGGTTATTTGTCCTGAACATGTCATTCCTCCTACAATGGTACCTTTCGACATTCTACTTGAAAAAGGTGCTTGTCTTTGCACCGGTGGAAAAGGCCACAAGTTGACGAAAGAACAAGCCTTGAAATTTTGGATATCGCCTGGATCAATAGCACAGGTAATGTCGTTTATAAAATGCTTAACATGCATCGCGTACATGTAACGAGCGATTTTAAAATATAAGTAATTTTTGTAGTCTAAAATTATATTAAAATTATGTTTCGGGTAAAAAAAAGGGTGTTTATTGTAGTTTTTACTTTTAATATATTTCGTTCTGTCAAGTTGGTAGAGCACATAATTATCAATATTTATGTATATTTTTTAAAGGTACCTGTAAAACATTCAATTCAAAAAACAGAACGTCCAACAGAGAAACAAATTGCCAGACTAGCTTTGATCCTCAATGTGAGCACAAGTCTTCTGGCGTATGTGCTGAAATTGGAAGACGCCTATCATGAAGCATTCAATATTTCAGATCGCTGGAGAGATAATAAGAATATGAAAATATTTGAATGTTTGTTGAAATGGAAACAGGAGAACGGAAGCGAAGCTACATTTGCGTTACTTCGTAAGCGACTTGGAAAAATCATTAAACGACGTGAAGGTGACTGGATAAGTAGAGCAGTCTTGAGAGTTACTACAAACAGAGAATATGGTAATCTTCCTGCGTACATTTGAATACATCATTTGAATACATTATTTGTACATATGTCTACGTATTACTAATTTGTACACTAACTCAATGTCTACATATGTCTAAGTAATACTAATTTTTACACTAACTGAATGTCTACATATGTCTAAGTAATACTAATTTGTACACTAACTTAATGTCTATGTTAATTTGATCCTATAAATGTTTGCTTTAAATTGTCTTCTTTAATTTTTCTTTGCAGAACTTGAACTTGTAAAAGATGTTCTTCATACAATTCCTACTGACAAGGACCTAGTGTTTTGCATCGGAAAATGCATACTACCGGCGAAAGTCCATTTCTTTTTCCTAGAACTGGGGTTCTCGTACGCTTCAATTGAACAAGTTAGATGCGAGTTACATAACAGTGACTCCGAGATGCATAAATTGCTCAGGAAATGGAAAGAGACAGAAGGTAAAGGAGCAACGTTCCAGACTATTTTAGACGCAGCCAACTCGGTCGGCATTGATACTTCAGTTATGGTTGAGAATATACAACAAAGTCATGGGCATGGTTCCCGCAAGCATAAATTAAGGACTAATTTACAATAAAAGTTCTAGTCCATGGTGAAATCCTTATAGCTGCAAGGTGCATATTAACATATTTAATTGATAATCATTGATTATCCTATTTCACCTTAACGGACATTTCTTTACTATACCGATTTCGGACACCGCCGAAACTCTTCATGCAGTCGGTATATAAAGTTTGAACAAAAAACAGATACACAGAAAATGAGCAATGTGTACCTTGCAAAGCATAAGAGACATGTACAACAAATGTGGCTTTCTTTTGAGGTGAAACAATATTTTCTGGATGACAAAGACTTTTACCTGTTTCATGTTGAATTGTCCCACGCCCTAAGAAAAGTTACTAAAAGACGAGAGAGTTGCAAACGAAATAAACGATCACTTTTAAAATATAACCCAGCGGTATATTGCCAATATAACTTTTTAGACGTCATACGATAGGTTCTTGGATAGTGCTAAATATACAAATCTGCAATTACTGATCAGGTCTGATATTTAAAAAAAAACATATTTCTTTTTTTTCAATAAACATAAAGTGTCTTCCATAATACTGAAAAAATACTTGTAAGCATTTTGAAAATTTATTTAATCTTATTTAATTTTATTTAATCAAAAGTATAAAATTTAATGATTTCCATTGCGTTATAATAAGTGCTTCGCAATATATGTTTTTAATTTAACGTTGAAATGGTGTCATATGAATTCAAAACACTCATGTCTAGGTGGAAAAACTAAACACGATGTATCACAACTGGTACCAGATCCTGACGTACTGTAGTTAAAAGTGATTTTATTTATGTAGTACATGTATTCGTGTGTCAAGTTGTTACAATGTACCATAGTTGTTTGATAAGAAGTAATTTAAAGTAGTTTTATTCTAAACGTAAGTAATTGTGTCGGTTTCTGCTACATTAACGCTACCTATTGCATTTTCAATGCCTGGCCACTTGTATCCAGTCCACGGTTAATCATGCCACTCGGTTAGAAAATACTGAACTCACTTCTACCAACGACTTGCAGAA
The DNA here is from genome assembly GCA_022818135.1 of Saxidomus purpurata. Taxonomy (NCBI): domain Eukaryota; kingdom Metazoa; phylum Mollusca; class Bivalvia; order Venerida; family Veneridae; genus Saxidomus; species Saxidomus purpurata. The sequence continues at coordinate 29,872,428 of JAFMSR010000004.1, forward strand.
AGTGTTAGTTTAACGTTCATATCTAAACTTTGTAAAGTGTATTTTTAGTATAAAGTATTTTAACTGCACTTGAGTTTGTATAGACTTAAGTTACAACTTTGTGTGATGTTACTACTTTATAAACAAGCAACACCACATATGATATGTATGAACCCCCAGATTGATGGTATATGGTTCAATATTATCTACTATGTATATTACTGTCCGGTAAGGATAATCTAATAATGACGCAACAGAAGAATATACTTTTAACAGGTTAGCACTTCATCTTATAACAAGGGGGAACACTACGCACAATTAATGTCAGTATGATACAATAAATTACGGTATTCATAGTCGCTGCCACTTTAGCGCAGTAGGTAACGAATCCCGATACCCATTACTTTGTTTGTGTTGGACAGAAGTAGGATTGTGTACATGGACATTTTTAATCTCTTTTTTAAAGTACTGTATTATTATTTTATGCCCCAGAAGGGTGGCATATTAAAATCGCACCGTCCGTCTGTCTGTTCGTCCGTCTGTCCGTACATGCCCAGTAGACATGACGGGGTTAGTGTTTGAGTACAACATAGCATTGTCAGGTTCTTTGAGTTCATTCCGTCATTATGGGGTTAAAAATGGTATTGTGTGGTTAAATAATTGTTTTGTGGGGTTAAAAAAGATCAAAGAAGGATCAAAGGAAACGAAAAGATCTTGGCCACGATCTTTTAATAGGTTGTTCAGGACGAAATGTGGTGCAGGTCTATGGTATTTGTAAATCTGGAGTAGTTGGACTTTTACCATCTTGACATCAAATGAAATACTGTGTCGTCGTAACCATTATTGAATATCTGTTTTGCGGTTAGCGTGTGTTTGGTACCCGTCTTGTTTGATATTATGGTATGGGGCGTTATTTACAGTTAAAACTGGTCTCGCTGGAAGATTTGGTATTAGTTTTTCTCTAACCAATTTAAAGAAGTTATCTCCGTTAATCTCCGTTAATCTCCGTTAATCTCACTGTCGTAATCTCCAGTGAATAATTACAATTTAAACACAAGCAATTACCTCTGTAAAAATCCGCTCTCATTGCCGCCGTGCTCAATGATTAGTCGATCCCCTTTGCTGACAGACGCCTTAGGTTTAACTGATGAGGACTGCAAGGATTTACTTTCTGTATGAAGCTATTTGAACAACGTTTAATGCGGTTATGCGCTTTTGATGCACTAGTATTTCTTGCATTGTACGTCGAACCACACCAAGGCCAAAGTCATCCAGAACAACTTTGTCTTTCCGTGTTTTCCTACGACTATTTGCGTTATTACTTGAAAACGTCTTTTCAGCCATATCTACTAATTGCAACACTATATGTACATGTAATTATACAATTCATGTGCACACATTCACTTACATAAGAGGCCATTAGCTCACTATAAGCACAAAATGCTCTTGCTTGAAATGGTCAAATCATTGTCTTTCAGAGTTTTGATTATTACACCCCCGAAACGAAGTTTGGGGGGTATATAGGAGTCACCCGGTGGTTGGTCGGTCGGTCGGTCGGGCGGGCAGGCGGTCCGTTGCATTTTCCTTGTCCGGAGCATAACTTGAAAACTACTTTGAATTTAATACAACTTCAAACAATGGTCAAGCACATTGAGAGGAAGTGCAGTGTACATGAACCATATCTCTATCTTGAGTAATTACAGAGTTATTGCCTTTTGTTACATTCCTTTGTCCGGAGCATAAATTGAAAACTACTTGTTGGAATTCAATACAACTTCATACAATGATCTAGCACAGTGAGAAGAAGTGCAGTGTTTAAGAACCAAAACTCTAGCTTGACTAATTACAGAGTTATTGCACTTTGCTATTTGTCTTTGTCTAGCGCATAACTTGAAAACTACTGTTTAGAATTCAATACAACTTCATACAATGGTCAAGTCTACTGATTGGAATTCAATACAACTTCATACAATGGTCCAGCATAATGGGAGGAAGTGCAGTGTACAAGAACCATAGCTCTATCTTGACTAATTACAGAGTTATTGCCAATAATAATATCTCTATTTAAGTTTTTTTGCAAAGTATTCTGTTACTACAAAAATCCTCAGTTTATAAAGCAGTCTTTCGGGGTATTAACCACATTTAGTGATAGGTCTAGTTTTATTTCCATTTACTCTAAATTGTTGGGCCAAACCGGCTGAAAAAAAAAACAGAAGTAAAATTATAACTGAAGTAATACTGAAATAATTCAATGAAAAAACAAATTCAGCTTTGATGATGATCGAAACTGGCCGAACACAAAATTCACATTTGTAGAAGCCCAGCGCCCTGCCTACGGCGCCAACGAACAGTTCAATTGCATTATTATATATTTTAAAACCTACAATCCTTTCCTATATAGATGTTCTACATGTTAACGCAATGCTTGTAAACCTTTGTGTTTACCTTTGCGTCTCTGTCACATTATCCAAACTAGGCTATACTTACTATGTCATATGAAACGTTAATCAAAAATGAAAAACATAAGCACACTATCTTTATGAAACTTTGCTCTTAAAACAACCGCACGAATGATAAACCCATTCATATTTCTTTATTACAAACGTTTTCTCAAAAGAAGTAGAGCACGAGGCCTTGTCTACTATTTTAACGTGTAAAATTAATGAAAAAGGCGAAAAGTAACTATTTCTGTAATGTAACTTTTAGTTATTTAAGATTGTGTAGGCACTTTCATAATTTAAAAAAGAATCTAATACATGTATATAATGAAAATGCAGCTGATGATTGATGTATATTTTTTACTGTATAAATTTTGTGTTAAATGAGACTTAAGTATAAGATATCCCTGAAATAAATATACATACATGTATGTAATAATAGACTACAGTCGTTTTCCATTTTGTCATGTTGAAGTATTTAGTATATAGAAATGTATACATGTATTGCTGATGCTGTCCGCTCGATGCGGGACTCATGTATGTTTGTAAATAAACTTGAAACCTTGAAAAGTAGGTAGACCTATATACAAAAATTAATAAAAGAACATGCACTAACTACATGTAGCTAAAGACTACATATATGTCAAGCAGAAATGACAAATAATGTTGTAAAAATGCACTTTAACTATAAATAAAGAACAAGACAAATTGCAGGCTTTTGAAGAAACATACATGTAATTTGTCTTAATCTTAATTACTTTTCTACTAGATTCAAAATGTTATATATTATTAAGTTCCTTGGGGGTAAATTAATAAAGTAAAGCACTGTGCGACGATGACAAACCGATGATGTATGGGGAGGCAGTTCTTTACTTTATTTAACTTACTCTCTGATAATATTTACTGTCTCCGTATGCACAAACCTATATACACAAGGATTTGAAACGCTCGCATTTTCCACCACAATTCACCCACTTTTTTACGAGGCTTTTTGTAAATTTCCGTGGTTAACCGAATCGCTTCCGCTCGACGTCCATATTGAAAGGTTAAATCGATGGAAATTGCTTAAGGAGGGTCACTACTGAAGCTCTGGGGTTTTGCACTTCCCAAAATTGCATTCGTTATATTTAAAAAAACTAGAAAGAATAATCATGCAGTAATAAACTTCGGACAATATGAATATTTGAGTGCAAAAGAATTGAACATTTTGAATCTCATATTTTGTGACTAAATTGACACATTTTGCCATATGCCAAAATGGGTATTGGGGTATAAAAATTGATATTTCTCATACCGTTTTTGTTATTTACTTAATTCAAACTTTATAAAAAGTGGAATTGTCAGATTATAAAAACGCAGTAAAAATAAATTCAAAATGTTGAATCGTTGTAAAGATACATTGAATATTTTATCAATCAACGAAAACAAAATGCTTTTACGACACATTTAACACAATGCATGCCTATTAAAGCTAATGTCGAATACGTATCTCGATTTTTTTTAAACACGGTCGTTTTTATTAAGTGAAATATCGCATTATTCCCTCTCTAATTTTTGGACTTTGTGATTACCATCTGAGAACAGGTGCGCAATTTCTTAGACTGTCGTCGAGCGCGCTAGTGATTATGAGTACACTGTAACTTGTTCAAAGCTATCGTTTTATAGATCGCCAATCCATATACATGTATATATAGAAAAATATAAAAAAAATATACAACAGTGTGTAATTAAAATAATTACTGATTTTGTCATTAGTTTTCTATTCGTGCATAAAACTTATGCTTGATGCAATAAATATTTGTTCATACAGTATGAACGTACGTGATCTCTGTTAAAGAAAAGAATAGTTTTATTTTTTCGTTTTCACTTCTAGTGAGGTCAATCTGGAAAACGTTTAAAATTCAAATGGCAAACAGCCATGCTTAGAGAGTTAGTTGACAGGGACTCTACGCGTACTAGACCTTCAAATGAACTGCATTTATAGTTGACCGCTAGATAATGTACAAAATTTGACAGGACGTAAGTTACACAAATAAGGTGTATGTTTATTACATGAAAGGTCAGACAAAGGCAACAACGGAAACACTGTATTTTCTTTCTTTTATCGTGTATAAAAGGTTCGAATTGTCTACATTGATGAAATCATTAATCAAACAAAAGAAATCAAAATTAAAATTAAAACTAATTACATAATTAAAATATATTATTGTTTTTTTTATTAACACAAACATGAAATGTTTATACATGTAAGACTTAAATATATTCTATAAAATTTGAAAAGAGTATTGCACTAATTTTTACAAACAAGAATGAAATTAATTTTCCCGGACCCGGACAAATCTATTATAGTTTGTCTTAAGGGTTAGGTACGGACTGTAACTTTGACCAAACGTCATAAAATTATGGATTCGGACCCTGAGACACGTTCTTACCTAAATCACGCTCTGTTAATTTTATATACGTTTAGAACGAGTGGTTGCGATCTCTTACTAAGAACGTAGGCTCCCAAGTTCGAAACCAGCCGCCGACATTGTGCTTTCTCTTGCGAAAAAACTTAACTACAGCCTCAGTCAAATTTGCTGTAAATGTATAACCGCAAATGGTGGGAATGAAGTATATTAGTTTTTAACTGGTTTAAAGTTTTGAAGTTATCATACAATTGTGAGCTTTACTGTTATAAAGGCTTATAGTGATTGCTATGCCATGTGGGATGAATCATAACTGTCTTTTTATGAAATTGTATTCGATGTCCCAATAACAGTTCACACGCTTTTAATCGGACCTGGTTGACAGCGCTCACATTTTTTTCAATCAAAACGAGGCAAGAAGAATGGACATGAACCCAGGGCAAATATTAGCGGAAAGTTAAAGTTAACCAGAAAAGTAGTTTCAAAGGCCAAAATACAAAGTTCCTAAAATATTGAATCATGTCAAAATGAGAAACATTTTAGTTTTGCAATACGTTCACTAAGACGCCACGCATGACGGGAAAGACAATATTAGATCGGTTTGTCTGGTTATGGCGTCAGAAAATGAAGGCATCCATTTGTTGCTTAAGTTTGTAATTGCTGTAGCTTTAAAGTCAGAAAGGTGAGTCATTACGTCAAGGTAAGTTAAGATTGAAGATGAAATATGCAAACAAAATTGGATACATCGTCCAATTGTCTCTCTTTATCTTTCTTAATTTATTTTAGCTCGATTGTGAATAAAGCTTGTAGCTTATCGAGTCACCCTCGAGTCCGCTTCCTGGAAAAACCAGTTCTGTGTAGCATTGATAGCTTTTAAAACATAATCTAGGTCAAAAGGTCAGTGTGAACCATGGTCAAATTTTACATGTAAATCTGCAATCACAGCTACCCATATACCGGTACGACATCACAAATGACGTGAAATCACACACAATTACGAATAAATAGATATCATTCTGCGCAAAATATAAATTGTTGCATGTTCATCTTTTTTAGAAAGTTTAAAGATACTGGAGCAAAATCATATAAGCGATGTTGATAAGAATTGTAAAACCCCGATTTGTAATTGTTTCAAGGTAGATGCATGATTTTCTTTCAGCAATGTATTCTGTAAAACCACCTATTGTTTGTGTTTACAGTGGTAAGATGATAAGTTTTAGATTGTTAACTTTTTTGCAGACACAAGCTTAAAATAAAATTGTATCCTGGCTTTTGTAAAAACATGGACAAGAGCAAACACAAGTTTTTGTTCCTACAAACAGTTCTCTGTTACTTAAACCTAAACATTTTCGGATTTTACGGTATTCAGGAAAAGATCAAAAATGAATCATTATCTATCCATAATCATATGATTTTGTCAGAAATCTGATGGAGAACAACTATGGCATGTTCATTGCACGCAATAAAGAATTCGCCCAGACAATGGCAACCCTTCAATGCAAAGGAAAAGATCTTAAAAGACAAGGAAAAAGGAATAAAAGAAAGGCGGCACATGATTTCTCTGATGATGAAGTATCTCTTTGTTACATTACAATAATCCAGTGTAATGTCTCCTCATATGGGCATGTACCCGAGGGACGGGTATATTCCTATCCCAAACGCAAACACATGATATATATTATTACTCATGTCTTTAGCTAGGAAAGCAAAACCTAGGTCAAAGGTCAAAGTCAAGGTCAGTCATGCTCAAAATTGAATTTGACACTTTAAACCCTACATATGGTTAAGATTGCATTGATTTTGGTTCAGAATAAAGAACGAACGTAAGTACGTCAAGGTCAGCAAATGTCGAAGTTGAAGTTTACAGACACAACTGTATACATTGTCCTCCTGAACTATTCCTTGGTTTTGATAAATATTGTCAACAAACATCAGTGTGAAACATGTTGTGCATGTTATAATTCAGGATATAGTATCACAGGTTCCTCGAAGCGCAAGGCACAGGGGCTTTTGTCTTCTGTATAACATAATAGTTTTACATCAATATACATTTGCATAGATAAACCCTGTTATAAGATTATAATCTAGTTATATAGCTAAAACGTATACGTTTATCGGTCTCCATCTACGTTTGTAGGTTTGTAGTCATTCATAGATAAAAAATATACAGGCTATACATAGTTTAATTTATCTTTTGTTAGTATCTCACTTAAAATACGTGCGTTCTAGATATTACAAGAAAATCATTGATGTAAAGTATCAAAGGTCGCCGGTAACTAATTTATTTACAGACTGTAAGTAGTTGATGTCAAATGCAACCATTTCTTGAAATTATGCCTGTTGAATTACAGGAAATGTTGGAAATGTAACCACGGTGGTCAATAAGGTACCATTTATTTTTTTTTATCTTTTTTTTTTTATTTTTATTTTTTTTTTTTTTTGAGGCCCCGTTTGGGTAAACCCCGTTTATTGTCCCCGTCAGCGGTTAAATAGAGGTCGGGGATCCATCCTCTGTTAACCTTACACATTTTCAAAAAAGGCATAGTATAAATGTAACAGTATAAATGTTGCAAAATTGTTACATTTACATATTATTAAGAAGCATTATAACAATAATTTTGGTTATACCCTTAGCTATAAACTATTTCATTCATCTGAGGAAAATAAACAATTTAACAGGACCATACTTGTAATGTATTGGCAATTTAACAATATTGAAATACAGTATACAAAATGTTTAGAGAATGTAACGTGATATATCTTTTCGTTCATGTATAGAATAAGGTTATAAAGCACACAGGAGATCAACAAGATACCAATATGGTTTGTATTTTAAACCTGAGCCGTTCTTTTTCATAATTGACGAGGCAAGCTTAAGGCTTCCTTTCAGGCTAATCATAGATGGTTTAACTTCCTTCCTTTTACATAAAAATAAATATTTCTTAATTTCTAGACATAACCTATTATAATGTTCCAAACCTGTTTTAGTATATCCTAATATAAAAGATTTACTGTCAATGAAAAAATTGTTATCAATATTTCTAGCAAGTCGTTTGACTTCCTGTATTAAAGACTGGCTCAAGTCACATTCCCAAAACAGATGAAGTAATGTTTCATTTCCAGCTTTACAGAAAGTGCATAAATGTGTTGTACTTATGTTCATTTTATACAGTAAAACATTTGTTCCTAAAATTCTATGTGTAATCCTCATTTGAAGCCACTGTAGATATGTATCATTACTTATATCAAATACCCAGCTGTAAATATTTTTCCACTGTAAATTCATTTGGAAAGACTGTACCCCACTTACTTTCACATGATGGAATATCTTCATTTTTTTATAAGAATATTGTATATGTGACGTGAACCCTTGGAATTGTGTTTTATTGGTTTCTAATAGAAGGGTATTAAAGGGAATGTGTACTCATCTACTTCTAATATAACAGTGTCTGTTTATAGTTGCAACGTATTCATACTCTTTTTTATTACATTTTGGAGTCCCATATATGTTAAAATATTAATATGACAACCTGTTCTTATCTCCAACACATGTCTGTCCAGAAATCTTCCATCTCTATTCAAAATATCCTTAACAAATCTTATGCCCTTCTCATACCATGCTTTTATATACAGTGGCTTATTTCCGATCAAAAATCTTCTATTGTAAAATAGAGGTAGGCTTAAAAAGTCATCTATATCTTTTATCTGCAGCTTGTAGGTACCATTTATTTTCAAATGTGACTACTGCTAGATGTTGATACTGCAGTACTAGCTGTCGGATAAGTTATTCATGCATACCAGATCGGGATATCTGCAGTTTTTACCAGCGCTGGAAAATCTCATCGTACACCCCCTGGTATAAGATGACTCGATGATGTCAGAAAGAACTACTTTTATGAATGAATGTGTAAATTTATATTTTATGAATGAATGTGTAAATTTATACATTACTATAGGAAAATAGACCGTAAGTATAAGTCATTAAGGCATTGCTACTATTAATCGAATATGGTATGCAAGAAAAAGAATCTATCACTGGCTGCACTTACAGATGAGAATATCCGGCTCTCGGGTAACTACACTTACACTATATATAATACATATACTATATGTAAAGTATGTACATTATCATTGGTCAAAAATAAATAATATTATAGTACATGTGTATTGTGACCCATTAAACAGGCCTGTTAAACTGTTAAATTAACCAGACCGTAGTGGTGGGTGCAGTCCATCTGTTTACTATTTACTTTATAAAACTTGACCTGTGAATTACAAAAATGGGTCTTTCGTGTCAATATTAAATAAGAAGCACATTAAACTCAAAGGTACCATTTAATTTTTTCCAGTGCATTGACACGTCAGTAAAGTATCCGAACAAACGATAATCCGAAACTACTGGTAAGTCTAAAAAAACAAGTTAAAATCGATATTTATTTTGGCTATGGAAATATTAACTTATGCATACCTACTTCGTTTCTGAAAGAGTGTTCATGTTCATCGTTGTTGTTATTTTCCCGCGACGCTGTTACACCGCCACGCCAACCTTTAAAAAGTCGATTTCGTCTGGTCTAGGCGGATCTTTTGTCTTGGTATAAGATATTGTAAACACCGGTCTGGGGAGCGTCATTATTTTTCACGTTTTAAACAGTTATTCCGCTTTAATTAAAAGAGCCAATTTTAGCGCGAACATAAACTTCCTTCGCGATTTTAAAAAAGTTTTTTTTGTTTCAAACAATCAACATTGTAAGATGTCAGAACAAAATTGTAACACGTTCATACATTTTAATAACTTCTCCTACCAGCTGAAGAATCCTACAGCGTATCAAATTTCCACCGTCGACTGATAATTTATATAGAGAATCTGATTGAGAACGCTGTTTTCATGACTGATTAAAATTGTAAAATTAATGCAGAAATCTCATGAACTCTGACATGGAATTGAATGTTTACGGGTTGTAGTTGGATTGAAACAGTTGTCACACGGAGCGCACGATATACGCACGTTACACATACGTTGCACGTACGGTAATACAGAACGATACCCGATACTCATGATATATACGAAGCGCACGCAACATGATATACGGACTACACGTAATACGATTACTTTTACAATCATTTTAATCACAAAGAAAGAATCAGATTGATTAGAGGCTTCGCACCTTTACAATTAAACGAAAGACTTATTATATATATAATAAATGAATTTTAAGGATCTACAGTGTTCATATGTGCGAACTAATTTCATAGTAAGTGTTAGATTTGTGGGTAACTTTGGCATGGAATTGATCCATACGACGTAGTGCAAAAAAGCTTGCGTATATAGTTAATTGTCGTCAACACGCTTTGTTAAATCAACTATACACAAAAGACACTGATCATTTGTCGTTCTGACAGCAAAAGGATAAATCATTCCAAAAATCAGTATCGTTAAACAATTTATAGTTTGAATTCATTTCGGGATCTACAAAAGAATTACCATATACAATAAGGTAATAGTTATTATTATATTTATTTTTGATTAAACTTTAACTGATTTTGTAAAACTTTCGTTGATTCCTCCTATTATTGTCACTAAGCTTATAAACAACTTGTTAATATCATATACCCCGGCGTATTTTGGTAGGTAGAAATATATAGAAAGAAAGAAGGAAAGAAAGAAATGTTTATACGGCAGAGCCTCGACGTATAAACCTTTCTCCAACTCGCCTAATAAATTCAATCACACTAAGACAGTAACCTAATATTCTCTATGTAAATGATGTTTGTTTGACATGTTATGACTTTTAACTTTAAAAAATAGTAAAAAGGGACACAACTTATAAAAGAACATTACCTACCAAAATATTATTGAGGTTTGACTCCATACAATTACTTCTTTCTGTTTTTAACTTTGAGGAATTTCCGCGCTTGATGTCCTTATCGTGGATTTTCATAAGATATATACATGTAACAGTTTTTTCTAGGAGTAAACTTTAATCAGCCTATGGCGTGTTCAAGAAATTGATTCTTAGGCTGAAGTAGAGAACAAAGGGTTAATGTTGAAGCAATGAGATAGTTGTTTCTATATTTCTAATTGTATCTTGTGATAACAAATTTGGCATGTATAAACATCCCTTGTTCATGTAAATTGACACTATACAGTCGTAAGGCTATCACAAAACTATGCTGTGATAAGCAGTTGGTTTCAGTTGATTCGAGAAGTGTCCCCCGAATGGCATTTCATACCAAATATGAATGTATTGTCATGACAAAAACAGACATGTCCGTGTTTAACCTTATCACCGCGTGGAATATCTGGTAATGGTTTTCTATATAGAAAGAAATAGTTACATTTGTATTTCGTTTTTAAAATATTTCTTTCAATAAAGTCTCGGCGATTTTAAATAAAATATGTTTTTTTCGTTAATTATTTTAATGGAAAATGATAAAATCAGCAGACTTTCAATTCGTAATCATCTGACCTTTATCCGGTGTTGATTTCTCGTTGTTTGTTTTTTTCTGCTTCATCGATGACCTTCTCTGGTATTATAGCTACACGTAACTATTAAGTAGCAATATAAGTGTTTGAACGTATATCAATACTATTGGTACCAAAAGGCAACAGGGCTTAAGATAAGTTTTGACTTTAATTTAATTCAGATAATCTCAATCAATAATCACGATATGTTAACAGAAAAAGAAGCCATATATTAGTAACCTGCACTAGCAAATATATGGCCAAATTAATGAAACATGAAACAACTGACATGTTATCGCATTTTTGTTGCATTGCATTTATCCTTTATTTTAAACTTTTTGTTATCTATGTCAAACAAATTCCGTTTGCCAAGACAAATTGAACAATTGTTCAACTTTAAATACAAAGACAAATAGTTTAACAATTATCTTATTGATTTGGCAAAATCTGTAAAAAAAATATGTGAATATTTAGTATCGTTGAAAATATGGACAATGTATGTCCACCGTGCATGGCGAACTTTTAAACACTGAATATGTTGCCAAACACATCTTATCGATTTTATCTTTTTTGGTGTGCTATCTTCATTTACGAAATCAAGCCGAATCTTTTGATAGTAATATAGAAGCTTTTTGTCCTCAAATTTGAATCAACACAATGACCGTGTCAAGTCATAACGATGAGAAAATACATGTAGGACATTTTCAACTGCAGATATATTTTTATATAATTACACTGAATACCCAGTATTATTTTAGTAATGGAAATAAAGAACAAGTGTTCAACGGTCCAAATTACCGCCAATAACCGTCGCATTGAAGATTCCATTCATCGTTGGCTATCCCCAACGTCTGAATAGAACCACAATCCGAGCCATTGTACGGCAAGCTATACACTGCAACGCAATATAGAAATTGCCAAGTTCTAAGGGCAAAGCCAAAAACCGCAATACGTATGTCCTCGAGATCCTGAGGACAAACTGTAGGTTACATCTCCCAGTTAATGTACTGATCATAGGTCGACATACCCGGACGGGAGCCCCATCACGAGAAGTGAGACCTCAATCAGTGTTCAAGTTTTGTACGCGGAAGAAATGCCACGCCTGGTCACCTCTCGGTTTATAAAATTTCATGGCCACAATAAATTTCTTAATTTATACCCCAAATTCTTATCGAACGATTTTCAAATTTTTTATGAGAGAATCTCTGACGAAGTCGAGATAAAATTCTAAGCCGACTTTATTTAAATGAACCCCGTCAGGTCGATAGAAGGGGGTTTTAGCGTCAATATCTGGTCTAATAACATCACTTTTGCCCGATGAAGTTACCAAGCTGCGACCGATTCTATTTACGCGTTTACGCTTCTGCTCTATAGCTACCTATCCGCCTGACGCCCGGGTCCATATCTGCCTCTGTAATATGTATATCCATATTATCAAAGTTTGAGGAAAAGCTTCACGTAGGTGAGTAAGCTCCTGTCGGATGATATCCTTAAGGTCTATGATTGACATATTTACTAAATCGTTTCCTCCTAAACTAATAAGAATAACAGAAGGAGGTGACGAGAACAGCACCTGAGATTCTACAGAATGACGGAATAACTTCCAACGTAGGCCTCGAACACCCCACCATGCTAATGATATGTCCCCCAAGTGGAGAATCGGCTTGCCTGTGTCCTTCGCACGTTCGCCGGCTCAAAAAGGAATCGAATCGCCCAGGATCAAAACATCTAAATGTAAACACACTTATTACTTAAAGCGTCATATGAAAGGGAGCTCTATCGGCGACCACATTTATTGACATTTAATAACGGACATACAGTCTATTAGACTCGGAAGTCCACCTACCAAGTTTCAAATTGTATAACTGCCTAAAATTTTCAAATACGCTGACACTAGTTTTGTATGTCAACTGCGAGTTTAAAGCCAATCCTGATTGTAACAGTTGTCCAGCTTTAGACTGAAGACGATCCACAGGAATTCTGGGACCTGATAGGGTTTTTTGTCCGCTTCCGGGGCCAGTTCTCTGAATCGTGCCAACTGAAACCGAGACAAAGCATCGCAAATATCATTGTGCCGTCCAGGAACGTGATTAGCTTTTAGAAGAATGTTGAGTTTCAGACAACGTAGCGTTAACAGTCTGACTAGACACATCACTGCCTCCGATTTCGAAGACAATTTGTTCAAATTATGTACTACCGCCATATTATCACAGTTGAATCTAATCTTTTTATTTACCAGTTCCCCGCCCCAGATGAATAATGCAACTAATATAGGGAAAAGCTCTAGAACAGTGATATCGGACGTAAAACCCAACTTATGCCATAACGTTGGCTATCTTGCGTGGCACCAATGACCTTGAAAATAAATGCCAAAACCTAGATTTTCGCCCCCGGCACTGCCGGAAAACAATTGGACGTCCTCGTTCGTGACCCAAAATCGGTCGTAAAAGACTGAAATGCAATTGTACTTTTCTAGAAATGTTAACCACATACCAAAATCTAACCGATTTTCCTTCTTAAGTCTTACATGAAGATAGGGTTTAGTCAGCCCACAAATTCAATTAATGAGGCGACGTATAAACGGCCTACCTACCACGATCGCGCGACAGCAAAAGTTCAGCGAGCCTATCAAAGACTGCATTTTTTTTAAAGTAGTTTTTGGACGAGACAAAATTTCATTCATTTTTTAACAACTTCTTGTATTTTCATACTTGGAATTCTAACAAGCATTTGGTCCGAATCTAGCTCAAGCCCAAGAAATATCAAACATTCCGTTGGGCCTTCTGTCTTGTCTACCGCTAAGGGCACGCCCGATTCCGACATTGTATCCCTAAATATATCAAGTGCTTTGAAGCAAGATTCTTCTGTTTTGACCCCGCCCAAACAATCGTCAAGATAATGTATTAATTTTCCGGACTTCAGCTTTAACTTAAAACAAAATTCTAGAAATCAAGCAAACCTTTCAAACGTTATGCAACTTATAGATGCGCCGAATGGTAGAGCTTTGTCAAAATAAAATTTGTTATTGAAGCAAAATCCGAGCAGTTCAAAATCTAAAGGTGAAATGGGGATTAAAAGATAAGCACTTTTGATATCGGACTTAAAAAGTTTACAGTGCCGCCCTTATTCTTGTATCATTTCCACTGCTTCATCAAAGCTGGTATACTGTACTGTGCACAAAATTGGGTCAAAATAGTCATTGATCGATTCGCCTGGCGGGTATGACAAATGGTGTATCATCCTGTATTCCCAAGGGGTTTTCTTTTCAACTAGGCCAATGGGGGACACAATTAAATTCGGCAATGGGCGTTCGATAAAAGGGGTCAGCTATTCTGCCTTCTTCCATTTCTTTTTTATTTGATTTTTTATTATTTCCGGGTTAAACAAGGTAGAACAGAGGTTCTTTGAATCACGGGGAGATCGAGGCCCTGAATACTGAATGGGGAAACCGTTTCTAAATCCATTATACAAAAACTTAGCCTCAATTGTGTCATAAAATTGTAAATAATATTCCAAAGCTGGCAGTTTGACAGGGGATTTTGCAAGCTTGACAATATCTAAATTTGAAGGCTCGTTTTGTGTAGCTCCCTGCCTGGGCTTACTTTCTGGACTGACCCCTGACGTAACCTCGACCTCTGAACGGGGGTCGAAAGTTTGAGCCTCGAAAATTTCTTTGAAAGGGTGGCTTTTGACCTGTTGGAGGATTTCTGATAAAAGTATGCGTAGGGCAACTGAACTCTGGATGAGGTCCATAACACTTCGTGCAGACGTGAGGAAACCTGCAGTTGGGCCACGTACACCTACCATTATTAAAGTCTAAGCACGAGTACCTAGATCTCACAGCTGGCTGAGTAGCAGAAGCATGTTTAACCTGCATACAACGCCACCAAAGGTCATTATTAATATGTGACCATGATATGGGTGAAATGGCCTGGCGTAACCGGAATTGTTCATCATACGTTCTCCATGCTAACCCCCCTTGACGTATAGCACACTCCCGTATATTATACATGTAATGCAAAATTTCGTACATCTTATCGGTGTGGTTATACAGATAAACAGAGGCGTAAATAATGAAAGCGTTGGTCCACTTTTCAATGCAAGTTATATGGTCTTTGCACTCCCTTTGAGAGGACACGATAAGCCCCTCAGAACTTAGCCTGAACACGCCTCCTTTACAGAATTCGGACAGTTCCACCGCCCAGTAACAGAGCCAAATTGATATATTCGCCCTTTCATATTTGTTGTTTAAGTGCCGCAGGAACATGAGCGGCTAAATCATCGTCTGCTAGACGCAAAATATGCGTCGAACCTGTGTTACTTGCTACATGGGTCACAGAACCGGTTACCGACGGACCATTTAACGTTGTTTGTTTAGTAGAACAATTTACGTTTGATTCGCGCCACACCCCAAAGACGGACAATTATTACTCTCTGAAATCTTGTCATTTTGAGAATTATTTAAAAAGTGTTCAAAGTCAATTAAATTTGACCCACCGGCATTTTAGTCTAGCAGCCTTTCGTCCACCATATCGTCCAGCTCGTCGGCAGTGCGCTTCCGGCCTCTCACCCTGGCTGGCCTGGCCCCAACCTCCTGATTTTCGTCATGCTGAGCCGGGTCACCCTGCTCAGCGTTGGCTTGGCGAATTTCTGCCCGACGGTTCTGAAGGGGTAGCTCCCCCGCCCTGTCGTCGCCCTGTTCATTTACTCGGCGATTTCTCTCCCTGGGAGGACCTGGATTGTTTCGTGGTACTCTCCGTCTCTCATCGCCCTGTACATTTTCTCGGCGATTCCTCTCTCGTCCCTGCCTTGGAGGAGCTAAGTTCTCCTGTTCAACGTTTACTCTCCTAGCATTTCTCAAAACCCGTTGAACTGCCGGTTGCTGCCTACGGCGACCGCGCCCACGAGGCATGTTACAAGTAGTAGATGTAGTAGTGCCTTTCTAGTTTTTTGTGTATACTCGGCGTGTCGATACTTGACTGAGAAGATTGCATTTTGATTTGATTTGGTTTGAAGCAAATTTTATAAAGGTCCGTCCATAAGAGCAAATATGTTAGCTTGTATATGTGGATGAGACCTCGGCATGCCTCCCATCATGCCTATACCTATCAAAGTTGTTTTTATGTTTCCAAAGTAGGCGATATTTACCTGACTGCAATTTCCAGCCAGTATAGCCAAAGGTTGATTTTGATTGGTTGCCAAATAGTAGGCCAATCACGGCGACCAATGAGATCTAAGTGTGATTGACCTAGAGAAGATTGCACGGGGATCTGTCTGTTTATATAGTGGCAGTTGGACCGTTCAGCTAACTTAATCCCGGGCTAATATACAATCGCAGTGGTAAAACCGGGAAACAGCACGGTGTAAGTAAAGTAACAATAAAATCCGAGGGTAACCGCTTGCCAAGCAACGGACTATAGTACGACAATACATAATTTATATTATTTGCAATAATTGTGTTGTATAAAATTCCACGATATAAATAATCGTATTATCGTAACTGTCTATATTGTTTCGTTCCTTATCAGTGGGCGTTGACTTTTGTTTGGAGAGCTAACAATTGCTAGAGCATGAATTAAATGTGTTTTGTTCATCTTCTATAACAGATGATTTAGCTTTTTTGTAGTCTACTTGTAACATGATTGAAGAAATGTTTGGAAAATACATCGTGAAAAGTTTAATTGACTTGCTCGTTTTGGTCAAGGAGTAGTTTTGTTACATGTACAATGTAGAAATCCACGAAGAAAGAATATGTAATGATTTACATAAAACTGTCTAAACAACATTCCGCCAAATACAAAAACTGTGAAAAAAATGCCATGCATTATAAAAAGGGAATGTTAATCAAAAGCAAGTAAGCAAATTTTAATGTTTACACGTACTGTACCGTAAATATGTGTATACAACAGCTTATTTTCATATTTAGTCTATGCATACAAAACCTATTCCAAAAAACATGACTACATGTTTATTGTATATTGTATTTTAAAGTTTGATGAAAGATTCAGTATGTTCTAAATGGAATTATTGCCCTCAAAAGGTCGATGTAGCTTATAAAGATATTAATTTTAGTGTACAAAAAAATGTAAATACTCTACTAGCGCTGAAAAATTTCGCCATTCACGGGGGAGTTTAACATGGCTCTCGTAATTTTAATGACCTCTTAATGAACTACTTGTGTGCATGATCGCGAAAATTAATACACTGTTACAAGAAAACAGCGCTTAGTTTTATTTTATTTCTGCTATTATTTGAAGAATATGATATGCTGGAAAAAGAATATATCACTGGCTGCATTAGCGGATTGAAATATCAGGCTCTCGTCAAACTGCTTTGGTGGTAACTCGACAGAGCCTCGATACCGCTAGAAACAGTTACTCTTGAGCCATATATTCCTATCCACACCTGCAACCACAGAACGATTCTTATAATCTTACATGCGACCAAGTCTAGAATACGCATAAATTGTTTTGCGCAGATGTACAGCGTAAGAAAATTATAGCCGAAGCAGTACGTGTATTTGCAGGTTTAACACGACCAGTTACAATTGAAAAACTAATTAGAGCAATAGTTCACTTTTTGAATGACGAGCAATTAGAGAATTAGGTACAGTATTCAAAGCTAAAAAGGGGTTCGGACAAAAGTACCTGGATATCTGACATATATTACCGCGAACGATGGCAGAAACTACAGATTATTCCCTGAGAAAGAACAATACATGTAACTATGTGGCCATAGCAAGATGTATACAACTATATTATATCTCAATTTTACCTTCGTCAATTGAATTATTGAACTCGCTCGATAAAAACAGAAACTCAACGTCATTTAGTATATTAAAATCAAAATTGAAAGAAAATGTTCAAGGTTCATGTTAAGTTTTTGAAATGGTCCTCAACATGAATATTGTCTTTCAATTTTCTATACTTTAAACAAAATAGCCTCTTATCTCATATACCAAATTGTTCAGAAAAGGCAGTTTAAGTTTTCTTCAGTGAATATTAGGTTAATAAATGTTTTCTTTGCTTCCAGTTCATCACTTACTTTGTAATTAGGACCTGAAATGTATAAACCATCAACCTCCTTTATTCAAAGTCTTATTGTTCTCAAAATTATTATTCTTATGTGTACAATACGATTATCTAGGTAGTCGGAGTAGTGAAATTGAAACCAAATGAATTGCTGGCATTTTGTAATGAACTATTATACAATGTACAATGTAGTTGTTTTTCATTACTCAGAATACCACGATCAATATATTGCGAACATGAAAATAATCAATTTTAGAAAATAATATTTGAAATATAAAACTTTGGTGTTGTTTGAATAAGTGACATGTAAGTAACCCTAGGTACTCGAAGTATGTGATGTATGAAGTACCAAACAGTCACTACAGAAAACTTCTACTGATTTTCCCGAATACTTTTGTGTATGAAATGTATGGCTATTTTGCTAGTAAAGTATACAAATTTGGAGGACAAGTTCAAGTTTGGGACTACTTAAAACATTTTACCTGAACCTTAAAGCACCTGAACTACCAAAATACGTTCCTTATGGGGAAAGGTTTTATCCGTGTTGCATTCTCATTTAAGGATTTTTTTCTTTTTTAATGTAGTTACTTAAATGACGATCTGTTTAACACTCATTTGAGAGATAATCCATATTTTAACACTACTTCTTGCATATCGGACAGGCATTTCCGCCGATTCCAACCTTTGCGGAAAACTCGACGAGTTACGCGCTGTCACTTGACGTAATATGCATTACTTTCGGGATCCAACCCATGTAACCCCCAGGTGCCTACGAGTTGATCAGAATACAATCTGTTCTACCCGAGCAACACGAGTTACTTGTTCCAAAATGACCAATGTATTCTGATCAACTCGTGGGTAACTGGGAGTAACATGTGTTGGGCGCAAAGCTTACTCGAGTAAAATTTCCGAAAAAAGCCCATAACGAGTCAAAACA
This sequence comes from Saxidomus purpurata, assembly GCA_022818135.1. Classification (NCBI taxonomy): domain Eukaryota; kingdom Metazoa; phylum Mollusca; class Bivalvia; order Venerida; family Veneridae; genus Saxidomus; species Saxidomus purpurata. The sequence goes on from JAFMSR010000004.1 coordinate 29,891,684, forward strand.
AGCACACATATCTACTTTTAAACTCGTGTAAACGTAATTGTACATTGCACCTACTTCCGGTAGCGTTAAAAATAAATGAGTAAACATAAAATCGCAAATAAAACTGAAACTGTTAATAAATGAATAGCTACAGTTGAAAGTAGATCACTGAGCTGTGACCTTGAGACGAGTTTATTCGTTTGGGTAAACGCGGATTAACACATTTTAGAGATAAAACACGATCTCACTGTGTTGGCTTGCATTTTTCAATATCAGGCTAATGAGTGAGTACACATAAATGCGAACATGAAATACAGTGTTGTTTACGTCAATATTACAGAACGTGTTGTGTTTGATACATAAAGTGGTACAGAAAATGCTGAAAGTTTGTTCACATTTACACTGTTTATGATTTCTTTTTTGTTCATTCGGAAACTATTTCTGTTGCGCGCTTAACTGCCTCATTCGGACATATCACTCCGATGTTTGAATGAATGAATCATAAATTACTCCACTAGAATAGGAAAATATTTCCGCATTGACGATTCTTTATCAATAGAAAAGGGCATATAGAGATACAATATTCAAGAAAAAATATTAATCATATGTTTGCGGTTCGGGTACCTGCCCATAAGCGGTAACGAGGCTTGCATGTACCCTCAGGCCGGATATTCCGAAACTAACCGCAAACACATGATATATATTATTAATCTTCTGCTGTACGTATTATTATGACCAGAGAGTTAACTTTTTTCATGAAACAGGGGCGTTACATCCGTTAAATGTCAACATGTTACATGTAACATTTGGTATGGCACGTGCAATTACGATTATAGTTGTGTTTTAAGCTGTTCACCAGTTTATTAAACTTTCTAAACTGTTGTTAAATATCCATTAGTCAATCACATGTTAATATATCTAGAGGATCCAAACGGGGAACGGTCATCCACAGTGTAAATATTTCGGAAGCAAACTGTTTAGTACTAAAAAATATTAAGTATTCATTACACGTTCTATCTGGAGTGAGTCTCTAGAGCGATTAATCAAGTTGAAAGAACATGTTTCGCAATCGAGAATAAATAAATTGGTATAAAAAGAACCCCTGCCCCTGTCCCCAATTATCCCATCCCCGCCCCCTGGAAGATCGGGGCCGGTTATCTAAAATGCTGTAATTCTTGAAAGGATTCTCAAAAGTTGATTATGTATGGCAGAAGTAATCAGCTTTGCACACTTACAAAGGAAAATTTAGAAAACGTTTATTTGAAACGAGGCCCGTAAGGAGGTGTAGTGTTTTACTTATATATTGTATATAGAAACTTAAAAAATGCTTGTTTCTGTAACTATCAGAGCTGATTTATTTTACTTACAACAGTTCTTTATGATAGTAATGTGCAAAACAAAATGATCCCCTGAGAGATGAGGCCCAAGCGTTGTCACTTTTCATCATACATATAATATACAGAAACTTAAGAATGTTTTTTTAACCTCTTAGTGCTGATTATACTTAATTAAATTAACGACACTAAGTTGTTAAGTAACCAAGACACTTTTCAGTTATTGTGATTTTTTTCAGAGATTAAAGTCATTCGGCGGGGCAAATAAATTCATAGAACTTACTTGTTAGAATTGTTTGCGGTTTGTAAGATCTATGATGTAGACATTTCTATTTCATGTGCAGAAATTCTTGCAATACTACTGAAAAACAATAAGAACATTTAAGGTATCAGCATTAATAATTTAGAATTTCCATTATCACAGTATGCAGATGACACAACTATAATGTTAGATGGAACCGAGAAGTCTCTAAAATACACTTTACTTACTTTAGAATTTTATGCCAATCTTACAGGCTTAAAATTCAACATAGAAAAAACAAAAATAATATAGATTGGGTCAATGAAAGGCAGTAATATTAGATTGTGTCCAGAATTTGACCTTCAATGGGAGTCAGAATGTTTTAAACTGCCTGGTATTAGTTTCACAATTGATTTAAGTAACAAAATCAAAACCAATTACAGTTAAAAAATTGAAGAAATTAAAAGACTATTGAGTCACTGGTCAAAGAGAATCATTACGCCCTTGGGTAAAACTGTTGTTATTAAAACATTGGCTCTGTCAATAATGAATCACCTGCCATGAGCTTACCCAACCCTAGGTCAGAAATCATAAGATTAATACAAAAGTCTTTTTTCACATTTCTTTGGAATTCAGGACATGACAAAATAGGAGAAATAGTCTGACCCAGTCTTATGATTATGGAGGATTCAGAATGGTAAATGTTGAAATATTTATGACATCCTTGAAAATGACATGGATTAGAACACTATTGGCTTGCTATACTAAATGCTTAAATTTTGTTCAGGAAAATTATCCTTTTCTTTCAGAGTTCAGTAAGTTTGGAGATGAGTTTTTGAAAAACAAAATCAGAACAGTTACAAATCAGTTTCGGAAAGATGTTATATGGGACTTATACGTATAAATAAGCAATTACCAAACAATTGGAGTGAATTATGCGCATTGTCTGTATTGTATATCTCTATGTTTCAAATAGGTTGGAACAGTTTCTGTTACCCTAGATTCGTTAATAGGGATGTTATTTTAGTAAATGACTTTATGGATAATACTGGAAATCTTATGTCTTTTAATGAACTCTCAAACAAGTTTAACATCAATACCAACTTTTTGCAGTATCAAAATATTATTGAGTCTATTAAAGAGTGTTTAGGTAAAATGAGGTTTACAAACTTGGCAAAAATATTAAAAAACCTGTACAGCCATTATCTATAAACGTAATCAACAGTCAAAACAATTTATGATTATACGAGGATTGTTCGAATATGAATGCATCTAGAACGTTATCTTGCTCAATAATGCGAAAAAGCACAAGGCAATGAAGATTATTGGGTAGATAAACATGTAAGCGTTACATTGATACCAACGTTGTATTCTTGGCATAGAGTGTAAAGACATTTTTGATGAAATATGTTCTGTTTATGCGCATAACAAAATGTCTTTTTCGACAGTTATTCGTTGGTTTAAGAAATTCAAATGATGCTCAACTTGGCCGTCGGCCGAAAACAGCAACGTCTGCCAAGATGGTTGATAGAGAGAAATAAATATTTGCTACTGATGTAAGATACACCGCTAGTCAAATAGCTAGTATGGTTTGCATCTCATTAGGAGCAGCTCATGCAATTCTGAAACGTAATTTGAAAATGGGAAAGATCTGAACGAGATGGATTCCCCATGTCTTTTGAGTCCCAAATTAGACATTTTCGTTTAATTGACTGTCTTTTACTAGAGATCCGATAATATGTAGGATATATGAGAAAATAGTAGACCCCATGCTCTTAGTAGCTAAGAACAGATAATAGAATGGATAAAGTCATAAACTGTGACCCAATTACTGGGGCCTCAAACAAAAAACAATATATGATGTACATACCTTTTATCACGTGATAAAATTAATAGTAAACTGATATATTATCGTAGCTATTTCAACAATGCCAAATCTATTATATCGTACAAGGCTATCGTTTAATACAAGTATTTTAAAGATCTTCCTTTTAAAATGTATGGAGAGTAGGGGACCCAAAAGCTGGTTATCTTCTATCAAGTTTATAACCGACGCAGAAAACTGCACACCACCGTTTGTTTAAACAAGTAATAAATAAACTGTGACTGTTTTTTTAAGATAAAGCCATGAGTGAGGTTCAAAGTTTCAACGATTGCACACATATTTTATACGGACTTATTTATACCTTTGTGATCATCATTTGTAATTCGTTTACATACCAAATATTTGAAGTATTAATAGTTGTTTGTGTTTTGTCTTTAATATTTCGAGATATACACATTTCAATAATAATCATTTGCAAGACTTTTCGGTGAGTAATAAGATTGAATTTACATTTCTACTAAGAGTACTTGTATATCTCGATTGAATGAAACTTGATGTGCAGACGTTATTCAAATTTTGAAAAACGGATCAATCTCGCTGAGCCTTGATCGTAGAATGTGAGTGAAAAAACAATTTCTATTATATTTGTTGGGAAACACGTATTGTTTCAGTAAATATGTTTTATACTTTGCTTCAGGTTTCGGTTGGATTCCCTGTGACTAAAGAATAATAAATGTGTCCCTGTATTTTATCCTTTAATAAAATACGGTCAGGAATTTGGATGCGTAGTAATTAACTCAGAAGTGCGTAGTACGAGTGATTTAATTTGTCGCATACGAATAAAATACAGAGATGCATTTATTACTTCAATTCTAATACGAAATTGTCTTTGAAAATTACCACGAACTATGTCCGACGCGTAGCAACATTCCATATTAACTTACAAGCACGGAATGCGATTGGACGCGTGCGACATTTACCCCACGTTTCGCCCGTGGAACACGTGATGTATTTTATCGTTTAATTATGTATACCTTCTTTCCCTCTATATCTATATACGAAAAGTTGCGGATCGCGTTAGAATATTTTACAAAATATAGTATTAAGTATATAGTTATGTTTTATTTTCAATACTCGTACAGTCAATTTGCGGTCACTCCAGGTACCAATGGACTGCAATATAATTTCGAATGAGCGCATCTTCTAATATGTCTATTATAATTCACGGACAACGGTCGTTATCGTAATTAAAAGCATATCGTGACAATTGCAATGTGAAAGGCAAAAACCCTATAAACTAGCCTCTGTTTTGTGAGTCAGTATTCATTACAAACATTTTAATCGTACATGTATAACACTGATCCTGAAAATGTCAAACATTTTCTAAATGATCAACAGCCTGAACTGACACAATAATAAACACAAACACAATCCGCCGCAGGTGTGAACTGTCAGCCGACCGTTTCGAGTGATTGTTTAACAGTTTAATTTTGGTCAACGGAAGGAAATTCAATCAACTAATGGCTCACATGAAGATTTAGCGTATACCCTCACAAATAATATAAACGGTTACAGAAGGGGGTCTTCGCGCATTATGTTTAACAAAACTGCAATAAGTAAAGCTCGGACGTCACGAATAATGATTGTGGAATAATAATTACAACTTGCAATCAGTTCATACAAAATCTCTTTTCTGATTGGTTATTTCTGTTACATGATGAAATTTATTCTGTATAAAAGAAAACAGTTTCCGTTTAATATCACTGTAACCTCTCACTAATTGAGGGTAAAGGGTTCGAGCCCTGCTACCGACCATTTCTCTTTGTGTAAGAAACTATGGCCTATCTAAAACCCTCGTTAACATAATGGAAAACCTGATCTCAGTGACCGAAGCTTAATCTTTGTGTCAAAACACTGACGTATTTCTTTGTTATAACCTCGGCTTGGTCTTGCGGGTGTAGATATTCGATTTCTTGTCTCTTTTCCATGATTGGAGACACGCACACGACCATGGTATTTTCAAATAACGATTGTTTTTATCAGTGAATAGATGAATCATGCAGCATAATACAATGTATATGTATATAGGTCATATTTCGGTGTATCTTTACTGCATTTCCAAATTCTCCAAAATAGTTTATCCCAAATTAATGTTACTATTATGCCAGAGCTTCGTCTTCCATTCGCCAAAGTCGCCAAATGCGACAAATTTAGAAAAGTGGCGACTTTATACTTTTACCGAATGGCCACAAAAAGGGATATTTTCAAATAATTTCAAAGCGTTGAGAAAACGACATATCCTAGTAAGAGTCCGCTTGACCTAATTCAAAACACACGAAATACGCCATTTTCCAAAATATTTGCGATCATTCTTTTCACCAAAACCAAGTTTGCCCTACACCCTATTGCTTTATTTCTTTTTTAGCAAATATAATTTCAAAAGGATGTAATAGCATAAGATGATATAGTTATGCTAGGACAATCAAAAAAAAAAAGATTTTGACTACATTCAATAGAAATACAATTATTCTCTAGGTTGTTTGCTTTTCTAAAGTGTAATTCTCATTTCAATCTTCTAGGTACATTTTTGTAGCTTCACATACGTGATGTATAATGCTTAAAATATTGCATCTCATACTCTAATATCACCACTTAACACGTACAACATAATACTTTTATTAACATTGTCCTTTTTTCAGAACGTTCTGTTCTTAAAACTACGACGGTTCAACTTACTTGATTGCTATTGTCCAGAGCTATGGCCTCCATAGATTCAACTATCAGCAACAAAGATACTCAGAATTGGCTTAGAGGCGCTTTTGCTGTACTTTTCGCTAAACAGGGATTGAGTGACTTTGTGACCGATGAAATAGTTGAGTTTCGAAAAGACATTTTAACATCCATATTCACAAATAAATCTTTAGCTGCCGCAACACGTTGTACGACGTGCACAACGGCAAATGTTCTGCCGTGTCCAACACAAAACTTCTGCCCAGAAGGTCGAAGATGCAATATCCACGACATCAGTCCTAACCAGCCATGTCCTACTTTGATATGCCAGGATATACGTGACGGTATTTCTCGGGATCATGTGTCGAAATGTCCCTCTTGGAAGAATACAGATGCTACAAAATGGTGTAGTGATGCCTTTGAAATAGCAAAATGTTTCATGGCCCCAGATGGTTATACTTCCGTAACTTCACTCGAAGAAACTGATTTCGATGGTACTCTGACAGTCATCATGAACAACAAACGCTTCCAGAATAAAATGGCGGCTCCATCCAAGTTATCCAATATCTGTAATAAGGTAAACAAATTACACAGTTGGTAATTATGAAATACAGAATTAACAAATAATATAAAATATTTCGGAATTACAATTGTAACTTTAGATTACATTGTGTGAACGAGATATGCGATTTAAAACAGTATTTGATATTAAAGAAATATTGTTCCCCCTAAAGATGTATTTTTCTCATTTCAGGCACGTGGAGTTGGTCATTTAATACGTCATTCACCAAATATGGCGCTCTCAGACACGGAACTTGAAAATTCTATTGACATTTTGATAGACCTACTCTCAGATTTGACTGCTGATCTGAAAGCCCAGGAAGCAGTAGCTAAACTGAAGAAGGTATCTTAAACAATGTTTACCCCTTAATCATTAAAAGACTTCTGATGTTAAAATGTCAACACACATAGAGGTAATTAGATTATATAGTGGGACTTCCTAAATGTTTTGAGACTTGCACTACATGTACAAATGTAAAGTAAGTGTACGGATAGTAGATATGAAACTCCCCGAAATAAAATATTCAAACTTTAAAATCATAATTCTCAACATGTCGAAATATGTTTCGATGCATAAATGAAAGAAATACACTTTTGTCGGAGCCAGTGAGAGAGAGGTCCTAGTGACATTTTGACGTCATTTTGGAATCATGCTCATCCTACTTTCCGTCTGTACATCGATAAACAATTGTCATGGCTATTTATAGGTACTAACTATTGACCAGAATTCAATCAAACATCAAAGGGGAGTTATTATCACCTTCTATGAACGTTCTAGTTTAACATTTACAACAGTTGTACCTTGGTGATAAAAGCAGCAAAACTTTTGGGAACTTAAAATTTTTGTAAATAAAGTGTTATATTGTTTAAACCTACATTATACATGTAAAACAAAAGAATATCAAAATGGTCGAAGATGCAGTGTATATAACAAATATTTGAAACACAAGTGGTACAGGTTTGTTCCCCAGGGATGACATTTAAACAATATTAAAATTTTGCTCTTCGCTAAAAGCCTTTACCACCTGATCTGGAATGTACTAATTACATGTACATCTGATGGAAGTTTTTTGGTGTTAACGAGTGAAATAAATCATATTTCACTGAAATAAACAAATGTTCTTTTTATTTAATGTTTTCTTGACAAAATAGGAAAGTTTGGAATCATGGTATTTCTTATTCCCCGAGGAGAACCCCATAATGATATATACATTACTACCATCATTACTAATAAAGCAAAATAAAAAGTTCTAAAGTTTATTTCAGATAAAAGTATTTCAGAAGTCATATCTATCTTTATCATCCAAAGAAACTGAAAAATCAATTCATTAGATATAAATTGAAACAATTTTCTTCACTTCGTCACACCTTGAATCGAGGAGAAATAATCAGCTGTTCGTCCATTTCAATAGCCAGTCATTCTCAAAAAACGTAAAATAAACAGAGAACAGATATTGCATGTATAAAATATATAGATATTAGCGTAATTAATCACTTTCACTGTCAATTGTGTGTCTGATTATTTTGTATGAAGGACGAGCTAAAGATTCTGGGTGTGAAGTTATGGGAGTTTTGTTTAGAATTTGTGATAATTGCTGTGTTTAGTTTCTTGTAATTAAAAAGTAGTTCGGCAAAAACAGTGAACACAAAAATGGTAATCCACAGTTTCAAAACAATGGACTATCACTTTTATTTCACTGAGAAAACTCTATAATTCACAGGAAAACATAACATTTGCGATGTCCTGTCTTGTTCACAACAAAACTTCACTACCTTGCGACTGATTGTTTGCAACACTTTACTTCACGGGAACAGTTTGATATACGGGCGTGCATAATGTATTTACACTTAAGATAATTAAACCAGAACATAATTAATCAATACCTCACCGCCCAAGCTTAATATAATAGCGACGTCTAAATAATGTTCCATGTAATCAGAGGTCTCATCCCAGAATGCAAGCTAATATAAATGCTCTCATGGACGGACCTTTATAAACTTTGCTTCTAATCAAATTAAAAAATGTTCCATGTAATCAGTAATGCTATCATTGTCAACTGTGGAAGGTACCCTGTCGGACATTTCTTTTCAAACGAACTCTTTATCAATAATTAAGAGCAAAGTCCTAATACGTCTTGAACGTATTACCGTATGGACATTTAAACAATTTCATTTCAGTTGAAGTCAAGCACACTGACCATAACTTTAGCAGATATAGCGACCGTTATAGACGACGCACTAGAAGATATAACATCAAGACAGCGTGAAACGGCCTTACAAACCATCAACGCAGAGTCAGACGAAGCGCAGAAAAAAAATGGAGATAAAGCTGAAATGCCTCTGAAGCTACTGAATGATGTCAAAGACATGCTAGAAAACCTCCAGAGCACTACAACAACACTTTTAGATCAATTAGCTTCTAAACTGACAACTGTTGATGAATTGAGAAATAAAGACTCGAATAAGAGAAAAAGGCCTGAAGAAATAGGTAACTTGGGTTTAATTTATTCTTAGTTTAGTTAAAAAATAATAAATAAATGTATCCATATATTTTATCGTTGAAAAGAATAAAACTATGAGTTCAGATGCGTAGTACACCACTGGTATTTTAAACACGAAATGCGATTGGACGCTCTCGTTTACACACGTCACGATGTTACGTCATTTACCTTAGGTCGTCCTTTGAGAAACGTGCTACAATGTATATTTTATTGTGTAAGTCACCTATGTATACAGAAGCGGGAAACTGAAAACTTGAAAACACTCATCTGAGTACGGTTCAAGTGGTCTAAATTAAGGCGCCGACGTCATTGGTGTTGTGTATTATATGTACATGTATGTGGCAGCCGGTTTTTTCAAAAACGGATATAAGTATACAGAAACGATGCGGGGTAATTTCGACAATATTATAAGTGTATAAGTGTATAACGTATGGGCGTTCTTCAAGCGGGCATATTCCGCAATTGATGCATCAGGCGAAAAACAAGAACGGGACAAGCCTAAGTAGCAGATTCATATTTGTTTACGATTTTATATATATACCGTCGAGGTCCACAGGCGAAGATGCATACAAAAATATGAAGATTCAAATCCTAGACCGTGCGAAGTACCTAAATTAACATTATGCTTAAGGGACTAATTCACCCTAGTTCCGTTATACACAAGGCATGCTTACTGAAAAAAATACATGTGGGTGTGAGATGAGCTCAACGCTCCTATACCACAATCTTACAACATGCAATAGTAAAATCATTGTTTGCATCTGTACATTAATCTTCTAAAATGAAATGCTTTCTTCAATCATCAACAAATACGTGTTACAGAACTCGCATGTCACCCTGTAGTACAAGAAACTTGATTATATAAATGACATGTTCATATTATATTATATGTAAATCTCACATTTATCTGCATCATTGAGAACATATCTTGTGTTCCTGCGTCTGTGCACCTTTGACCTACGCCTTGTTGACCTACCCATGCCATTCTCTTGTAAATGGCTCTCTTTATTTTACATGCCTATGACCTTTGGCATAAATTCACCGAAACCATGTGTCAAAGCACTGTTAGATTCGGGAATAGTATCAACTACATATGGGTGAAGTGGTATCTTTGAAAGCATTCCTGATTTATTAGTATCCTCAATTATATTGTGACCAGTTTCTGAACACTCAGGGTCACAACGTGGTACACCACTTACATGCTGATTCTGGTTAGTATTCGAAGGCATTCCCTTTCAGCACCCCCTACATCAAAGTATGTATCAGCATTTCTGGTACAACCGCTTAAATCTACATTATCTCTCTTTGTATGAGTCTTTCTTTTTCCAATTATGACTGGAAATATTCAACTTAATTATCAAAAAAGCACATATACCTGATCAGTAACATTAACTTAGTGTATGACATAAATGCTCAGTCTATAAACATCTTCATAATCTGCTACCCTTCCGTAGTTCAGATTTCGCTGGATTGCGTAATTGCTGGATCTACGATTTCCATTAAATTTCACCATCATGTCACAGTATTCTTCACAATACAAACTCTGTGTACTCACCAGGTTCGTACCGCTAGATATGCAGGAACCGTCTTCCAAACATCATTTCGCCAATCTGGGCCACGTGTCCATCTGGAAGATTTTACCACATATCCCACTGTCGCTGCAACTAAAAATATGTCGGGGTCCTTAGGCGAAGATGCATTACAAAATATGAAGTTTCAAATCCTAGACCATGTAAAGTACCTTACACATCATTATGCTTACGACTAGGCCGATTCACTCTAGTACCGATATACACAAAGCATGATTAATGAAAAAAGAGAATGAGCGGCATGAGGGATGAAGTAAAAGCCACTTATAATACATTTCAATGATACATGTATAACTTAAAACTAATATCTTATAAATTAAAGTTGCATGAAAAATTCAGATACACATATATCGTTTATATTTTTGTTTTTGTACCGTAACCCCTAAGTCATCCAGAACTTGTACATGCCAGGTCAATATTTACGTCTTCAATAACGGCATCAAGGCTGTACACAGATGAGCATGACTATTTTGAACCGTGCATGCTTAAATAAAAAGGGGGTAAGATGGACTAAACACTCATAAACCCATATATACATGTACCATGCACGCTTGAAAGGATGGAAAGTCGGTCGAAATCGCTGGAATTCTATGTCTTCGTTGTTCCGCCATGACACCGGGTTACACTTTGCACCTTCACTTGTATAGACAATTATGTGAGAGTTTTGTGCTAAACAGCAATTTCTGAAACGAGATGGAATATGCTTTATACAAAAATAAAAAAAACATTAACGATTATTAAAATATTAAGGACATTATGACTCCATCTGTGAATTTTACCTACAACCGTTCATACATCGAATGTCGAACTTACATTTTACAAGTAAGTCAATGACACTCGCAATTTCAGCAATATATGCAAACATCTTTACGCGGCTAAACATGGAATGAATTGCGCCTGCATATAATTAATTAACCAGTATCGTGCTTCTTACAGCTGTAATAAATGCAGTTGACTGTATTACATACTGTACATAATTTCGGAAACAACAGTAGTCGTATGTTATCAGCTACTTGAACGTGTTCGTGAATAGCCTGTTTCTCTGGCATTGGTCAGAATGGTCTTCACAATATGCATTATTTCTCGTATGCTCCCAAGTTTTTGTGGGGCGCATCGAGTTCACACTCCCTCTTTGAGTCCACTCGTGTCGATACATTACCTACACTATACCATTTTAAAGAAGTTTTGTTTCGCCTAATTATTTTCAAGTTGCTTTATGCATAAGCTACCTGTAATACAAAGAAAAAATCATGCGCCTACATGTTTTAGTACTTAAAATAGAACACGGAGTACAGGCATTGACATTCTTACTCTTTTTGCAAAACCAATGCATTTTGAAAGATAATTCGTCCCCTATCGGTTTAAAAGGCGGGGTATTCTGGTAAACCCTCCGTTCGTCCGTCCGAAGACCTGGATCAAGAACAACAGATGCTAGTAAACTAAAACTTGGTTTGTGTAGGCAATATAGAGAGAATGCCTGTAGTTTCATTTATGTCGAAAGACAAATATTTTGGTTGCTATCGCAAAGGAAATAGTAACAATGCATTAATAGTATTTTACTTTCTTTTGTACGGAGCATAACTAAGTAATTATGGAAAGGAATATATTCAAATTGCATACAAAGACAGAGGACATTAATAAAGTTATTACAGTAACTGTATTTTGTCTAGTTTTGAATTATCACAAACTATATTATTTACACAGTCGCCATTACCGGTAACAAAAATGTAGCTTCATACGGACAAGTCATTATGAATTAGTCAAAAACAGATTTGCAGCTTTAAACCAAAGTAGCAATATTAGTTTCGGTTTTTATAGGACTCGGCTAGCTCCAACATCTGTAGTACCAAGGTCTGTTGCCTTGAATGGTTTATACTTAGCAAAATTTGGTCTATTCGAAACATCTGCCATACTTTATGGCGTTCTTTAGTTAAAAATAACAAAAATATGCTAACAGGAAGCAGTGTTTTACGATTTTCAATAAATTCATTACTCTTTACGCACCGACACTACACAGAGTGCGAATGCCTACAGAAGCTTTGATTTAACAGTTGTGTTGATACATACATGCGAACATTTTTATGATACATGTATCTGTAATATTTTAAGGAGAGATTTGCAAAACTGAAAACTTTTCATTTCGTTGAGGCAACTGAATGAATGCTAAAATCCATTTACAATGTACAGCCGATATTTTCAGGAACCTTTCTTTAAAGAAGTATCGAGATGGAGATATTTTAGGCAGTTGCGGTAACTCAAGCTACACACTTTTTTCACTGAAAAAAGAATATTTTTTAATTAAAAAAGAATACTTTTTAATTTAAAAAAGAATATTTTTTTAATTAAAAAGAAGAATATTTTTTTAATTTTTTTTATCCAAAAATATTCTTTTTTTTAATTTAAAAAATATTAAAATTAAATTTTAAAAAAACATCTTGGAATTTGAGCAAAATTTATTTTACACCAATATTACATTAGGGATGATATGTATCTTATTACAAACGAGATCTTGAAATATCACCTTTCATAATACGTTCATTCTCTATGGAATGCTTGCTTTAAAGCATCCGTTGATTCCGCAAAGAAATAGTTAAAAGCGTCCTATTGCACGCATTGAACAATGTTTATCATAGCCGAGAACAAACTCACATTTTGAGATGAAGTTCTTGCGAGAACGTCGCTCGATAGATGAAAAAAGACGATTAGGTTGTTCCGGTCTAAAATGTGAATTTAATTAAATTGATAATTTGGAACTGGTCAAAGCATCACAGTTGAAAAATAGTCACACCAGATAAATCTAATTCGTAATGACCTTTTCTACTTGTCATTTAATTAAAAAAGACTTTTAACTAAGACGTCATCAATGCAAGTATGGGACACTTAATATAATGCGGATGGAAAAGACATATCTTTTCAAAATCTTTTTCATACGGCGCTCGAAAAACCACAATTTTCAAAATCTCTACCTAAATACACCCAAAGATGAACAGATCTAGGTCATCGCTGTCTGGTGGGTGAATGGTTAATGGAGTGTTGAGAGTAATATTGTGTACATGTATGTTGGATCCCAGTTTAATTGAAGGTGTGTTTCTTTTTTCCTTTGATTGTTTATAGTCCCGGCCGACCCTGTGATATCTCCCAAGACTCCTGACAGGCGCAGGTTGAAGAGAGACAGATGCAGATACAAGAGACCCTAGCTCTTTTACGAATAGATCCCTTGGTTATTTTACATGCCCGGTATATAGCACCTATACACGTGTGACTACCTCTGGGTTTCTAACCAGTTTATCTCTATAGATAGATGGGAAACACTGAGAAGCGTTTCTGAAATTTCCAGTGCCGCGGCCGGGTTTCAAACTGGGGACCTACGGATTGGCAGTACAGAGCGTTAACCACTCGACCACCGCGCAACAGGTGTTTTTCACTTGCATGTTACGTTACTTCCCCTGAAATTTAACATTTGGCTTAAATTTTGCCATTAATTTATTCGTACCACCAATACCTGGATTCATCACTTAAAACTGGTGGCAATAGGCTAGATCAATTAATCACTCACCTGACAACAGGAAATAGAGAAGAAAATAAATCATTTGTTTTTAATTTTCGTTCGTTTCAGACTGTTGTTACATGTAAATAAACACGAATATTCATAAACCTAACACTAATTATAATTTTGAAATATATCCCAAAGTTTTAATGGAAAACACGTGATTTTTGGCGCTACCTCTACCTAAGAAAAAGTAAATTAAGTTAGTAACTATTGCGATTTGCCGTGGGAAATAAAATACATTAGAATCTTTACAAAGCAAGTTTTTTTAAAAAACTTTTATATGTGGATGACCGTGTTGTATATCATACATCGTATAATAATACATGTATTTCTGACAGATCTCGGATGTACAGGATTTGTGTGACGTCTGTATTCTACTGACCCTCAATCTTCAAATCTTTTCACATTTCTCTGTTCGATGTTCAATCGTTCTTATTCTTGATCAGTTTCATAGACTTGAATACAGTTTTTTACAATTTCACAACACTTCTTCGGACGATGCCCTCTTGAAAACAGGCCTACATGAAATGACTTCATTAATGACGTCGTGTCAACGTTTTCCCGTATCATAATAAAATCATACATGTATATGCTTTTCATTGTGGCATTTATTGTTGTTATATCGTTAATATTAAGAAGGAAATAAGGACAGATATTATAGAAAAACTGTCTTCTTCTTATTATTATTTAATTCTACACTCCTTCACTATGAAGATTATGTGTAGGCGCTGGTTAAAAAAACAATGAGTTAGATGGTCTTTTTTACATTATATGCTTTTCTAAAGCATGTGACAAGGATACAATCAAAACAGGGACATGATTACCACTGTTAAATTAAAACTTTGTACAATAATGACATATTAGTTACTGATAATGGATATAAGGAAGGACACAGTGACTACAGCTTTGATGGAGTCAATTGTGCTATGTGGTTGCTTGTTGAGCGGCAGGTGTAACCAACTGTCCTGGGATAGAAATAATATTTGTAGCAATCTATGTCTGTAGTTGTATGTCATCCGTAAAACAAGTTAAAATGGTTTCAGTTCTTATAAAAAGATGAGCTAAAAAGATAATTCGGAATTTCATTTTACATTGACAGTAAACCGACAAAAGAGCCAGAATGTACAGAAATAATTATTACGGTTTAGTTTATTTATTTTTACATTTAGTCTTTTAGATTTGTATTATTTTTATTCACATAATAGAATCATCAGACGATAACGTGGAGGATAATGCCAGTAAAGGTTACTATGACTACAACGGTGAAAAGGGATACTTACTTGTTCTCAATGCAACGGATGAAAGGGATGGTAAGCTTTTAGCTGTTTGTAATTTTGTGTCTCTGATTCAGTAATTAAAAACACAAAAGGCGAGTTAGTATTTGTATATGTTTTAATTAAATTGTGTGTAATAGATTTCTCTTCTGTCAGTGCCATGAAAAGATTATGCACTAGTATCAAATTGAATATATCTGTGGTTACTAACTAGTGATTAATATTTGCATATGAAGAATGAGTTCGATTTCTCTCTATACTTAAATTTTCTAAATTCAATATATTATGTCTGAGTTGTACGTCTGATAGAAACCAATAATAAAACATGTCTCTTTCAGGCACAGAGGCCGATATCAAAAAGCTAAATGAGTTTTTCAGAGATATGTTGCGTTTCAAAGTGTATGATCCGAGATCGGAAAGCACGGACGATCTATCCAAACGGGAAGTTTTTGCTGAGATGCAGAAAGTACGAAATGAACTTGACAACAGCTATTACTGCTTTATATGCGTAATAATGAGTCATGGCAATGAGGTAAATATACAGGAGATAGATAACCTATGAAAAATTACGTTATTCTTTGATTGATTGGAAGTTAATTATTATGAAAAAATTAAGGAGTTAAGAAATACATGTATGTATAGTGAAATGTTACAAAGATGGTACGAAACGTATTGGTAAGTATATCAATATAATCTTGAATTGAACATTGACAAAGAGAAGAAAGGATGTTGTTTTTATGAAGTCATAAGAAACATAAAGCATTTCTTAAAATGTATATTAAGATTATTAATCACATTTTCAAATTACAAACTCGCATTCGTAAAAAGAAGTCTCGTCTGTTTCACGACAAAATAAGGCAGACATCAACTGTAAATGACGTCAACGTAATGTTAATCGAGACTATTGACCTGCCCCTTTTTAATGAAAAACAGACTACATGTAAAATTAGTAAAATACTTATGATTTATATATTCTTGCAAAAAATCATTCTTCACACTCAATACGAAAATCTATACTAAAAAGATTATTGAATTTTTATGGTGAAATATTACTTGGAAATCGTTGATTTTGCGATTCCCTTTTGTTCCAAGTTGTATTTCTCCGTACAGATCCAACAACTGATAGCAAAATATTTCCTGTCTATAATTAAAAGGTAAATCTGTGTTATCTTTAAAAACTGACAACTATTTTTGCGTTACATGTATTAAAGGTTCACTGCGTGTGTTCTGATTCCATTTGCTTTTTATAATCTTTGATTCACAAGCAGTACAGTTTCGCTGTGGTATTATCCTGTTTGTTTTTGCTTACACGCATCCTTTTGCTTTATAATCACGTATTATTTTCTAGGATGGCATCAAAACAAAGGATCAAAGTATACATGAAGAACACATCCGTGAATATTTTAACAATAAAAATACACCAAATTTTACAGGTAAGTACAAGTCAAACTGTGGTTGATATTGTACAGCATACTAAAGACTATAGACAGTAATTAGGGCTTGATCGCAAATCCAGAATACTGCCATTGTATACTCAGTTGTAAAAGAAAGTGTGCACTTTTTTATTTTAAATTTTATATTTTAAATATATCCGTTTTGATAAAACGTATCGGTCTCAAATTTCGAGCACTACCTTTATTCACCATTTGCTATCGATTGAATGTGTTATCAATGCACAAGAAATTGAGCATAAAGTGCTCTAAATTTCGATTCCAAACACCATATACTTCTGTTTATAATAATACATAAACTTAACACAAGCCTATGTGCACACTTTATTTTGCAATAGAGTATATTTCACAAAAAATATTTGCGGTGATCAGAACCACTTACCTAATAAGTAAAATGTAAAATAAGATTTTAGGGCCATTTTAGCGGTTACTGCACACTGTAAATATTTTCTGCTTTTAAAATTGCAATCATATCACAGTTACCTACCTATACTTGACAATTTTTATTGTCAATGGTCCGACATTCTTCACTTTTTATATCTTTAAAGAAATTGTTTTCAGTTATTTCCCAGATGCTTTGAATACGCATTTTGTTAATGTAGCCAAGCTAATAAATAAAACAGAATTCAAGTATCAAGACTTTAACACTTTAAAAAATCATCTTGATAAAAAGTTTTAAATTCATTTAATTTAGTTTTGTTTACTCCATATGAAGTCAGTATTCTTATTGACAAATTAGATACAACATGTACTAGTCTAGATAGAATAGGGCCGAACATTTAAAAAATCTGCAAATACCACCTAGTTCAACCGATTGCAGCTCTTGTTTATAACTGTATATATTCTGGAATCTTCCCAGACAAATTAAAAATAGCTGGTGTAATACCCTTACTTTCAGACGGAAGCAATGATGACCCAAACAAGTATAGACCAATATCAATACTACCCACATTATCTAAAATAGTTGCTAATCAGCTGAGTAATTTCTTTCCGAAATATAATATATTATATGAGCATCAGTCCGGTTTAGACAACACCATTCATGCCAAATTGTTTTAATTAGACTAGAAGATTCCTGGTTAACATCTATGGACAAAGGTAGTGTTATTTGAATAGTGCTTTTAGATTTCAAAAAAGCTTTAAATTTAGTGGACCGTAAAATTCTTCTGCATAATATTATGTTAAAACTTTACCACTTATCTAATAACACAGTAAATTATTTCAGATCGTATGTAGAAAATCGATCTCAAAAATAATGGCAAGTGGCATAAATTCTTATTTCTGTTCGGTGACATCGTGTGTTCGTCATGGATTCATTTTTGGTCCTCTTTTATTTCTACTATATGTGAATGCCCCTTGAATTGAATTTTCTGAAACTGATATGTATGCTGATGATACGACGTTGCATAATAAGTGTAAAAATTTAAATGATATTCAACTTAAACTACAGACCGATTTTATGACTACACAAAGCTGGTGTACGAAAATCTAGCTGGCATGAATGAACTGAAACTGTACGTTGAAAATACTAGTATAATTCATGTTGATTCACAGAAACTATTAGAAAACCATATTGATAACATTTTAACTTGGAAAATACACATAGATAAAACTTGCACGCTACTGGTTTCAAAGTTGTTGTTTTTTAAAGAATTCATCATTTCCTTACCCACGAAATGAAACAGCTATTTTATAACGCCTATATTGCACCTACGTTTTGATTATTGGTGTTTGACATGGCACACAGCTAACACGACCGATGTAAATATAATTTACTAAACTGCAAAAACGATCAGCCAGAATTATACTAAATGTCATCAAATATACACGATCGTCTGAGATGTTCAATAACCTTAACTGGCTTTCATTTACCGGCAGATGCAAATATTTTACTGACCTATTAGTTTGTAAAGCTCTTCATAATTTGACACCTTCATATATCAAAGGTCGCACTATATTCTCAAACAATAAAGCCTACTTATTGCCGTCAAAATCCAGGAAGGATATCACACACAAAAAACCTAACACTAATTATCTCAAGCAGACATTTAGTTACTCTAGTATGGAAATTTGGAACCAAATGCCTGTTGATACAATACTTTTATCAAATGTCAAATGCTTAAAAGCATTTCTGCTTAAGACTGACAAATTTTAACTACATGTACTTTTTAGCAACTTACTTTATATTGTAAGTAAAATATGATCTTTTATGTCTGTCATCGTTTCTACATTTTAACGTTATCTGTATACTAGCACAGGTGAGTGTAGCGTACCAGGGACCCAAACAGTGAATGTTAGATAAAAATAGCCTAATGACTATATATCAATAAGAAGGTAAACAACACAGTTCGTACATAGACCCAGTTTCAGCTTCAATAACTTCATACAGATTAGTGCATATTTATCAAAACCTATTGCATATATAGCCTACGTAATTATATTTTCCGTAAACGTTTACTTCAAGGTCCAAATGCAAACCATTTTGTAACAGCGACTGATAGTTTCCGAAATGTTTACCATTTTTCGCCAACTCGAATAAATCTCACACATTTCGGGTGCGTCTATTTTCCAATGCGCAACCGTCACTGTGAAGAACGGCACAACACTGATACTTCCATAGACATGTATTAGTGATGTGTAACCTAGACTTGGTAAGACCTGGCCGATTGATGCGTTATGGAAACTAGTTTTTCCCATTATCAGTATGGCTGCATGTATATGTTTACAAAATATATCAACGAAATAAAATGAATACTGTATTAACGGATCGTATTAAAACTGGAAAGCTTGTGGAAATATTTATCAAATCAATTTCTACGAGCGTCGGTTGTGTAATATTTGGATGACATAAGGCGAGATTGTTTAAAAGCTTGTTAAAAGGGAAGAATTCAGCGTTATAAATGTGTGAGATTTATTCGGGTTGACGAAAAATGTAAAAAAATCGGAAATTATCAGTCGCTATTTCAAAACGGTTTGCTTTTGGGCCTTGAAGTAAACTTTTACGGAAATGATAAACCCTTATGCTATATATGCAATAGGTTTAAATAAATATGCATCATTCTAGATGAAGTAATTAAGGCTCACCTGTGTATACTAGTATGCATATTACGGTAGACTTATTCATATTGTGTTGTTCATACTTGTTTGAATTTGTTATAGAAATTGTTTAAGGAGGCTTCGTCGTCAATAAGATTTACCACATTTTATGTACTGTACTTAACATATGTGTTGTCTTAATGAGACACCTTCTGAAAATAAAGAGATTATTATCATTATGATTGTCATCCCACTGAAAACAAATCTAAAAATCACAGGTCATCGATCATATTCTTGAAGACCAAAACTCTTTCCCATGTTTGTATGGGGTGAAGAGTAAAAGTTTTCTCAGACGTTCTACGGTAAAATAATCATATTGTTAGATTAAGATTAATACATGTATCTGTATAACATGACAAATGTATTATACTGTAAACTAAGTAAAGATCATTTTTACAATCAATTCATTTTAAACATTCCACGGGAAAACATAAATACACGTATTAAAGTTCAAACAACTATTTCATTCAATTTTTCGGCAATATTGCCTTTTTCAAGAATTATTGTTAGCAATACTGTCGAGAATTTGAATAAACTGCTATTATAGTCTTTAAATAATACATTTATTTATTCTGGCTGTCGAAGGACATGTTTTTGCACTACTTTTAGTTAGTGGATTTTCATCAAGTCGATAATTATGAACATCTGAAATATTTTACCTAAAATTAAAGCATCATTGAGTATTACATTAGTTGTTCTTTGGTAAAGGACAAAGTTAATATAGATGATGAAATAGAAGTTGATATAAGTATGAGTATATCAGTTTTATAACAAACAAACAGAAATTTTAAAAATCTGTTTATTTTGTGCAGGACGACCGAAAATCTTTCTAATCCAGGCATGCAGAGGTGTAAGGAAAGACTATTCATTTGACAGTGATGTTTCGGAACAAATGTTTCCTAGATTTTCTGACCCGCAGCTGCCTATTTCTATTCCAACGGATGCAGACACTCTATTGGCTTTTTCGACAACACCAGGTACTGTGAATCCTTTCCCAACAATCCTTCCTCCTTTTTCTGTTGATAACAAAAGAGGCTGTGGCAATCATAACTAGAACTGTCACAAGAGTGACGAATTATACCCCCACAATACAGCTTTGTCACAGAAGTATGGCAACCATAAGAAAGGAATGGCCACAAGGACATACATTTCAGTTATTATACAATAAGTTGTGTAAATGTATTGTTTTAATAGCACACAAAATATGTAAGGTTGGAAAGTATGGATTATTATTAAATTTAATAGGTTTATTTCAAACATGTCATTTTCATGATCATAGCCCCAAGCGTTCTTAAGTTATCATCCGGAAACCGCTTAACTGTTCCCAGTCATGTGGCCTTGACCTACAGACCTCAAAGTCAAACCTGACCTGTATTTCATGATGTTACACCTGTGTACCAAAAATTATTTAAATAGGTCAAGCCTTTCATGAGTTATCATCCGAAACCGTTTTACTGTTCCGAGTCACTGTGACCTTGACCTACAGACCTCAAAGTCAAACCTGACCTGTATTTCATGATGTTACACCTGTGTACCAAAAATTATTTAAATCGATCAAGTCTTTCATGAGTTATCATCCGGAAACCGTTTTACTGTCCAGGGTCACTGTGACCTTGACCTTTGACCTACTGACCCTAAATTCGAACTTGACCTGTATTTTCTGATGATGCACCTAAGTACCAAAAATTATTTAAATCGGTCAAGTCGTTCATGAGTTACCATCCGGAAACCGTTTTACTGTTCATAGTCACTGTGACCTTGACCTTTGGCCTACTGACCCCAAAGTCAAACTTGACCTGTATTTCATGATGTTACAGCTGTGTATCAAAAAAAATTTAAATTGGTCCAGTCGTTCATGAGTTATCATCCGGAAACTGTTTTACTGTTCAGGGTCACTGTGACATTGACCTTTGACCTACTGACCCCAAAGTCGAACTTGACCTGTATTTTTTTATGTTGCACCTGTGTACCAAATATTATTTAAATCGGTCAAGTCGTTCATGAGTTATCATCCGGAAACCATAAAACCAACAGACCGACCGACCGACCGACCGACCAACCGACAAGCTCACTCCTATATACCCCCCCCCCCCCCCCAACTTCGTTTTGTGGGGGTATAAAAAGGCATTGGTAGTACTACCTTTCTTCAATTTTTTTTCTCTATTTTTGTAAACATGTATCACACCGCCTTGATAGCCTAGTGGTAGAGCGTCCGCTTCGAGTGCGGGAGGTCGTGGGTTCCCTCCCCGGCCGCGTCATACCAAAGACGTAAAAATGGTACCAGTAGCTCCCTTGCTTGGCGCTCAGCATTAAAAGGGAAACTGGCTTCTCTTCTCTCATACCCTCACGGCGATGGATACCATCAGGAATGAGGTGTCGAGAGTGATTAATATAAGTTGGATAACTTGTTTCACAATCGACCTAAAACAAATTAGTATAAACTAACATGTATCATACATCTGAATATAAATTGAGGAAATTATCAAAACACTTTAAGTTTACGTCCAAGGCGTACATGACAAATTTTAATCATGCTCATGTTTCAAAATACGATGTTGCTGCAGGTATTAAAGTTTTACATTTAAACAGGCTTCGTATCGGTCCGATGTATAGGAAATGGTACATGGTTTATCGGTGAATGCATTGAAGTGTTTAAGAAATACCACAAACGTATACATTTCGAAGATATGCTCATCACAATGAGACAGAGGGTGGCAGACATGAAAACAGAGGATGGCATTAAACAGATGCCATGTGTTTGGAGTACCCTGACAAGGCGCCTTATGCTACGAGAATGTAAAAGCTAAATGAAACATAATAAGCGAGTCACTTGAGAAGCAGATCAGAGGAATTGTTTTAATTAGTTATGACTAATTAGTGTTTTGACAGGAACGGATAATTGTCTTGTAAAAAAGCTACATTTGGATATGACTGTTCTGCACAAAGATAATTGGTTTGCTACTATTTAAATTCTTTTTTCACATACAAACGAGTAATTTTTGGTTTTGTATATAATCATTATCAGTACCATGTAACACACATTTTACTCAT
Organism: Saxidomus purpurata; assembly: GCA_022818135.1. Classification (NCBI taxonomy): domain Eukaryota; kingdom Metazoa; phylum Mollusca; class Bivalvia; order Venerida; family Veneridae; genus Saxidomus; species Saxidomus purpurata. Next base: position 29,914,866 of record JAFMSR010000004.1, read on the forward strand.
AAATAAAGGTCAGATTAACTTAGTTAGAAACAAAGTTATTCATTTTGAGCAGCGAAGTAAATGTTGACAACATTTAGAAATCACAAATGAGCACATCAATTGCATTGGTGATATAGAAACGTGTGTAATTGAAAAGTTTATCAAGCAAGATGATCATTTTAGGACCATAGAAAAGTTTAAAATTTGTACAAGTTAAATATGTTGATAATCAGTGTTATGGTCATATGTGTCATCATCTGACAGTATTAGCTCTATTTCAGTTGAAATTAACGATGTCACTATATAGGCAGCAACACAATTATTGGTATTCTAAGTAGTTAGTTCTTAGCTGGTTTCTTCACCTTGGAAACACTGTAAACTGGTAATTTTTCCTGATGATGGTGATGTACTCATAACATCTTGTACTGCAACTGCAACAAATTGAATTAAAAACACGCTATCGTCAAACCGTGTCTTAAAATTAAGCATAATTATACTTAAATAGTAAAAATTGATAATGGCAAATTATTTCTATTCTACAAATAATAGCTAATGAAAAACAAGTTTTACCTGTGTCTGTTTAGCATCTCAGTTCAGAGCTTCTGGAAAATTCATCGAGCAGTCGTATGTCTTAGCTCCTGGATAGCATGTTTCTATCTTTACACCGACTACTATTTTACAGTTCATAATAATAATAATAATAATAATAATAATAATAATAACATCTTTATTTATCGCGTTAATTAACTAAAAGCTGGATTCAAAAAAAGAGTTAACATTGGCAAAGATTGCATATGTTGTAACTTTAATAACCATTATCAATGCCATGAATTTAGGATTTTATAAATACTATATTCTTTTTATATTGAACAAAGAAACATTATTTGGAAATTTCTCATTATATATTGATGCTGAAATTTCCTAATTTTAGTATTCATTGTAAATAGTATAAGTTTCCCATTCTGTTTAATTTTATATTCGTACTTGTTCGTCTTTTTCTTCACTTCTACATTATAAAGCATTATATTGATTCTTATATCCATAATTAAAAAGATACTGTTATTCGTGTGTTGTGCCTGTATTAGACTACTGTTTCTCTGTTTTGGAGTGTAAATGTTATAATCAATTAGATATGATGATATGATTTAGAACAGCGCGGTAATGGACTCCATGGGCGTTCACCAATTTACTCCAATATTACATGTAGCTATGTCAGGTGATATGGATTGGATTATTTCAAGATACAGACGTTGGGTTAATACATTAATTTTGTATAAGAAGATTTTGGAATTGAATGATAAATCTGGAAGATTCTCGTCTTATTAAAATAAATATTTCCTTAATACTCTCCTTGTTACCCTTGGCAATGTCTTGAAATTCATGGTTTGTCAAACGTGTAAAACAAATGAAAATCCCTTCAAACAGAATTTCGTATTCTTCCTCGATGCATTTCCATTGTCGTGTATATTACGGTGCAATACACAGTCATCAGCAAAAAGGTGAACATAAGAGTGAATGCCGTCCGGTAATTTAATAGATATAGATATATCAATGTATGATGGTTTGGCAACAACATAGTGAAAGAACATTTTCATTTTACAAGTAAAAGGCAGGTAAAAACTTTATCATTAGTGTGGACAATGTTATCATGTGTACCTAATGAATAGGTCCAACGAATAATAATCATTAATGTTATTATTTCATATATCTTCTTCTTGGCTTGATAATGTACTCAACACCTGTGCTCTGGTTCACCAATTGAAAACGTATTGCAGTATCAGATAAATGACAAATGTAAAGGAATGATAGTGTTGTATATTTTGTAATGGATTGTATTGACTTTATTGTAACTGAAATATAACAAAAAAACAACACATTTTTAGTTATCCTATGTTGATAAGCATACAGCTTGCATTGGCGCATGTACATGAGCATGACACAATTTTTCGTATACATGTATACAGTATCAAGTTGAATTGATCAATCGGTTTGGAATAAAGCGTAAGAGATGGAATATGTGTCAGTTAATCATATATAGCAGGATCAATTAGTTGTTCAAAAACGGCGTTCTCGTTACACACGACCACAATAATTTCATTTGTCAGCGTTTTTTTTTTATAATAACGATATATTTTAGTCTTTTTCTTGTCACAAGCATACCGTTACAGCAGTCAGTATCTGATGGAATTCAAAGTTTGAAATCAGTTGTTTAGCCAATTTAACTACGTGTATTTCGCTTTCACATGTTAATGTAGCCAGATTCTTAACGGAATTTCATTAAGAATTATCAAATTTTTCATAGATTAACGGCATCCATGTAACAAAGAATTATATCAAATTTAAATGCGTGTATTTCGCTTTGACATGTGTATGTAGCCAGATTCTTAACGGAATTTCGTTTAGGATAATCAAATTTTTCATAGATTGGCCGCCTAAATGTAGCCAAGAAATATATTCTATTGAAATGCGTGTATTTTGCTTTAACATGTTTATATAGCCAGAATCTTAACGGAATTCCGTTAAGAATTATCAAATTTTTCATAGATTGACGACTAAGATGAAACAAAGAAACTTTTCAATTTATAAATGCGTGTATTTTGCTTTGACATGTTTATGTAGCCAGATTCTTAACGGAATTCCGTTCAGAATTATCAAATTTTTCATAGATTGACGGCATAAATGTAACAAAGAAAATATATTATTTAAATGCGTGTATTTCGCTTTAAACTGTTCTTAACAGAACTTCGTTAAGAATTTATCAAATTTTTCATAGATTGACGGCATAAATGTAACAAAGAAAATATATTATTTAAATGCGTGTATTTCGCTTTAAACTGTTCTTAACAGAACTTCGTTAAGAATTTATCAAATATTTCATAGATTTACGGCCTAAATGTTACAAAGAAATATATTCTATTTCAATGCGTGTATTACGCCTAAACACGTTTTCTTAACGGAATTTCGTTAAAAATTATCAAATATTTTATAGATTTACGGCCTAAATGTAACAACGAAACTTTGAATTATATTTATCCAAATCAAATTATGTTAGGAAATTCTTAACGGAATTTCGTTAAGATGTGTTCTTCTTCAGAAGAAAAATATTGATTTATTCAAAATAAAATGACTTCTTCCATGAAAATATAACGAAAAATTCATCAATTTCAGCGGAAAACGTTATTCACGCCTCTTTGATCTGTTTTTGGCGTAACTTGACAGTATGGAAATTGTCAAGTGCAAATGGAACGTGTTTAAATCAGTGATGTATAAAATGAATAAGACTGGGCCCGGGACAGAACCTTGGAGCACCCCAGAAACCACATCGGCCAAATCTGTAGTCTGGTTCTTTTCGTACTGGCATGCTACAGCACGTAGCAAGAGTCGAAAGGTTTTTTGAATGCTCAATCTGTGAACGACGTTAACGTTGGACCAGTAAGTGTACTATATTTCGGACAAGTTACTCCAAGAAGACATTTCGGATATGACACCTTTTTGTTGGAGGGGGGGGGGGCTAAAAATGTTCAAATTTAAGTACAAAAAAAAAAGTGTCGCCGGCGGGATTCGAACCGCCCACGTAATATTAGAGCGCCAGTGACATTCCAACTAGGCCATGGAGAAATATCTAATGGTGACTACTTTAATAAGACATGAATAATCAATTCCTATATTTAAAACACCTGCTAACATAATAGTATACAGATTAAATATCCGAAATATCAACGAATATCTACCACGTCCGAAAACAATTTTCCTGTTGTTTATTTGTCGTTATATTTTATTAGTCGATCAAATATAAATAGCAATTTAATTTGGGTTTGTATTGACAAATCACATACTGCAAGGTTTTATGAATGATCAACTCCTACATAAAACCCCCTATTACTCAGTGTACAAAATTGATAGTGTGGGCGCCGACATTATTGAGCTTTGCCTGACCAGTGCCATATGGGTAGGAGCAGGTAACACCAGGCTGCCTATTCTGAAGCCACACCAATGTGACACCATCCAGGACAACATTTTGGGTACGGCCTGAAAGAAATGGGTGTATCTGTTTTTTGTAAGTTCTTGTATACCGTAGTAGCGAAGCTTATGAATAAGTCTACGATGTGGGACCTTATCAAATGCTTTTGCAAAGTCCATGATAATGACGTCTGTCTGTTTGTGATCTTTATTGTTAGCCCTGTCTAGATTGAAGGATAGGTCGTGTACAAACTGGACAAGTTGGGATTCGCAGGACCTGTGGTTTCTATGTGGTCAACAAGGATATTATTTATACTCAAGCACTGATACTGTCAGGACCGGTTGCTTTATGTGTGTTTATCTTACTAAGAAGTTTTCAACGTCATTTGTGTCAACATGTATATCGGCTATTATTGGGAATGGGCTTGGACCTTTGTCCGGTATGGCGCCGTCTGGTTCTGCAGTGAACATAGACTTGAACTGGTCATTGAGGATATTGGCCTTAATTTTGGTTTCGGACCTAAGGATGCCGTTGTCTCTAAGAGATGCTATGCTAGAGGAGTCATTCTTCTGACTTTTGATAAATGACCAAAACTTCTTATTTGTTGATCTAGATTGGACCGAGTCATATTATCGTCAGTCTGGTCAGTAAAATACACTCTCGAGTCTGCTTCCTGGAATAAGCAGTACTGCTGTCATATGAGGTGGTAAGGTCGTGACCATAGTTGGGCTCGAACCCACAACCTACGGGATAAGCGGCAGACACCTTAACATCTACACCACCACCCCTCTGGAATTATTTATCTGACCGATGATAATTATCATTTGATTAAAATCCATCAAATGCTTAAAAAATGCCTCAAAGTTTCGCCAAAATACACTGTCATTCTCGACGTCCACAAGATACATACACATAGAAGAGGTTTCTGAATGGTTTTACCCTTAGATCTATGCCACTTTGTTAGCTCACCTGGCACAAAAGTGCGAGAGCGAGCTATAAGGATCGTATTCCGTCCGTCGCACGGCGCGCGTCGTACGTCCGTTAAGATTTTCCTTCAAACGACATCTCCTCTGAAACCACCAGGCCAATGTTGATATACATTTGTTACTTGGCTGGGATATTCCCTTTCATAGTAAATTGTTATTCAAATAATTCAATTCCATGCAGAACTCTGGTTGTCATGGCTACAGAAAGCATGTCAAAAAGTCATAATCAATGTCAGACATAGGCCAAATGTCAAGGTCTTGTCATAGCCAATGTGAATCAAAGCGCTGTGAGCGCTGAAGGGCTTGGGTTATAGGTTAACTCCCCGAAAAACAACTTTTGACCTACGTGTTTTGCGCTGAATCTTACCTAAAGCGCGGGTCGAAATGTGCAGAGGACGAAATTCAATATATGACACAGAATGAATGATTCACAAATACATACATGTAGGTAGCAGGGAAGTTTGTTTTATTATAAAACGTACGTTAAATGAAAAATAATCACATAGTCAAAATGTTTAGGCCAATAAAAATAATTCGATCTGCGCTTTGTACAACTTCAAGCGATATGATCTGATGATGTGGATCGATAATTATTACCAAAGACAAGACCTTGAAACAGAAATAAACAAAGCAATACCAGAAATGAAATATAAATACAGTACTGTACTATGTGTATAACAAAGAAAACCAAAAATGTTTCTGGGTTATCTTGTAGTCGTAATCGGTGAAACCGGTCTTTGGGCCTTGACATGCAGCGTCCTCGGAAAATGGCGGGTGATTTTGATTCCCTTCTCGGGAATGTACATAAATTATATCTTTTTTTAGAGACATTTATTTATTTATCGTTCGTAAATAACAAAGTTGTCAATGAAATAACATCGGAAATTTGAAAATCAAACTACAAACTCTTATATCGAGCTCCATACGTTTTCGTAAATATCCGTACATATCCGTACTTTTCCGTGATATGCATATGATTATCTTCCGTAATCAGATAAAAGCGCATTAATTTCTAAAACAGAAAAAATATGTAATGCAGCCCGTAAGCTATATACCTTCCTGCAGTCGTTTGAAGTTTTATGTACTGTTTTTATTTGTAATATGTTCTTATAATATGCGACATACAAACAGACGATTGATCTGGTCTGTCTTGCACTAATTTCGCATAGCGCATGTTTCCAGTTGTTATTCACACATAGCACAGTTAAATTTCTTGCAGTGTTTGAAATGTTGTATACTAACTTAGGCCTAGGAGACTTTCAGTCCCCAGGCCAAAAATGAAAGCTGAATACAAAAATGTAAATACAGAAAAGTGGGTCAGTAGGTCAAAGTGAACCATAATGAAGTTCACTTTTGCAAACAAAACTTGATACATTGTCCAAATTTCATTGATTGTAGCTTAAATCAAAATTAGAATATGCAGGTAATTTATTACTGTAGCTTAAAAAGGAAGACAGTTGGTCAGTTCGTCAAGTGATCCAAGGACGAGGCCAACTTTGATCCGAGAAGATATCGGTACAAGACCAATGGACAATGCTACAAGCCAAATATCTACATTCTAGGTATTGTTGTCTGAGAAAAGGGGAGAGAAAATCAAGTGAGCTCTGGAGCGTTGTCAATTTTGACGGGGGTCATGATTTCAACAATATTTGCAGAAGACAATTACGCAATGCTATCTGCTAAAGTTAATATCTGCATGCATAAGTATCCGTAGGGTTCTTAAAGCCAACTTGAACCCAAGGGGATATTGGTACAGGACCACTGGGACATTCTACAAGATTTTGACCAGGGTCATAATTTGAACAATCTTGACAGAAACAATTAGGCAATGCTATCTGCCAACCATCCAAACTCTAGGCCTTAGTTTGAGGCAAGACGATTTTTTTAAAGATTTTTTATAGCTTATGTTAAGACAGGTGTCGCTAGGGCAGGGTCAGTTCTGACCCGCTGGTTATAATTTGAACAATCCTGGTAGAGGTCTAGTATGCAATGCTACATTTAAAATATGTAAAGCCAATGGCTTGAGGAGTTCCCTATATAAGCCTATGAATAAAACAAGTGACCCCTGGGCGGGGTCAATCTGCACCCATCTTGGACATATATGTCCACTAGGCAATGCTACATGTCAAATATCTAAAATCTAGGCCTTTTGGTCTCTGAAATAAAATTTATAAACGGTTCTCCTATTAAAATTAAACTGAACCCAATGGCGGGGTCAAGGTTCATTATTTGAGAACCGTTCGATATAATTCAATTACACAATTCTACATGCCAAATATCTAAGATTTGTACCTTCAAGGTTTTGAAAAAAATATTCTTAAAGTGTTTCATTCCGTTGCAATGGTAACCAGAGTTCTACACGGAGTGGAATTCTTTTAATAACTTTGGTAGAGGACCATAAAAGGAACGCAACTGCCATGTTTCATCATCTTCTATTGAAAGTAATAGAGGGAGATGTCGTTTAAGGTAATTGTTCACGCACAAACACTCGACGAACGACGGACATCGCGCGATCACTAAAGCTCGCTATGATTTTACAATTATCACATAGTTTTTGTCCCCATGTCATCCAGCTTTAAACTTGACCTAGAGTTCGTCGAGACAAACAGTGTTTCCAACTATCATGATAATTGGGTTTGACGGGGGAAAAATGCAGGACATTAAACAATCTTTATCAAAGTAGCAAATTAAATATGTTTTCCAAATATTTTCTTGCGGTCGATGCATTTTTCGAGCATTGTAACAGGTGTGAAGCCGGGCTAGTGCTCAACCGTTTTCATCATCCCCGCTGAATTGCTTATGATGGGAGTAAATGGAAAGACAATAGACAAATTCCATTGGCACAACGCCCGGCAAATGGCACATATATGCCAACATTTGGAAGCGAAACATTCAGTTCAGTTTTGACTACACATTCAAAGGACATATCTTACTTTAATTTGACACCTGATGGCATTGACATTTAACTCTAGTAGAAAGGGGCAAAAGCTTTATAACAAAAGTAGCTACCAATTTAAGTACAATGTAGCTTGTTTTCCCATATTCGTAGGCATTAAGCCACAACCTGGCACTGTGCACTTTCAAATAACTCGATTTAAATGTTCATGTTTTATCCAAAAATAATAAACCTATCAATCAACAAAATTAAGAAAATGTATACAGAATTTCACCAGTATAAAGGTAAACTTCATGGCTGAGATTTTTCTCGTATATTTAGGGATTTTGCTTCTAATGCTGATCGTGTAGTGAGTGTTGAGTTTTAAACTTAATTTCAGTGTCATATTATCAATTATCACCGACCATGTGAAGATGGCATGTGAAACTGTGCATGTAGGCAGTGTAATTGGATTTCTATACATGAGTTATCAATATTGTTTTATACATGCCCCTAATCCTGCTTGATTCTGCTGTGGAAATTAGTAAAGAGTGACAGCCCAGCAAATTTGATAAGCTACTACATGTAGGTACCATTGAATATAAAAAACATTCATTCAACACTAACATGGTATGCCTCGAAAATACGAAAAACTCTGAGAATATAAGAAACGGTACATTATCTCATTAAACAATAAATATAATAATGGCCATTGCTTGATAATTTAAAGCAAAAAGCTTAGAACGTACCTGTGTGATTTCTGCTCTTTATCCACCATATCAATACTTTAATAGGAATAGTGACCAGTAAGCATGCTACAATAACAGCTATAAGTCATGTGCCTAGACATTCTCCCTCTCTACTTGCACCCGGCATTCCACTATCTGTGGTACCAACTCCTTTTCTATTTGTGTTATCTGAATAATTTGTTACAAACCGATTTTAATATCTAATTAAAACAAAAAAAATATATTAATGTATTATTTTCGTAATTAAGACATAGCATGCAGGTTCAAGCCCAACTCGGGTCACGACCGTAGCTCCTCATATGACACCTGCACTGGATTTTCCAGGTAGCAGACTTGAAAGTGATTTGATAAGCTTCAAGCTTCCTTTACAATCGAGCTGAAAGAAATTAGTATAAACTAAACTAACAAAACTGACTACAGACAAACACGACTTAACGTTTAAATCTTTTAGGAAACGATTCTGTTGACAGCTACCTCATGCTAAATTTTTCCGTGCGAAGCTGTGCTGGTAATGTACAGTATACTGTGTCTTCATCTCAAGTTTTAGTAGTTGATGTCCGAGTTAGTACTTTTATAACAACGTACATTTCCTCTGAGTGTGACAACACTGTTTCTGTAGATTAACTAAAAATCATTTTCCCTGTTTCTATGAACATTACAATATTGTCAAAAGGTGTTTGACGAGCACAACTTTATTTGTCCGAAAAATCAAATTAAAGTTCTAAATAGTTTCAGAGATATAGCAAAAGTCCAGTTACATGTAATGCTGGATCACCCCGTCGATAAGATTTTCACAGAAGCTGGTAGATATGTGGCCTCATTATCGTCTTTCAGAACGGGTTTAAGAGCTCGCTCCGCCTAAAGCCTTAAAGAACATTCGTGCTATATATCAACTATACAAATACAACTTGACGACTACAACTTAACCAATATGAGAAAATACGACAGGGGAGGCGACTGGATCTGATTTTTTGTCACTAAGATACCAGGAAAGCTATATTGACCACTTGACTACAAAAGCTTATCGATTTTCATGGAATAAAATCATTTCGATAATTGCAAATACGTCATGACATTGGAATAGTTCGTAGTCTTTCTAATAGACAATTGGAAGCAATGGATTCCTCACCTATAGGTACATGTAAGCAGAGTGCTGTTTCCCAGGTTCCTGTTGCCATGCAGGTGATATTATCTTTTGATGCCTGATATCAATTTACACATGTTACCATTGCTAATACTTCGTACAAGGAATTATTATTATCATTTAAGACTGCAGAGCCATGCGATATAGTTATACTGGATTAACAATCTAAAAATTAAGAAAACAAAATAAGTACCTTAACGGCATCGTTGTTTGTTAAGGTATACCTGAACTAAGGGATAAAACGATCAAGATTATAGAAACGAACTGTTGTGTTTTCCAATGTCCCGGAAACGGTACACGTCACAACATGTTTACTTGTTTTGTAACCAGTATGGCAAGAGGTGGATGCTGATGCTCCATAGGTTAGGTTCCCTATATCATCAAGACCTGCACTGCCAAACTGTACAGAGAGTTCAGATTCACAATCTAGATAAAAACACTAGTCAAAAAATATAAATATCTAGTCAGTCTAGATCAGATTTGATCGGCCGTTGTGGTCCCTGACATACTTGATGATTGACATTAACTTAAACTGAAACTGTATCATCATTTCGTCACGTGTATTATTCGACTAATATTTCAAACTGTTACATATGCTACTCATCTAAGTGAAGAAAAGAAAAAAAATACTTATTTTCTTTTAGGCTTTATTTCGTCGAAAACCTGCGCTTCACCTTTGCCAGCACACGATATAATATTGACAAAAGTATAATGAATGTACCTATCTTAGTACAGACAGCATTCTTCCAAGAACAATGGGCTAAACACGTCACTTATGGTGCATTTGTCTCGTATCCGGCAAGACACACAACCGAGTCATTGGCGTTATAACCAAAGTTACCCTCGTCTTCGAGTTCCAGATATCCAAACTGAATGTGTTGCAATGATCCGCATCCTTGACATACAATTTAGAAGCCTTAAAGACAGGTCGCGACCGACACTTAATTATTCAATGTTAAATTTCAATCTTTTCAAACTGTCAAAATTTCCCGTTACACAGATAGTCTACTTGTTTTGCTTTCTGCGCGTTGTCTTAAAGAAAAGTGTTCAGGTTCTTTATAATATAAAACGAAAATAGATTTTTAATTTACAAAAGAAATCATGTTGAATTTAATTGCGATTTACACCATTTAAAATAACAGTCAGGAAACTGTGAGTGTCTAAATATGGTACCAATTCAAATCAGTGCGATAGATACATACCGACACACCAGGACTCTTGGTTTGCTTGACATTTTATGCTAAATGATGTGTTCTTCGAAGATGCTGAAATAAAACGGTTACACGATGAAAGGGTTGTCAAGACACAGAACAATGAGCATTATAGTTTGAATGGCAACGGAACAATATTCTGATATAAGATCGTTATTTACGCTGCTTCAGGAGTATGGCAGAGTATATCATGTCGCATTATAACAACGCCAATAAAATCATATCACTTTACATTAATTTTATGACAACAACATAGCATCCAGTAAAGTGTTTTATCTTTTTCATTCGAAAAAATTCGTATTAATAATTTCTCATGTATTATTCAGTCAGAAGTTCCTGAATTGGTTTGTGTTAAGTAAGAAGGGTATGTGCTGAATATTAAAATCAGATTTTGAATATTATCGATTGTACAAAGCCTTATTCTTTTCTAACCTATCTAATGCCATACATCAATGAAGTCAAAGGGTGTAGAAAGACACTGAATTATCAATCAAATACTGAATGTGACATTCTTGTAAATGCACACAATGTAATGTTTTTAACTAATCAATAATATTCGTAGTGTGTTACATTGTAATTCGGTAACATTTTTCAAAGACTGAAGCTGTCACCGTAAATCATTGCTAAGAAAAAAGATATATATTTACAAATCATGGAGGAATATTTTCGTTTATTCTACACCGGTGCAGCTTGTTTTCGGTGTTTGGTTATTTTTGATGTAAATGGGAAATTTTTTCAAACGTTTAAAATAGAAGTGAAATACAATAAAATATTGTCATGCTAAATCCTCTAAATCAGATTGCCACACAAATATTGTTAACACACGCATGCACAGAATGAGAATAGTCTTTGACCTTTAATTTTGTTTTACTGTCGATTTACTGCATTTGAATTAACTATTACAATGTATACGTATGTTCCTTTTTTCGTCATACGTTGCGACAAAAACAATATGTTTGTTATAAATATAAGAACTGACAATTATTTGCCGTCTGAATGTACAACAAATCGGCATCAACTCTTTTAAATGCACTGTACTACATTAAGTTTTTAAAGTAGACATTTCCTGCTTTCAATTTGGTGAATTTCGTAAGGTGCAGAACTGGTCATGATCTCCACTGATTGAAAATTCATGCAGAACAATTGTTGCTAGCATGAAAATTGTTACTTTATCAAAACAACAATCTCTCAGCGCTGACTGCATCCACATAATCAGTAGATAAATGTAGATAAATTCTCATCTGCACGTGCAGCCAGTGATAGATTTTTTTTCTTGCATACAATTTTTGACTAATAGTAGCAGAAACAAAATCAAATTAACGACTTATACTAACGCGCTATTTTCTTGTAGTAATGTATAAATTTACACATTCATTCATAAAAGTAGTTCTTTCTGACGTAATCAAGTCATCTTATACCAGGGGGTGTAAGATGAGATTTTCCAGCACTGGTAAAAAACAGCAGATATCCCGATCTGGTATGCAAGAAAACCTTATACTTCAATGCTGCAGTGATCTCTCATCGCTGCCGGGCTATTTTTACGTAAATTAAAAGCAGCAACCACATCACATACATACGAAAACATGACTGTAAAACTATTAAAAAAAATAAACATAGGGTTGTGTGTATTCTTTTTCTTAGTTAGATCATTTTCTATCCATTTATAGCAGTTGTGAAGTAAAATTCGAGAAAAAGCTGATTATTAATTTTTTCATCCCCATTCTGTATTTACACTTATTTCTGCTTACTTGCGTGAGAATAAATGTACCATGTCCATTAAGTAGTGGATAGTAACTCCCATTCTCATGTATTTCAGCGTAAATTTACTGTAAATACTTAGTTCTGTCGTGATTCTTTTAAGCATCTTTTTTTTCAATTATCAACATTTAAAGTGATCACGATGCTTTAATATTATTCTTAGCATTTGTCTTCTTGGTCCTACTCTGTCATTCAATGTAGATATTTGTCGATCTCTGCATTAAGATAATTCATTCAAAATAATCGTATGGGTTGAGGTATTTCTTTTTCATCTCACAGTTCTAAAACACGTTTCTACATACTTGTTTTATGGTTACTAAAACTTACTGGTATACACATGTAATTACTAAAACCATTTAAGACTGAAATTTTATTGGTTACAATATGGAATACATTGTACATCATTATTGAAAAACACAGTTTTATACATGTGTACAATACAATATTATAGCACATATTTTTTTATTTCATCGATTTTACCTGTATAGAAAATGACATGCCGCATAACGTCGCGACACGCGGCATCACGCGGCGGGACTCGTTGTCGCGCTTGAATGCGCTTGATTGCTATTTTGTCTTTCAGATGCGGCAATTGAATGCCGCATACAATTTGCGATGTCGCGTCACGCGTTTGATTTCCCGCCGCATCTCCATGCTTTCAGACTCTTATTTACATGCCGCATGGACGCACATGCGTGGGGTTTTGCCTGTGCTGTACTGTATATTAGTATGTCAGTTTTTTTACTGCGTCTGGAAATACAAATGTAAGTTTTTAAATATTTAAGATTAAGAGCAATCTGTTTGGTCATAAATAGATATAAATTTTAACAATGGTAATTCAAGATGCGCATGAATGCAATGTTATGTTCTGTTCCTTACAGTGTGTGTTTGAATTATTTTGTTAGTAAATAAACCAACAACCGTTTAAGGTTTAGATGCATTTAATAAAATAATAATGCATATACTGTGACGTTGCTGTGATGAGGGTTTACAATGGCTGAAATGCTTTGTTTAATGTTGATATTATTCTTTGTAAGTTGTCATATCCTTGTCACATTTTATTTGATTTTAAAAGTAATTATTGCAAATCAGTTCATACTTTATATCGATTTCGTAAAGGAGAAGGGCATCTTTCCTTTTAGTATCTTACTACTGTTATTTATGACGGCAGAATTTAGGAAAGGGATTAGCAATAGTTGGCTAACGTCTTGTAACTAGTCGTTTGTAACTAGTCAAAATGCAACATCATGTAATACTGTGACCGTTATTGCATATGCTTATACTTATCTTGTATATATTTTCATTACACTTGATATAAGTCTTTGTGTTTCAAAATCTATACTATACAAATATAACGAAAGTTATACAAAAAATGTATGTTTTCTCCGTTTATTTATGTTTATACTAATTCATTTTAGCTCGATTGAGAAGAAAGTTTTGAGCTTATCGAGTCACTCGTCCTGGAAAAAACCAGTACTGGTCGTGACCTTGGTGGGGTTCGAACCCGCAACCTCCGGGATGAGCGGCAGACACTTAAACCTCTACACCACCGCTTCCCTTTTGTTTATGTTGAAATGAAAATAAAAGATGAATTCTATACATTAATTAAATAAAAGTCTACGTTCAATATCGGAATATAACGTGTTATATTGTTTCATATTAAGGGAAATATCACTGTAGGAAATTTTAACTCTAACAATTTTGCAAGTACATGTAGTTGAAAATGTTTCGAACATCTTTTTTTACGGCTATTGAATTATTCCAAGCCACAAAACATTTTTTTAAAAAGCGTAATAAAAGAATAGGTATTAAACGTTATCGTTATATATACAATGTACATACCAAATGTAAACTGAAGCAAAATAAGTCAATCACGTTCATTATCAGACTACAGTTCCGACATCGCTTGTTTAGTCATGACTATATATGTTTCGAAGTAACCGCATTGAACATAAAGACAAAACACGTTCACAAATACCTTAATATAAAATATCGCTTTGTTTGATTTAACAAATAAATTGGCATTTGATACACTGAAGGACAATAAAATGCAACCTGAAACTATAGGGCTAGTAATAAAGTAATTTAGGCATTACTTCAATATATTAGGCATGACTATATCATGTAATTTCCAGCAAGTCTCTGTCAGAGATGATCATCTTAAGGGCGTTTTAACAGAATGGAGATGCTTGAAAGTGTAACAGGTCTATCTATACAGTGGCGCCTGCGTGTAGGTTCCCCGTGTTTGCGTGTAAAAGCGTGTTGCACGCGTGTCGGACACGATCGTGTTGCACGGTATGTTACTGCGCATGCCCAGCGTGCAGCGTGTAGCGTGTAGAACCGTGCAATTGCTAGTGCGCATGCCCAGCGTGAGCGCGTAGGAAACCGTGCAATTGCTAGTGCGCATGCCCAACATGTAGTCGCTAAACGTGAAACGTGCAAGCGCATATCATTGGGCTACATGTCTCGCTCTGGATAACACCTGGTCAATTCCAGCATATTTCAATCAATCACCTGCATTTTTCGCCAATAGTCTTCTTATCATCCAATCAACCTCGCCGATGCAAAAGGAAGTCGGTAATCGGCATGTTTAGATTTTATCCAAAGAAGTATGGAAAATAGACAAATTTTTTTAAATGAAAACATCAGCCCATATACCAGTTATATACGCTAGACAAAGCCTCTGTGCCGAGCTGATACTGTTGTTCAGACTCAGTGGTAAGTTACATGATATGTGACAGGAGATATTTACGGTTGCACAGAGGTGACATGCACTATAGTGGTGGGCATGTCGTCAATAAAAGAAGTTAATGTTACTTTTGCAATTTTTTGTTTAGTGGCTTGACTCCAGCAGGAGCCCACATTTTTATTTATAAATGACATTAATTTTTTAAAATTCTTTCACACAATACTTTAATAGGACTTCAGTACTGGCAAACTTATATTTTATATTCCGATGAGAAACACTGTCGGACCACTAAGAAGTAACCTTGGACACTTCACAGTAACAAGGGGAGCGGTGGTGTAGAGGTTAAAGTGTCGGCCACTCATCCCAGAGGTTGCGGGTTCGAGCCCCATTGGGGTCACGACCGTACCTCCTCATATGACACCAGTACTGGTTTTTCCAGGAAGTGGACTCAAGAGTGACTCGATAAGCTGCAAGCTTTCTTCACAATCAAGCTAAAATAAATTAGCATAAACTTAACTAAACTGTAACGATCCGAATCGTTTTTTTAATTAGAGTTTTATCGTTGGTACTAGATAATCCATACAACCAACGCCCCCAGAAGTATGGAACGCCAAATCTACATATACTCAAATATTTGAAGAGGTCTTTAAATAATTGGAGAGCTCTCTAATTCAATTATTGATATCAAAAATTGATTTAAAGCGCGCAATAAATGAATTGAAGACCTCTCCAATTCAATTGAAGATATCAAAAATTCAGGTGTATTTCAGCTGTTTTTAAGAGCTCTGTAATTGAATTGAAGAGGTCTCTAATTGATTTGAAGACCTCTGTAATTGTTTTATACGCGCTACAAATTAATTTATAGAGGTCTTGAATTCAATTAGAGACCTCTCTAAATCAATTTGACCGCGGTGAAATTCAATTTTAGATGTCTTGAATTCATACCAAATTTACATATACTCAATTATTTGAAGAGGTCTTCAAATATTTGGAGAGCTCTGAAAAATATTTGGAGAGGTCTACAAATTAATTAAAAGACATCAAAAATTCGCTTGTAGCGCGGTTTAAATCCATTGATTTAGAGACATCTATAATTCAATTGAAGAGGTCTCCAATTGAATTAGAGACCTCTATAATTGTTTTACAGCACGCAAGAAATGAATTAATGATATCAAAAATTGATTTAGAGAGGTCTCTTATTCATTTGTACCACGCTTCAATATAATCCATGTACAACCTTGAAATAGAGAGCTCTCAAATAAAACAATTGAAGCGTGGTACAATTCAATTATAGACCTCTCAAAATCAATTTTTGATATCATTAATTCATTTCTTGCGCGCTATAAAACAATTATAGAGGTCTACAATTTAAATGGAGACCTCTTCAATTGAATTATAGATGTCTCCAAATTAATGGATTTAAACCGCGCTACAAACGAATTTTTGGTCTCTCTAATTGAATTCAAGACCTCTATAAATTAATTTGTAGCGCTATAAAACAATTACAGAGGTCTTCAAATCAATTAGAGACCTCTTCAATTCAATTACAGAGCTCTTAAAAACAGCTGAAATACACCTGAATTTTTGATATCTTCAATTGAATTGGAGAGGTCTTCAATTCATCTATTGCGCGCTTTAAATCAATTTTTGATATCAATAATTGAATTAGAGAGCTCTCCAATTATTTAAAGACCTCTCTATTACAATTTGTGCGCGCTATAATTATTTGGAGATATCTCTAATTGAAATTGAGACCTCTAATATTATTTGAAGAGCTCTCCAAATATTTAAAGACCTCTTCAAATATTTGAGTATCTGTAGATTTGGCGTTCCATACAGAAGAGGTTAGTTATTTTAAGTTTTCGGAGGATAGTGCAAGATACAGAAAGCGTCCCAATTCCAGAGACACTCTAGGTTCTTTTACATGCCAGGTGTATTACATAATGGAACCTCAGTTTTAAGTCACATCTGAAAGATTGTTTCGGTAGTAATTTTAGTTGGTCAGCCCCGGGAATCAAACCCACAACCCTGAGATTACAAGTCTCATTCACTACCGACTGAACTAACAGGGCCAACTTTTGCAACTTTTTCAAGGGCTATGTCCGTCTTTATTTTTTGTGACTATTTTATTGTCTTAATTCTTTGAGAACACAGTTTACACATCTGACAGGTTACTCCTGAAGGCAACATATACTCGTAAAATGTGCGGTATACCCATCACTTGGCTATATATAAATATAATCAAACCTCTTCTATGTCAAAGTTGCCAAATGTTGTAAGATGCGGCCTTATCAGGATAAAGGTGATTCCAATTGTGTTGCAACAATATACTGGTAGTTTGTAAAACAGGGCATGGCTAATTTGTACCGCAGTTCAAAATACCTGTACCCGAGTAAAATGAACTACTCATTTTACACATTGTTAATTAGATTGACACGTCTCGACAAAAATACCACATTACAATTGTTATTTATTAAGGTCTCTGTCACTAAGTCTTGTCGGCCAGTCTGGTGTATAAAAAAAATGCCGCCTGGTTATATTAAAGAGTTTGAATTGTGTTTAGGCCACACCAATTTGATTAATAGTTCAGTCGGATTTCCCGCTACTTAAAAATCCTAAAGTGGAAAATAAAATAAAAAAAGACTCCGCCGCATGTCCGTCAGAAATCAAATTTTATTTTTTGCGCAGCGCAAAAAGTCGTCGCTAATTTCAGACACTTTCGGTTCATTTCAAACACTTTTTGTTACAAGTGTCTCAAATTCAAGCGTTAGCGTAACAACACGATTTCGGTAGCGAAAATCATTCGGTAGATCAGCTGTATATCACAGTACACGCAAGGTGATCTTTCCAATTGTCACCGCGTGAAAAATAAATTCCAGGTTACCAGACACGATGACGTGGTCACTCTGAAAACGTTTTGGTCACTTAAATTGTCACCGTGATCACTTACGATGCGCTGAAATATGCGGTCACAGTGATTCATTGGCTCGGCATAAATAAAGTATTTGACAACTGTTTAATTATATTTATTGAAGTACAAAATTTCTAGAAAATACTTTTAATAAATAACTTGTAATTTTTAACCACGGTAGACGGTAGTTGTGCGTCTCTTTATTTCCGTTGTGAATCGCCGCTAGAGTATCACTGGGTGAAAATCATCATTTTTAAATATAATTGTTTCAAAACGTATTCCTTCCTAAAATGTTTCTTCATTTTTACTTAAAATTCCTAGTTAGCGTCTTGTGTGCAACTACTTGTATTAATTTTAAAATGTAGTAAACAATTAAGTTTGATGACTCTTGACTTACTATCGTGCTACTTGTGACCCTTGTTTATACAGATCCTTTAGATTTTTGTACTGCTAACATTTTGTTTTAATGGCAAGCACTACTGACAGCTCTTGTACTAATTACATACAAAGATAGGATATATGTGATTTATTTCTGACATGGGACCTTCTAATTTTGAGAAGTAAAAAAGGTCAAAACATCAAATTAAAACAGTGCCCGCCGCATGTGAAATTTGAAAAAGTAAATAAAAAATATTTAAAAATGTGCCCGCTGCATGTGAAATTTTGAAAAGTAAATAAAAAAATTAAAAAAGTGCTCGCCTGTGAAAATTTGAGAAGTCAAAAATAAAATAAAAATAAAAATTTCGCTCGCCCGCCCCATTTTTTTAGTGAAAAAATCCGAAGAACTATTAATCAAATTGGTGTGGCCTTATAGTAATAAAAACAATTATGTAATTTTATATAAATTGCTTTATATACTAAGTCACCTGTGCAATAAAAGAATAAGGAAACTGTCTGAACTAATTGCTGTTAGTTTCCATAATGTACAGTGATAGCTATTAAATTAGTAAAATGCGTCAAAAGTTTGCCGGTTTATGTCATAGCTTACACTTTAAAATGCAATTTTTTTAAGAGATTAACCAGCGTAAGGTAATCCATGTCGGCATGATCAAGTGCATAAATCTCTACTTACAACATGCTAATTTTCATCCTATCTTAATTTCAGGAAAGAAAGATATTAGTCCAACATGATGATTGATCCAATCGGAAACTGCGAGTCGCTTCCCCAGTGCTCAGATGTACTAGCTATTGTCCATAGTGCCACAGTCAGCAGATTTGTCAAGAAAACAAGTGATCAAATTTGTGTCAGGCACTGTCTGAATAACTTTATATTAAAAGCCTTGATCAAATAAAGATTAGAAAGTTCAGTGTTAAAATTTAGAAATCTACTGTGAAAGAGAAAGTAATGTTCGAGTGGTTGCTGAAAAATCCTTTGGTCATAGAACAAAAACTTCCAATACACAAAATATTTCTTAAATAATTTACAACTGTGCAGAAGCATGGACTACTCATTTTATATGCACTTTGCAGCATGCTCATGTTTTTCGCTCACTTAATGTAATCGAAAGCAGGATGTACAGAATGAACTGCAGTGTATATCATAAGTACTGTTACATGTATATATAATGAATACTACCTGGATTTTTTAATCATTTTGTTAACGTTGCCACTTGCCAGTCCTGAGACATTCCTTTTAAAGGAGGCTGGCAGAGCAGGTAGGAGTTTAGAAAGAGCTGACCATTTCCTGCTTATAGCAAAAGAGCAATAATTCTGACCATGAGCTGAAAAACTACACAGTGACACTGAATACAACAAGAGTTTCGCCATGCAGTTTTCCTAGAAAACAATCACAGTATATATTTTGATGTCTTTGGTGCTGCAGTATTTGTGTGCGACTGGGTGGCAGAAGACCATAGATCAATCTAGTTAGTCATGTTCAGGCAAATTTTGCATTAGTTGCGTGGCGGACTCGGACAATGAATAAGATGGAGTTAGATAGAGACTACAGCTTTAGAGCATTGAATATAACTTACTGAAATAGAGAAGTGGCCTAATAAATTTTTCTAGTTTGACTTGAGTGAGGAAATATGAAACATCTCATGATTAAAATGATGATGAAAAGAATATTCTATCGGTGTGAGTGCTGGTCAGAACACACGGGAACAGTCATCATGAGTAGATGATATACATTGCAAGAATTTGTTCCACAATCAGAGTGAATTAAATCAGTTTTAACTAAATGATGTTCTTAGTCCATCAGTACTGATGCTTCATTTAATCGAGTGTACACTTCATATTTCAAAATACAACTGTAGTACAAGCCTTGAAATTGTAGAGTGACACATTTTCAAGAATAAGTCATGTTTAAAGTCCCAGGATCACATTTACAAGTAGCTTTCATTTTATCAAGAAAGATATCTTGCTGACAGAAAAGACCTTTATTTGTGCCAAAACCATTCCTAACTTTGCTTTTTAAATCGATAAGTACATATCAGAAACATAGTGCAGTATTTTTTTCAATGCTTTTGCAAATGGCAACTCTTTTTCTGAAAGAAACTACTTGAATACAAAAGAAATGCATAATTATGTCAACGTCATTGTTTTAGAGTGAATAGAACATGATTCTATCATTATCCTATCAATAAATTTATGTAACTGTATCAGTACATTTTAAGTGATCCAGGGGCTTTAATGTCTATACAGAAATTACATATTGGTACAGTCCATTGTATTAAATTTATCAGTGCATTCATTGCAAATGGTAGTCTTCTTTCAAATTTACAAAATGTCTATTACATAAAGTTAATAAGAGACAAGATCATGGCTTTTTTCCTTTTCTTTTTAACCATTAGGGCATACAATACACATTAATTGGCAAGGACCGCCACCGCCATTTAATCACAAACTGCCACCTCTAAGCACCAGTGAACTGAGGAATGAATTGAATAATACAGCGGATATTTTCCAAGTGCCTAGCCTCAAAAGATGTGCAGGGGGGATATGCCCTATCTCTGGCTTAAGGTTTTTGCAGTGGAAAATATTCAAATCCATTAGTGCGATGTTAATAAAAATATTTAGAAAACAAGTCGTTAGAGCTGTCAATGGAAAGTAACAAATACCCCAAAAATGGTGTCTCACAGTATCAAGATGTGGACCAAACTTTTAATGTGCCTTTCAAAGTTCCTTCAGGAGCATTGACATACATGTTGCAAAAGCCCCTCTATTCATCACTGCGACAAGTACATGTATGTGCGATGCAAAATATTTTTGAGCCATGGACCAAAGTCTATGAATAGCTTCGTGAAAACGAGTCAAATTGTAAATTAGTGCTTACAACTGAATATAGTCAATGAAAATAACAGTTGTTATATTTATGTAATATAATTTAATTCATATAAGTAACATTGACAATTTACTGTTCTAAACTTGTAATACAAAAAAGTGAAATGTCAATTTCCTTTTATATAGGTTGGGAAGCATCTGTCTGAAAATCACCATAACCAGTCAGGGTTGTAACTTGTTTTAGTTATTTTGAAAATAATTTCTACAAGTTATGTTTATCTTTTACTCATCATCCACTAAAATAACTTCTGCCACGACAAAACCGTCTGAAGTAGGACATTCTTCAGGTCATCTCTAAGACAATTTTGCCAATAAATCCATTATGTCTAACTGAAAAGTCATTACTGTCAGCTATAAAGAAAGAACTTGCATTTCTCTCTCTTATCTAAAGGTATTTGCAGAGGTAATCTGCTTGTAATGAAGAAATTCAGGAAAAACTGAAATGTTGAATTGTTACCTGTACAAGTTTTCAGAAATTCCCATTATTTTGGTCACCTCTACTTTCAAGGGAGTTATTTCTTTCAGCAAAGGGAAGCAATTTTATTGACAAAATGTTTCAATTATCACTTACTGTAGTTATTTTCAAAATTACCTAAACAAGTTACAACTTACACCCCTGGCTGGTAACAACAAAAATTTATTTGAGCTCTTCAGAGGGTTAACTTCCTTTTACACTGAAAACCAACAGTAAAATTAATACTGTGCCGTACTGTACAGACCAAGTTTTGGTAATGTTTTGAAGTGAACTGCAAAAGTAAAAGAAACCGCAGTGTATTGTGAACCGCGATGAATCATAACGCCTCTAATACTGACAAAGTTACATCAAGATCCAATATAAAATTGCAACCAATATTTCGTACACAAGGTTTTCCTATATTTGACCCCGTGATCTAGTTTTTGACCCCAGAAGATCCATATTCAAACATGACCTAGATTGTATTAAAGGTGGATAATCAGATTTATGACATGTAACATATTTGTTTGAAACTTTAACATCTGATCATTTACACTCATTTATGTTCACTTTGCACTTAATTCAAGTAAGATTTTCACTGGAGGTTTTTTTATAAAATTTGATTTTCCCATCCTGGTTGCCCAACCAAGATAGAGTTATTTTATCATAAGTTCAAATTTGATACACATACTTTTAAAACTTGCGTTTTGGTTCAGAATGTTAAAATATTTGTATATTTATTCAATGCAAATGTAAAAGTAGAAATTATATTGAAAAAGAAATACTCAACTTTTTAAATACTTTCATATTATAGGGAGTAATAACAAAATGTTTATAAAAATTAATACAAGAGGGCCAAGATGGCCCTATATCGCTCACCTTTGTACAAGTCCACTTGCCTGGTAGAAGATCACTAGATAATATTATATACAAAATAGGTTTTGTTAAACAAGTGAGCCCCCCTCCCCCTGCAAGGTCAATTTTGACCCCAGGGGCATAATTTGAACAAACTTTGAAGAGGTCTACTACCCAATGCTACCTGCCAAATATCTAAGCCCTAGGCCATGTGGTTACAGAGAAAAGATTTTAAAAGTTTTTCCTATATAAGCCTATATATAGATGTAAAACTAAGTGACCCCCAGTGTGGGGTCAATTTTGATCCGGGGGTCATAATTTGAACAATCTTGGTAGAGGTCCACTAGCCAATGCTACATGCCAAATATCTAAGCTCTAGGCCTTGTGGTTTCAGAGAATGTTTTTAAAGTTTTTCCTATATAAGCCTATGCAAAACTAAGATGACCACCCCCTCGGGGTCAATTTTGACCCGGGGGTCATAATTTGAACAATCTTGGTAGAGGTCCACTAGAAAATGCTACATGCCAATTATCTAAGCTCCTTGTGGTTTCAGAGAAGAAGATTTTTAAAGTTTTTCCTATTTTTTGCCATAGCAACCAGAGTTCTGCATGGAATGGAACAATTTTGGTAGAGCTTCATGCAAGGAACATTCCTATAGTTTTATCAACATTGGCCTAGTGGTTTCAGAGGAGATGTCATTTGAATCAAAATGTTGACGGACGACGGACAATCATCAATCAGAAAAGCTCACCCTGGCATAGCCAGGTGAACTAAAAATGTAAATTTCTAATAGGGATCTAACTAGATATGTAATGGGTCTTTTTCTTCCTTGAATAAATCTCTAACAGAATATACAAAAAGTAAAAATTGTCATCAAATGTTGCTTGATTGACCACCTTTAAGGTATTCATTGTGACCAAGTTCCATGAAGATCCAGTGAAAAATGCAGCCTCTATTCCATACACAACGGACATAAGGCAAAAACTCCCCTTCCTAATTATTATAAACTGAATTTAACTGTTGTCTGTCATTTTCTGTTCATTTAACTGTTTAAAATGAAACTATAATATACAGCTTAAACTCCCAGGATAACAATTACAAGTACTATTAGTAGCTCTTATTTTACCAATAAAGATGTCTTACTGGCTCTTTGAACCAGGTGAGCTAATAATTAAGGCTTTCTGGCAACTTTTCATGAAAATGACATTTGTCAACATAGTTTTAGAGTGAATAAAACATGGTTCTTTACTTCTATCAGCATCCTATCAGTAAATATATTTTTCTTTATCAGTAAATCAATGTGATCCTGGGACTTTAAGCAGTTTAGTAATCTTATGATGACCTCAACAAATGTCATCCCCACTATTGAGATAAAAAGAAATGTTGAAAACATATTTTCTGTTTGCTTCACCCATGTTATACAAACATTTTGGCCTACTAAACTATTTTTTTTCTATATTTACTCCCTGTCATTCAAAAATAACAATTCTGCTTGTGTGTACTATTGTTTAAACACCATTTCTACAGCTGTTCTCTCTATATGTATTATAATTCAGGATGCATCCCTAAGAATGCATACCGACAGAAGTTCATATGGATTTCTCCACCACAGTTTGCAGTATGGCACATATTTTCATGAATATCAGCCTTTTTGCTTTCATGTGTTTCCATTCATTCAATTCACTTTCTTTGATCACTTTGTCTCGTTATCATGTTAGCTTTCATATATTTTACCATTATTTGCACATAATAATGACTTGCATATAATTATGACTATTGCTTAGGATGTTGTTTAAAAATTAATGCTACATACTACTAAGTCAGCACTGATATTCTAGTTGCCCAGGTTATAAAACACTTATCACATACACTAACATGATTGTGCCAGAGCTACAAACTGTATTTTGTGTAGCCAATCAACCTTTGAAAAGGTATTTTCTCATGTTTTTCTCCATCTTTGTGCTCTAAGATAATCATGGTGTGCAGATGAAGTCATCTGTTAGGTGGCCTTTCACAATCATTCTCTAGTGTGACTATCCATTCATGACCTCCAACAAGATATCTTTTACACCATTTTACTGTTGTTTTTTTTCACAAAAAGTCATAATATATTGACTTCTCATTTTCATAAACTCCAGCACATCATGTAACTAAAAAAAATTTAGTTGCTCAAACACGACTTTACAGTATTTCAATGGCATGTTATTTTCACATACATGTCATTTCCTGTTTTAACCAATTTGCCTTCTGTTTATCTGTACCCATCAAAGGATGCAATCTTTGCTGGAAGTTAATCCCAAAAGGCTCCAATGTTTTCTCAAAAATATATCCAGTCATTACATCAGCAATAGTGTGATCTGTAGAAAAAAGAATTATCTGATGAAAGTAATTTTTCATACATGTATTTGTTAACATAATGTATAATATATAACTACATGTATATACACTTAACAGGTTTAGAAACGCAAAGATTTCCCCTGTTGAACATTTTTATTTGAATGACGCTATTGTTTTTATTTCTATGTATTAAGTCATTTTTTGCGATGAATTATTGAAACTTTCACAATAATTCAATTTTATTTTGTTTTTGTTGTGTATGAAATTTGAATAAATTTGAAACACGATAACATTGTTAAAATTAATATTTTGCCACTTTTGCGTTTCTAAACCTGTTGAGTGTATATATATTCAAAATATTGAGCAATCTGAAGGCCCTGATACATCTTTAAGTGTGATTTAATTAGTTGGCACAAAAATCTTATGGAAAATTGTTAATTCTTCTCACTAAAATTACTTAGAAGTAGGTAGTTGTTTAATGGCAATCAAATTACAAAACAGTAAGAATTCTTCAATTTGTTTGAAATTTGATTATTAAAAGTGACCTTCTTTAGAGGGGGTGTTTTCTTTCTCATGGAAGACAGCAGTTTATTCCTTTTCGTTGTACATTGCCGTCTGTGACACTGGAATGCCAAGCTTGTGACACATATCTATGGTCTGAAAACAAAAATGAAAAAAATATTAATTACATTTTGTATTTCATACATATTTATAATCACTTTCATGGAACACATTCAACAAAGCTTTGAGTAGGCTAAAGAGTAATTAACAAATAAACTTGTATCCCAGTCTACCTAAATCAATGAAGGTTTGACATTTTCTCTCTACACTGTCTATATTATAGGCTTTATACTATTTCAGTCATGATAATTAACTAAATTAGATAATGATTTTGATAACTACTATGATTTTGTATGTGTCAGTATCTTATAGAAGTCATTGATATAACTTTTGATGACAGTAATACAATCTTGGATATAACAGATCAGTATATCAGAAACCATTCAATAATAATAATTTATCTCATAATTATGATGTGCACATATACAAACTTAGTGACCCAAGCCAATCAGTGTAGTGTTTTATGACCCTTGTATATTGCCAAAGGCAATACTGTCCTGTTGAAAAATGTAGCTTATGAAAACATTGCATAATATTGCATAATATTATGTAATGTGACCACATGGTTCCTAAGACATCAGTGATGGACTAGCTTTTGTCTCAGCTACTGTTACAACATGTACAATAAATTTATAAAAGTTGGTAACTGAACTTCAAATAAATTTGCCAAAAAATTAAGATAAGTATTAATAATTAAACTAATGCTTTAAAATTTTAACATGAAGCCCAATAGTCTTAATAGATCCATGCCATGCATAGCTTTTAAAACTGAAATTTTCAAAGGTCATGTAGGTAAATACTAGTACTTGATAGACAATAACTTAATCATGTTTAATGGTATTCATTTATTGCAGTAAATGCATTCAAATGAACAGTTTTGAGTGATATAAACTAACAAATTTGCTACAGCCTGATAAAAAAAATAAACCTGTGCACTTCTTAAAATTAACTTTCTTTTTCATTTTAGACTTTTGTAGAGATACATACTCTTAACTAATCATTAACCAAGTACTGTAACATTTATGTTATAGAAAGTAATTTTCAAAGAACTTAATCTTTTTTAGAGTTCAACTGATTGGTAAGAATAAAAATCTGCATTTTGTGTTATATTTTGGTAACAAATACATAATTCCCAAAAACCTTCCACAACTGTCACACAATTATCTAAATAAGAATTAGTTTTGCAAAGAGTCTGTTTGATATAATATAAATACATTTATTTGAATTGTTATGAAAACTTGCTGTATAATGTGAAATATTTAAGTAAATCCTAAATAAAGCGCTGTAAATACTGTTGTCGCATGAAAAAAAGTATTTAGACACATACCAGTAATTATGCAGGGTCTTATCAGACCTAGTGTTGTTAAATTGTATTCATGACATCTAAATGTTACATTAACAACAGCTGTCTCATGACAGCACGCTCGACTATTCGAAAGCTTGTCGGTAAAATGGGTTTTTTTGTCTAAGAACAGGACTGGTGTAATGTGTAATTGTCTATTTAAGGTCAAAGATATGAAACTTGTTCAAAGACCTTTGTAAATGTACATTACATGCAAAGCCTCACTCTGGATTCTGTAAGCCAACTGGGGTGAGAAGAGGGGGATATTTTCAAAGAAATATATGACCTTGTATATTTGATCATGCATAACTTTGTAATGTTTCAAACTTGATATGTATAAAATTAAAAAAGCATGACCGCATAATTATTCAATGGTATTTCAAATTAAAGTAAGCCATTTAGAGTATTTCCATACAATAGTCTGGTAAAAACTGTGACAAAACTCTAAGTTAAAAAGGGGCATAAATATGTCAAAAATAAAAAAAACATTGGTGAAGATGTTGATAGTAAACATACATTTCAAGTTTCAAGTCTATAGGTTTGAAAGTATTCAAGATATTCAACTTTATAAAAATCTTTCACAAAAAATTCTAAGTTAAAAAGGGGCATAAATCTAACAAAAATCAAAACAGAGTTATGGGGATTGTTTCCTCAGGTGAAGATGTTGATGGTGGACACATACTTTGATTTTCAAGTCAATACCTTTATAAGTATTCAAAATATTTGACTTTATAAAATCTTTTCCCAAAAATTCTAAGTTAAAAATGGCCATAAATCTGTCAAAAATCAAAACAGAGTTATGGGGATTGTTTCCTCTGGTGTAAATGTTGATGGTTAACATATATTTTGAGTCTTCAAGTCAATACCTTTGATAGTATTCAAGATATTTGACTTTATAAAAAACTTTAACCAACGCAGACGCCGAGGCGAGTGCAATAGCCTCCTTATTCTTCGAATAGTCGAGCTAAAAATGAAATTTACAATTATTTATACTTGCTGAGAAAGTATTTTTCTAAACCTGATTATGTCTTTGACAGTAGACTGATTTTAGAAAATGGGATGTGAAAAACTTAAGATAGTAATTAGATATGGATTGATTAGTGTTTCAGTTTGTGACCTGTAGAATATTGAGGTAAAGTTTACAGACAGACAGAAAACGGACAAACCACCATCATCATGATCATGACATGACCTCTGCTGGACAAAGGACTTTGTCCAGTGGAGCTACAAATGTTAGTGATATTTTCATTCTTTAGCAAAATTGTAAATTAACCCTTGCACTGCTGAGCAACAATTGATCCTGCATTTGCGACTGATCACCTTGCTTAATTGATCATGATCTGCACTCTCGGCTATTCAGTTCTTGTTATCCCTTTGAACAAATAATATTGTTGTCAACTAATCTCATAGATTTGCATGAAATCATTGTGCATGTTTCTGTTTTCAATAGCAAAGATATGGCCCTATACTGTTTGACTGGCTATCACTACGGTCCACTGAAGACAATCATTAAAGAATTCATATTAAAACCTATGTACAGTAAAGTGACCCCAATACAGGGTCAATTTGGATCTGGGTTTCGTCATCTTCACAATCTTGGTAAAGGTCCACAAGGCCATGAAGATTTTCCCCTCCCAGTATATTAAGCTGATGTAAAATCATGGTCAATTTTGAAACAGGGGTCTTGATAAGAAATCAACTAGGCAGTGCTATACATGTTTATATATCTAAACTAAACAGGGTTGTGCCAATCGATTGATTTGGATTTAATGTCACAATCAACAGCTAAGGTCATGATGGCAACTTCCAGCTTTCATGGAGGAGGAAGACCCTAAGTGCCAATTCGGGCATTATTTCAGTCACGAGCAGGCTCCTGGGTAGAACCTAGATAGTTTCCAGACATAAAAGAACTTGACCAAAGTAGGGCACGAACCTACAGCGGTGAGGGACAAGTGATCATCAGTCAGTGACCTTAACCACTCGGCCACAGATGCCATGATGTATGATCTATAATGTGATTTTTTAGTTATTCGTACCCAGGTGCGAACCGACTTCGGCAAAATGTGGACATTTTCGTACCATTTCTAACCACGCATAAAATCTAATAAAATACAACAATTACAACATGTTTAAAGCATAAAAATATGTTGTTATATTTCAAAAAGACATCTACAAGACTAGCGCCTCTGTAAAGTTAATTTGCTGATTAGTTTCAGTTTTATACTTAAACGCGTAAAGGTGCATTTTAGACTAGTGTTTCGGGCACTACAGTAAAGCATATCTTCAAAGACACTAAATGAACTAGTCAGGCCGCACACTTTTGATGATCTATATAGGGGCGTTGGCAAGTTACAAAAAAATCTTTGTTTTTTACGTTGAATTCCCAGTTTTGTTATTAAAAATTCAAGAGTACCTAGTCGATATTCGGCCACTTTCCAATCCAAAAATATAGTATTCTTTCCCAACTATGGCAGAGCAACTACCCAAAATGCAGCATAGTAAGTTTTCCCGAAGTTTGTTTACATGATTGCTGCATTTCTGGAGGAAGCATCTGTGTGGTATCGATTTTTCGTTGCACTATCACATAACAGCACACAGTACTGCGTGTTATGCATTACCAGTCTAATCCGATTCTGGGCCTGAATTTTAGTCCATGTCTCAGGGGAGGTAAATTTATTTCGACTTCTGGTTGTCAATGTCGCATAACGAAAAATATTATTGTAAATCTTTTCCCAAAATGGACTTTTATCTCGCATAAATTTCCCAATTGAAAGGCCAAGGCCTTTCCGAATTTCCTGATGAAAAGCCCTGCTGTTTTAAGTATTAGATAGAGTACTGTTGGCGAGAATAATCATATTATTTCGAGGAGGCTATGCCTCTGAGAAATGACGTAACTATTCAAGCCAACAGTTACTCTATCTGATTTGTATCATGGCATGTTAGTTACTAGTTAGTTAGTTTATACTTATCTATTTTAGCTCAATTTTGAAGAAAGCTTGAAGCTTGATTGACAGCTCTCATGCCCTACAATGTGTGACATAATATCATGTGACTTAAAGCGACTGCACTCCAGATAACCCCCAAAATAATAAATCCTTTGTGTATTTAAAGTCTAATAATGGTCAAAAACGAATTGTTTTTAAGAAATAAAAGCTTTTGCTGTTGTTTTTTATCTTCCCGGAGAATGGGTTTCCCGTTTAAAAATAGCGGGTATTCCGTCACGCGGGCAGTTTGAAACGATCACGTGATCGTTTTATTTAGATGTAAACAAAACAAAATGGCAGAGTCTTCAGCATCGAATATTGAAGAGGTAAGTGTATAGGCTGTATCATCGATTAAATCGACGTATGATGTATGAAAAATGTTGTAACTTTTGTGAAATGTTTAAATGACGTTAATCTCTCCATGTGCAAACAGTTATGCGCGATGTCACGTGATGACTCCACAATATCATGTGACGATTCAGATAAAAATAAACATGATATTTTTAAACTTACCCCGTAGTCACGGGGTAAAATTCGTGATAGGAAATATATCAAAAACAGTATTTTTTCAGCGTTTTTTTAGCTATAGAATATGTCAGTGGTCAGATTTCAATGCCCAACATACAAATTCAACACTGATTTTCTTGAAATTTGAAATTTTATTTTTTTAAAGTCATTTGGCCATCTGGAGTGCAGTCGCTTTAACAAATTTGTGTGGTAGAGGCCTCAATCTTTTTCACTGAAAAAAAATCAATACATGTACTTGTTTGCTTTTTTAAGTGTTCTGCAGCCTACAGTGTTCCCACTCTCGTGAATTATTATGTAAATCACATTTTTTCACCATGTGTGAGATGGCACGCATACAAAATGCCGAGGACGAATAGGTTCAGCTTGAATCCCCCAGTATGTTCTAAAGATAGATCATGGAAATTCTACTTTCTCGGCAAATTGATCGGCATAACAGTTACTGCTGATGATTTACCATTGCCGTTAAGAAATGTAGACGGGTTGCGTATTTTATTATAATGCTCTGGGAAATAATATTCGCACTTTAAAAGTGTGACCAATCTAATGATCCGAGCTTCGTCTGCAAAAATGTCGCAGTCAAAGCATTGTGTTTGGCTTCGCAACGAATAAAATAAATGATGCCCAACAAGAGTGAAGAGTTGCCATCCACGAGTACTGACACAACTACGAGTAGAAAAGTTAAAAGGCGGAAAAAGTACCCGAAACAATTTCAGAACAAGTGGTTGTCGCGGGTTGTAAATATTTTCAACGGTCAGCTCTTGTCTATCTTATAATTTTCATACCCCAAAAATTGAGATTTACCCCCACTTTTTGTGTCCACGGGATAAGTATGCCTTTGAAAAAATACTGAGTGGGAACACTGATATATACCGGAGCATTTAAGTGTATTTGTTTTTTATTTTATTTTTGACCGGCTGATTAAAGCGACTGCACTCCTGATGGACAAGTTACGATAAAAAAAGAAAATTTTCAATTTCAAGAAAACAATTGTCATTACTGTATCAGTGGCATTGTATTATGATAAGTGACAAGTTTTCTAACAAAAGAAACAATTAAAATGTGTTGTTTTGCTTACTTTTATTGTAGAAAATATCACCCCGTGACTAACGGGGTGGGCTCTTTGGTATATCAATATTTTTAACTCGCATCAAATCAGCTGACTCCGTAGTGTAGTAGGTTAAGCCCCTGTAAATTTTTTTGTAAGCGCAAAGATCCGAGTTCAAAACCTGGCTCAGGTAAATATTTTTTTTCTACCTTTATTTTTAGCTCTTACACAAAGAAAATAATCTTGATGCTGACAAATTGAATATATATTGATTTTACTAAAATTTTAAAATTTACTAAGAATTTGGAGTGCAGTCGCTTTAAGACTTTTCCAAATTAATATTGTAAAACAAAAATCTAGGCAATAAAAAAAATCTGAAGTGTTCTCTAATTCAGATAGATCATGTTCTATATTACAGATAGAGCACAAGTCATGCAGTCTAAGCAGTACAGTGTTTTCCTATACAAATATGCAGTAGCCATGATATAAATAAGAAAGACGGACATGTTTACACTTTCCAATGAATAAAAGCACAGTTGCAATGAAATAAAAGATTAATTGCTTGTATTCTTGGCTTCCCACATCCGGGTACTGGTAAATAATTTACATTCGCCCGGAAAGGTGATTCCTCGGCTGTCATCACTGGTCTCCATTTATTTAAGTTTGAATAATACAATAACCAAGATTAGAAATGAAAGAAGACGACGATCTCCAATACCTTTAATTCTATGTTTTTAAAAGCTTTTCATTTAAGATAAAGTTAAGCGTGCATATGAGTCATGAATGGTAAAGACCGAGTTTTCACCTTTTACCGAATGGAGAAATGAAAGCGACCTAATAATCTGATTGGTTAGCTGGTCAGTATGATGTCACGGCGAATCTGAGAAAAATATCAAGTAAGCATTTCTGCTGCTTTCACTGTATTTATCAATGAGGTACAACAATGCTAATGTGCACAAAAGTTGTATCGCTGGAATAAATTTATAGCCTAATTAATTTGGAGTTTCAGTGCGACCCCTTCCACAGATCTGATATTTTCCTGTCATAGTCTCACAATTTCCACTTTGCAGGCAAACCAATTTTACAGGTTGACATTTTACAGCTGTCCGCCTTCTACGTCTCACTTTGATGTGCAAATAGCTGGGAACACATACCTAACAAAATTCTGTCGGGCACTTATAAACGCAATAAAATCCAATATTTGAATGTATTTATGATTTAACATGATAGGATTAAGTTTAAAATGATACTAACTCAATTCAAAGTTACGTTTTCCTATTCACACACTTGTATCAATCAGGAGAAATATAAAAATAAATGGCATATCATGCAGTATGTGTAAACTTGCATGTTTAGGTTTCAACATTCAGATTTTAATAAAGTGGTGAGAATTTTCACAAAATCTTAAGTTTTCATTTAAAAACATATTTAATTCTTCATCTTAAAGCGGAAAATTATTATTTGAACTAGGTTAACTGTGTATTGTGCGCAGGTAACATGCCCAATATTGGAACTACACTTTCCGCCTATTATGGGTCACATTAAAATTAGGCATAGAGGTGTGACAGTTATAAAATACAGTTTCAGATCTGTTAAAGGGGTCACACTGAAACGCTAAATAAATTACGCTATAACTGTCACTGAAGGTGGACAACTATAAAATATCAGCCTACAGAATCGGTTTACCTTCGAAGTCGAAATTTTTCAAATAGACTGGAAAGTGGAATAAATTTCATGACAAAGAAACGAAATATAGGTATTTAAAAATATATATATAGTTATGAGAATTATCATTTGAAAATCTAAGTGAAATTTATAAAATGTACGTATACACAGACTTTCCTTTACTCTCCTAAGGTACGAGTTGACTAAGGTACGAGGTGACCAGGTGACTGGTAGCCTTTTATAAAGATGTAGCAATGTCATCACTTGATTTATTCTGTTTTGCAAGACAGATGGAATATATTTGCCGAAGCACTTACCAATTCTTACCAAAGGCATTTAGTTCGGCATACTTTATCAAATATAATCGCTGTCAGATGTAAATCATATTTGTATCTGCCTAACATGTCCGACTACATCATCTCGATGTTGATTGGCTGCACGGTTAGTGTGCTTATTTGATTGGCTGCACGGTTATACCCGGTTCTGCACGATACACGTTTTATTCATAGTTCTGATTGGCTACACGGTTAATCGAGTGGAACCGTGAAGCGTGTAGCGTTCGTGTTGCACGCGAAAGAAACCGTGTGCACGGGGAACCCACACGCAGGCGCCACTGTAAGTGAATTTGTATTATCTTAATGTGTAATAAACTGATCTAGTTAACTAAATGAAATGTACCATGGCTCTGTCGCACACAGTAATTTAACCATAAAAAAAGAAAACTAAAGGGGTCTCCAAGCTTTACAAAAGCTGTAAATTCTAACTGACAATGCTGACCCGACCAAAAACATGTCGCGTCTCACGACACTAGCAGCTGATAATATGTACTTATGCACTATTAAATTAGAAAATGATATGAACAATGATTCATCTGTGAATAGGATGTGTTTCTGCAGTAATATGTTTAAGATATATTATCAGTTACATATCACTCAGAACCCGTTGCTCATGAAGACAAAACACACTTGCAACTTTTAGTTCAAATTTTAACACATTTTAAAGATATATTTTGTTACAATCGTCATACAAAATGTAGTTACATGCTTTTTTATACAACATAAAATAATTGAAGAAACCCAGTTGTCTACACACATTTATCCGGTAGTCAGCCGTTAAACTGACTTGCAAAACTTTTGTTGAAATACCGTATATGAAAGAAATAATATTAATTAGCAAGAGCTGATACATGTACGTTGTAGTTACCCAGGAAACTGTATTTTGCAGCAACTCAACAACAATACTCTATGACAACTTAGTCAACGAATAAGCATGGTTAATTACATTGTACAAGTAATTTTCACATTGGTTAAAGTTAAAGTAAATACAATGTATAGCGGCACTTTTACGGTGTTGCATTTTATATTTGATAACTTATAAACTTTTTTTCAGGAGGGTTTACCTCTGAACAGCAAAGGCAAGGCAATATATATGCTTACCGCCCTTTAACCACTGCTGTAAAATAAGTTTATACTTCATTGTTTATTTATGCTTGTCTCGAACGTTACCCCAAATCTATGTACGAAACTGTTGTAGTTTGTCTGAAATTGTCAAAAGCATACTGTCGGTATAAATTTATAAACAAGAGCCATGTTCGACATGGCCAACGCCCCGCCGAGTGCTCTTTTCATGACCAAGATATTTGTGGTGAGAGGAATGGATAAGGTATATAAGCCGTGTATGTTCCTGAGGACGGAACCAGTAACGTTGGTATTCTTGGGTTTAGGGTCTATGGATACAATTTGAACATGTAACCTTACGACCAGTCCTCTTAGTTTAAACTGGTGTTCACATTCATTATTGAGTTGAAAACTCTCTAAAAAAAGACATCAGCCACTGGATAAAATGCATCAAATAGGGTTCTAATATCATTGGATACTTGCCATTAATAAATAACTTACACCGGCAATGACACGGCTAGATTTAATTAAATATGATAATCTCATTATCCTTTATTTTTAACCTCGGTGATAAGAATACACAATCAGGGCCAAACAAATGTCGATTGAGAAGACAAGAAAACAAATTATTAGCAACGGCACTGTAATCACTTGGTAACCGCTCACTTAAGTTGCAAAGTACAAAACTGAACAATTTATTCGACTTTGAAATCAGAAAGTAATGTTGACATAACTCATTGCACTGCGCAATAACCACAATCCATGTTGTGAAAATTTAGTATTGTTTAAAACATACGTGTGTGTTTATGTCTGGCCTGCTTGGTGAACATTTAAGATTTCTATGTGATTACTTACAATAGTTCACATTTAGTCATTTTGCGTCTAAACCAAACAAATCATATGGATTTCATTGTTTACTTTCGTGCTTACTTCCTTTATGAGAAATACTATATTTTCTAATCTTAAAGGCAGATAAAAACTTCTAAACCAAACACATCATATGGATGTCATTGTTTATTTTCGTGCTTACCTCCTTTATGAGAAATACTATATTTTCTAATCTTAAAGGCAGATTAAATCTTCGCTGAAGTGACCTCGTTAACTGTGGTCTCATTCATACTGCCTACTTGAACAAACATTCTAATATGCCTACGGTATATTTCTATAGTCAATTCGAGTGCATTAATATGATTAAAGCACTCGGAAAAGTAGGCGGAGTTTCGGACATGGAAGTAGCTCCTTCCGGCTTTTCTAATTTACTCCCGCGCAAAAATAAAATATAGAAATGGAAATAATATCAGTATAAATACATCAGTCGCATGAAAAAGATTTGTTTAAGAACCTAAATATTATTTTTGATTGCGTCAAGTAAGCCTTAGAATACCCTCACCTTGTTTTCCTTAAAAAAGGCTAAGAAATTCAGGATTAACAGTCATACAATGTTTTGATTCCGGGAGACAAAACTATGAATGAAAACGTTTACGTCATCACACTGACGTCATTACTCCACGTTAAAACGTTGTACAGTTCAAATTAACGGTACGCATTTAAATCGATTGGCTGCTTTGTTAGGTTCTGAATCTGACGTCTTCTGCATAATGTCAGTCAGGTATTTCTTTTTTGTATTTTATGTATTAGATGATTAAACTAAAAGAAGTTTGTATAATATAGTTATGTTTGATATCTTGAATGGTTGCCCGAATAGGGGAGTGAATTCCAACAGCTACTATTTATGCTGTTTTACACATTACCGCCGAACTGAAAAAAGGTCCGTAGTAGTTACGATAGTTTTCAAAAAATCGGCTTCTAAGAATCGAAATAATCTATGTCTTGGAGTGCTTTATCGAAATTGAAGCATTTCCCGTCGGTAATGTGCCTGCGTAATA
This sequence comes from Saxidomus purpurata, assembly GCA_022818135.1. Lineage (NCBI taxonomy): Eukaryota > Metazoa > Mollusca > Bivalvia > Venerida > Veneridae > Saxidomus > Saxidomus purpurata. The sequence goes on from JAFMSR010000004.1 coordinate 29,951,525, forward strand.
ATTCACTCGGGCTTCGCCCTCGTGATTTATTCCGCCAGGCACATCACCTCCGGGAAATGCTTCAATTTCGATAAAGCACTCAAAGCCATAGATTATTTCTTAAATATATGCGAGCACCATGCAAAAAAATGACAACGGGAAGAAAACGGAACAATGGCCACAACATATATAAAAGCATACCAGTCAGCAAATAGCACAAGAAGTTTGCTGTATTTTATTATCGTTTCGCATATTTGTGAAAACAGTATATTCATTAGATACTTCGTCTTCAAAACTTCCTAGTAAGTTAATGTTTTCAATGTCCAATTGCTGCGACTGATCGAGCTTGTTTGTTTCAGGGAGACTATAACTCTGAAGTTGATGAAGCTGTTTATGACGACAGAGCTCATACATATTTGCCACAAAACAGCGATACCAATACAGATACAGTTGATAGCTATATGACTGAAAATATAGTAATAATCGTTATGTAAAACAACGCAATAGCCTCATTAGTAAAATCCTTAATAAATGCATTTGCAAGTAAAATTATTTATTCCATGAAACATATAGTCTGTCTGTTAAAGTTAAAGAAAACGTTACAAAAATGTCTATAAAGATACATCGTGTTAATGAAGATAATACAATATTCACTAACATGCTGAATAATCGATAACAGTAGAATACTTAGCCTAAACCATCGCATGACTTAGGGCCATTATGTCATTATCCAGATAAATAATTACATCTGAGAGTTTAATGAAATTTAAAATTGAGTACATACATGGAACTGTTCAAAACCTAATTATTGTGATTAGCTTACACTTATTTTGCGTACCCCTTTTGTTCTGTTTCGAGGCTATATGAATATGTTCTGAGATAAGAAAGTGCAGTTTGGTATTTTTGATGTATGCATATTTCTCACGAATGAAGTAAATCTGCTTAGAATGATTTTCATGATAATTTTTAACAAGAATTAACTCGCTAGCGACCAAACTTGCATGGTTAGGTATTTATAACTGTTAGACTGTTTTAAAGCCACCCTCGGAATAACGAGCACCATGCTAATAGATAACAACAGGTAGAAAACATTGTCATAGCCACCAATATGAGAAACATATGCGAATGAGGTCATTCAGTCAGCAAAGATCCCAAGTAGTTTGTTGATAGGCTCAACTGTATTTTAATATCGCTTCACATATTTATCATACATTATATTTATCTAGATACGTCGTCTTTTATAATTTCCTAGAAAGTTATATTTTCAAATGTCCAACTGCTGCGACTTATCTGACTTCAAGTTGTTTATTTCAGGAATACAGTAACTCCGAAGAAGGAAGCTTAATTAAAGAAGCATTACGACACAAAGAATACGCAATTGTTCCGTGGACCTACTGTTCTATCTGGGATTTTGCAGGTCATGCAGCTTATTATTCTACACACCAGATGTTTTTGTCGTCTTCGGTTATATATATGTTGTAGACCGTAGCAAGATTCACCAATAGAACACCTGCCAGATACACAGAAGTTAGGGATGTTTCAAATGACTGAATCAGGTACATTATTTTATATTTTCTCGCTTTTGAAGTCTCGTGGAAAAGTTTGGAAGACACAGTGTTCAATATTCAAAGCCGTATTTTTGGAAATTGAAATCTTTTGCAAAATTTTATTATTAGTTTATTTGGTGTTGCTTCGTGAAACCAGCTTATTCACCTGTGAAAAGACAAACTGACCCATAACATGTTTTGGGCAGGGTCGATACAGCAACATACATCAAATTCTTCTGATATCAGTATTTTGTCTAGTAGCTACACACAAGGATCGGATTGCCGACGTAAGTACTATTCATACAAAATTTCACTCGAATAAAGCTTCACAGAATATATACATTATTCTTGTTATTAACAGAAAAATTCTGAAAATGCATTAAACAGGAACCTATAAACGGTCGAAAAACTAGAATACTAATCAAACCTCCACGTTCCCAGAATGACTTCGTTCTTTATTCATAATGTACAAAGTTTGTAGATTTTTTGTCACGTTGTGTATCAAGCCAGTGTTTTGAGAAATTACTATCATTAATGAATAAGCATGATTACCAGCTTCAAATCGGGGTTTCCGTCAATCAATCCGACCTTCCTTTACTTATTGTCATGAATTGCTAAATGGATTATTACTAAAATGAGACTGTTCCCTAAATATATGGAACAAGTCCGCTATTGCCGCTTTGATTCTACACAGTTCATGTAAATGGCAAAAGCGTTGCCTTTGTATGGTTTATATTAGAGCTTCACTGTGCATTGTTCACAGTGCATAATCGAAACATAAGAGCGTGGATCGTTTTGCACATTTCTGAGCAAACGCAGATAATTGGAACAGACAATAGGGTCAGATTACTGGTAGAAGTTTGTAAGTGATGTGCAAATGGACATCATTGGTGTGGTGGCATAAACCTACATTAAAAAAATAAAAATTTCGTTTGTTGACTTACATAAATTGTCAATATTTGATTTGCAGTTATCCATGATTGAAAAAAGACTAACGAGACTATTTGATGAACTGCAAGTTGGTTTACAGTGTTCTGTTCTGGACAACACTCAAACAAAAGGCGATCAAGATGGTCTCCATCATCTTAAAGAATTAAATGAATGTTCAGCTTGCATGTTAGCTGATGAAAATATTTTTGCAAACTGGGCTAAAATAAACGGCTGTATAAATACAACAATAAAAAGTGGTGTGTTTGTCACAGATCTGACAACAACAGTGGAATTCTTGAACAAATTTTCTTTCGATGAGGAAACCATTTTGTTTTTTTGCACTACAAGCATTTCAGGGGTGACCTTTATTAATTTTTTCAGACATTGAGTCTACATAGCTGAGCGAATAATAAGTGGAGCTGGCAGTGAGAACGATATGCATTGGTCGTAAACGTCAAACACCAAAAGGTCTGGATCAAATGATCTTAATTCAATTTGTCAATCTTATTTTGAGACGAAGGTCGAAGGAAAACTATAAAATCGGTTGACGAATTCAACGTTTTAACGTCAGTCACTTTCCAGGAGTGTTGGACGATGCGTACATACCTGAAATGATCAGGACGTCAAGAGATGAGATTTTATTTAAATACAAGGACGATATTATTACCGAGCTGCTAGAACTGCATATTCTTTTTACGTTCAAGGTAGAGAACAAGGAATTCATGTTCATGCCAAGTCTTCTAAGACAACAACCTTCAAAAGGTATTCTTAACCGCTTACATAACACTTTCTTCTTGAGTAGGTAAAACCAATCATAAGTTTTATGTTATGATAAAGAATTCAATGATATAACACATCAGTGTTAGAAATCCTAGATATCCAGGTGGTAGAACGCCCGCTTCGAATAAGAGAAATAGCGTGTTCAAACCACGTGGTACCAAAGACATGAAACTAGACAGTAACAGCCGATTCATAAATCAAAGAATATAATGAGCCTTCAATTTTACAAGGTACTGCCGAATTACTTTCATATCATATAATCATTAAACTTTTGTAAATGAAGCGTGCAATTAAAACTGTTTTCCGTTTGTGTGTTATTTTATCAAATAATATATACAACATGACAAGTATCCTATTTTCTTTTCAAACGCATTCACAACGAATTTTAACCATGGTTAGTGAAGTTTTATTGTAGTACAATGGTGTACTGACTTGTTATCAGATACGAAGATCATAATTGTAATTATGTTTGCATACAGACCACAGGATGCTTTGTGCTCAAATATGAACGTTTAAATAATGATGTTTTTCTGCCCACAAATGGTGCAATTATCAAATAATCAATGTCATTTAATGCCGTGTCGTACTTCAAAATATTTAATAAAATACAATTTATTATATTTAAGATGGTGCAGGTGTTTATACCACAAAATCCAAATCATTTTGTATATATCTTTTTTAAACACCTACACAAGTTATCCGTCCCGGTAGCTTTCAAGTAGACACCCCTGTTGGATCTGGGATATCAACAACGTCTGTGGGCACCCCTGTGTTTTAGATCAACAACATAAGTTGTGACACACTCTTAAATAATCAGAAAACAAAGTTGTTTGAAACAGTTCATTGTATAACAGGTGCGGTGAAACTAAAAATCTATGGGTTTTGAACATGTTTATTATATCCTCAGATATATACTATAACAGTACAGCACAGTAAGATGCAAACTTTTCAGTGTTATAAATATATTCAGATCTATACGAACGATACAGTACAGTTAGATGCCAACATTTTAGTGTTCCTACATGAAGACAAACATTGACTCATGAAGAATAATTTACTCTGTGTTGCAAATAATTGTAATATTTCCCTATGTGTTTACCGTTGTTTGACTATATATAGTGTATTAATCTAACATGTGCGCAAAAACACGTGGTGGTGTTTATGTTTACATTGTGCCTCTTGGGTTATTTATATTTCTGAGTAAATGATTGGCTACTGTGCTTCTTAATATAGAATGACGAATAGTCATATGATCAATGAGTGTAGAAAGCATTCGTCTGGCCGACATAGATTTATGCAAATGGCGGCGCCCTTGTGTTCCAATGTTTTTAAAAATTAAAAGTTAAATTGAACTAGTCCTCGCTAGATTTACGGTATGTTATTATAATTTGAATATTTAAGTAATTTCCAGTGTTATATAGAAAACGAGTTTCGTCTCTTTTTTTGTAAATAAATATGTACTGCGATATGAACAAGTGTACTGTAATGTATTTTCGCGAAATATTAAAGATCGACGTATGTAGAACTTTAAGTTAAATCTAGAATTTGCTGGAGTCTTCTCTGTATTAATTGAACGGGTGTTAACCTAGATTATGCTGCCTTTTCAGTGTTTGCACATGTTGCATTCCGGTTATATTTATTCTATTAATTTCTAACCAAAAGCAAAGACACATGTCTTAAGTTTGAGTGGCTTTTGAAACTGGACCTTTTGGTCTTGGACAATTTTTAAATATTTGACAGCGTAAACTCTGAATGCGGTTCTTTGTGGTCCCGTCATTTACATTTCAGGACCAGCAACCACACACCTGAATTTATAGGGATTTGATAGGACAGGGACGGCCAATTCGAATATATTATATTTTGAATCAAGAGGCACAGGGTGAGCATTAATTACCATTGAATATTTGAAAAAATTCTGTTGTTGCATTTTTGCAGAGAACTGACATTCGTCAAGAACTGTTATTAAGCCGGTTGATTTTTTTACAGAAAACACTTAGCAATAAAGCTGTTTTAATAACATAATAGATAAATATTAAGACATTTTTCTTTAGATAATTATTGTGTGTTGATAAACAAGCACATACTTTAAAAAAAAGAAAATCTTTGTTTTTATTAATACAGATAACAGGTCCTGTTTAATCTCCTTTGCTATTAATATTATTAGACCTTGTTGAACTTAGCACCTTTTGCTAAAGGGGACAAAATATTGTATTAAACTAACAAGCTTGTAAGCAAAGTTGGATTAATCCACTTAAAAAGGATTTTTACTTGGTAATGTATTTACTGTAAAACTTAAAACTGCAGTTGCATACGGATTGAGTTGAGTGTCTGGGTGTTGTTTTTTGCGCTGTTTGTATCGGTTTTGGTTGCTGTGGCGATCATTCACTTTGTATGGTGAAATAGTCAATTTGTTTTAAAATAAGAGGGACGCAAATATATTATGTGTTTTTAAATAATATAACAATACTATAATTATGCAAACTGTTGAACAATGGACCCCGCATGGTTTTATTTTTCACAGCCCTCTACACCTGTAACAAATGAATACATAAATTTAGAAACTTTTTCCTAAGATTATTGGTACTTTGTAAGTAATTCAGTTTCTATACTCCAAAGCCAAAACCTCATTATGGAGTCAAGTTTTGATGAGAGTAAGTTTTGGGTGGAAGGCTTGGTATGGATATTTATGTACAAAGAAGACATTCTTAAAGCAGTATTTTACCATTTTCATAATGTTCCCATTCACTATCATGAAATATTTGCCATGGCATTATTCATTCTTCTTCTCCGGCTTTTTCAGATAAAGTCCTATCAGCTTCTTAACAACCATGACTAATCAAGTATCTATTATATCAATGAATGTTCAAGGTCTGGGTGACAGAAGTAAACGCAGGGATGTTAATTAACTTCCTAAAAAGTAAGAAGTACTCCATATGCATGTTACAAGATACTCATTTCATAGAAAAAGAGGAAAAATACATACGCTCCATTTGGGGCTATGAGACATATTTTTCAAACTTTAGCAGCCAATCAAGAGGCGTGGCAATACTCATTAATAACAATTTTGAATGTAAGGTTAATAATGTAGAAAAAGATGATGAAGGAAATTTGCTCATTTTAAATTGTAAAGTTTGTGATAAAAATATCACTCTAGTTAATGTCTATGGTCCTAATAGAGATAGTCCAAATTTTTATGAAACAGTCTCCGAGAAAATGTCGAAATTTGAAAACTCTCAGTATATCATGGCTGGTGATTTCAACTTGGTCTTGAATCCAGATATAGATTGCTATAATTATCTGCATTTAAATAATCCAAATGCCCGTGATAAGCTTTACAATATTATGTCAGAGTTCAGCTTAATGGATTGCTGGAGGGAAAATAATATTGAAAAAAGAGAATATACATGGTTTAGACAACATCCAATTAAGAAGGCGCGTCTTGATTTTTTCCTTATTTCTGAATATCTGTATACTGATATGAACAATACTCAAATTTTACCTGGATACCGTACAGACCATTCTCTTATTTTAACTTCACTAGAATTTGGTAAATTCAGAAAAGGATTGTCATATTGGAAATTTAACAATACACTACTACGGGATGAAGTATATGTAAGTAAATTAAAAAAAAATAATTACAGAAACAAAACAACAGTATGTGGTTGACATGCCAGAAAATACGGATGAAATTAATGATATACCACTCCAGGATTTAAGACTGAATATAAATGACCAGTTATTTTTCGAGACTTTGTTGTTAAATATCAGAGGGCTGTCAATATCTTACTCCTCACTAAAGAAGAAATCAGAAATTAATAAGGAGGACACATTTTTGAAAGAAATTGAGAAAATTGAAAAACAGACAAATATTAATTATGAGTTATTAGAAAGCAAGAAAAGTGTATTGTCTGAATTAAGAAAGAAAAAAATGAATGGGATATTTATTAGATCAAAAGCTAAATGGATCCATGAAGGAGAAAAACCTACACGTTACTTCTGTAATCTTGAAAATAGAAATTATGTTTCTAAGATCATGAATTCCCTAATTGCAGCAAATGGTAATACTTTAAAAACTCAAGAAGAAATTCTTGCTGAAACAAAACGTCACTATGCAGATTTATATAAAATTACAGAGACGGAAAATATATCTTTGAATGAAAAATTAGGATGTTTTAATGTACCGAAGCTTTCGGAAGATGTTAAGCAATCCATCGAGGGGACTCTGACTCATAATGAAATGCTAAACTCGCTGAAACGAATGTCAAATAATACAAGTCCTGGAAATGACGGCTTTACGGTAGAGTTTTTTAAGTTTTTTTGGAAGGATATTGGCACATTCCTTGTAAGGTCAATGAATTATGCATACTCAAATGGAGAGTTGTCAATTACACAAAGACAAGGGGTCATAACTTGCATCCCTAAGGGGAATAAAGACAAACTGTACTTAAAAAAAACTGGAGGCCTATCTCCTTATTAAATGTTGCATATAAGATAGCTTCAGCATCAATTGCTTTTCGCTTGAAAAACATCTTGGAAAATGTTATAAACGAGGACCAAACAGGTTTTTCACCAGGCAGATTTATGGCCACAAACATAAGAATGCTATATGACTTATTCTATTATACAGAGAAAAATAATATCCCTGGGTTACTACTCCTGATTGACTTTGTGGCTGCGTTTGATACAGTGTCATGGAATTTCATGCACAGAGTGCTAGAATTTTTTAATTTCGGTAATTCAATACGTACATGGATTAAATTATTCTATACAAATGTTGAATCATGTGTAATTGTAAATGGACATATGTCAGAGTGGTTCTTACTTCAAAGAGGCTGTCGTCAAGGAGATGCCCTGTCACCCTACCTGTTCATTCTATGTGCTGAAGTACTTTCAATATTAATAAGAAATAACCAAAATATCAAAGGTATTACAATACATGGAAATGAATATAAGATATCTTAGTATGCTGATGATACTAGTTTGTTTCTTGATGGTACAAATAAATCACTAAAGTACACAATGTTAACCTTAAAATTCTATGCTAAACCCTCTGGCCTTAATATTAATGCAGAGAAGACAATGGTTATCTGGTTCGGTTCACGAAAGAACAGTAATACCATTCTCTGTCCTGAATATAACTTGACATGGAATAATAAAACTTTCACAGTTCTAGGTGTCAAATTTACCAATGATCTATCTGAAATTGTAGACCTGAATTATGAGTTAAAAATTGAGGAAATCAAGAAACTATTGGCAAACTGGTCTAAAAGAATTCTTTCCCCAATTGGTAAAATAGTAGTAATTAAATCACTTGCCCTTGCAAAACTAATTCTGTTGATATTGAGTATCCCAAATCCCTCTTTGGCTAAGATTAACAAAATACAAACTATGTTTTTCAATTTTTTGTGGAATGATTCTAGAGATAAAGTTAAAAGAAATATAATAACACAAGACTATAAATTTGGTGGTTTGAAAATGATTGACTTGAAATGTTTTATTAATAGTTTAAAGGCGACATGGTTAAGAAGACTTGTTAACTCTAATAACAAATTTAGTAATTTTATAGATAGTACTTGTCCCTATGTAAGCAGTATTTTTAAATTTGGAACAGATTTTATTAAGAGAAAACTTCATCAGGATATCAATCCCTTCTGGAAATATGTTTTATACAGTTACTATACCCTCTCCTCAAAATTAAAACCAGAAAATAGCAAACAATGCTCGTCCATTCATTTGTGGCTGAATCCAGGAATCAAAGTTGGTAATTCAAGTGTTTGTTTAAACAGATGGATATCACATGGAATTCTGTTTGTTGGGGATTTATTAAACCAAGAGGGTGAATTTTTTACTTTTAATGACTTTTCTAATACCTTTAATATAAGAAGTAATTTCTTAGAATACAGGGGTATTGTGAATGCAATACAGGAATTCCTTGAAGTTAACGACTTTCAACATTTGCTCACGAAAATCAACTATAACATGCACATTCCTCAAAGTCTGGCAATTATTAAAAAAGATAAAAAAGGATGTAGGTCAATATATAAATTAATGCTAAATGAAGGCCACTATCCAGACTCTTTACAAAAATGGAAGAACGAATTAAGAGCCAGTACAGAACCAATTTTTTTCGAAAGTAACTCCATATATGATATGGTCCGTAAACTTACAAAAGACCCGAAAATGATATGGTTTCAGTTTAGGATAAATCATAGAATTCTTGCAACAAATTATTTGTTGAAAAAAATGAATATCATCAATGAAGATCACTGTACATTCTGTCAAGGCGAGCCAGAAACCCTGATTCATTTATTTTTTGACTGTGAAGTAACAAAGCAATTTTGACAACAGTTTCAATCTTATATCAAGAATAAAAGTAATATTATGTTTCAAAACTGGACTGTGTCAGATATCCTTTTTGGTAATACAGGATTTGAATCGGTATTAAACAAACTAATTTTATATGCAAAATACCACATATATTATAGCAGGATAAAAAAATTAAGGCCTAGTATAGAAAATTTAAGAAATCAGATTGTCACCAATTATAAAATTGAAAAATATAATGCGGAACAAACTTCCAAATACGAGTTCGAAAAGTCATGGGAAAAATTTAAAGCCTTAGTTGTTTCAGAATAGTATTTGTCAAGGTTTAATATGTTGTCAATGCAATTGGCAAACAAAAAAAGTACATCGGAACATGTTTATTTAACTTTTTTCACGGGAACAATCCTAGAGAAATGAAACTGCGTTGAGAAATGTCTATATATTTTTTCTCTCTCTCTCCTTGAGTATGTGTGTATGTATGCTGAGCCGTCCACCAACAACTGAAAAACTCCATAAATTATTTACAGATATTAGTAAGATGGAAACCCTAGTAGTTTGCACCTAAACCTCTTTTCTAATTTGATTCTCTTTTTTTCCTCTGCCTACTTTTCGGTAGACTATTTCAAAAATAAGCCTACAGTCTTGAATTATTTTAGTTGCATCTAGAACAATAAACTTTCTTTAAAAGATATGCTTTCAACATCAACTTATTTTTGTACATAATGTAAATAAGGGGACATATTTGAAAATGAAAGTACATTGTACACCGTTGCACATCATAGCATATTTTACTATACATGTAGTAAGCATATTTTACTTTACTGTACTCTTTAATATATAAGATTGTGTCTACATCTTTTCCTTGCTGAAGTTGATTAATTAAGAAAAACAAATTCTCTAACAAAACTTAAGTAAGAATATGTTTAGAATGATAATACTGCTCAATCGGATCATTGCCGTTTTCTAAAATACACTAACCAATGATTTCTAATCGTTGAAAAGCCGTTGTTGTTAAAAGTTATTGTTAACTTAAATTTCAGTATGTAACAGTTCTGTTCTTATTGGGCATGGTTGCAGGGTAGTAAAGTCTTTTTGACTGGCTCAGTCATAAATATTTCTTTGTTAAAGCTTGACTGATATGTTTTGTATACGCTGAGAAAATATGGTTGTATAGTATTATTTACTAGGAGTTCCTCACTTGAGCAGTATTATGACTTTGAGACTGTATCTCAGTCAGCTCCTTCTCGTACTATTTTTTCTAAAAAAAACCTACAAAACAACATGTAATTACTATAGACATGAATTTGTTCAAAAAGACAGATCTTTTTAAGACTGTCAACAGATTTATCAGGACAGTAAGCTTAAAAATTATATTAACATGTATTGTTTTACGTCAGGAAAAACAACAAAAACCCCCACTCAAATCAATAGTGTTTCTGACCAGGTCTCAAAATTAGCTCTTTTTCTTTTGTAATCTGTTGATTTATATATAAATATAACTTTTGTAAGGAGTAGTAGGGATGGCTCTCCGACCCCACTCTCCATGACGACGGGGATAATAAACGGGCAACTGTGGTTGCTGAAATTACAAAAAAGTTATCCGTCCCGGATTCTGTATTGTATGCTTTACCTGAAACATACATAATTAGATCCGTGTTTGATACATGAGTCATATGACAATTAAGTGGGTATTGCATTTTCCCTCTTCACACTCATTTAATATACAAAATCGAACGTTATAAACTTTGAATAATGCTTTAGTTCCATCACGTTAAGACGACCGTCTTTGAAAACTTTGTCATATTGTCCGTTTTTACCTGGGATCCAAACGCTTCGCCTTAAAATTTGTCTCGGAGATTACAGCAGCTTGGCAATCTACTTGATTAAAGACTTAACCACTGAGCCAGTCGACTTTCCCGTGCATGTATACTAAAAACACTATATCCCAAATTGAGTTAATTTTGCTGAAATAAAAGCCAAGTGTGACTTTCATTCTTGACAAGTTTTTAAAGTCAGCTGCAAGTAGGATAATCATGGATTTTAGGGACTGTTTGAAATTTCAGGGATTATCTCTGTCCATATACATTTGTTTCTATCATTAAATATTTACAAAGTGAAATACTATCAAGTTAACTGTCAAAGTATTCGACTTTCGGACAAGATCATGAGAATGTTTACCTTTATTGCCGCAACAAAAGAATAACTGCAATGACGGAATGCATACTCATTACAAATATCAAATAAAACCACACAAAACATCTCTGTAAAGTTAAACAAAATTTATCATTTAGTTAATAGATGCCGCGGAGGTGAGACGAACTATTTGACAAACGGACGGATGACAGACGTACGATGGATGACGAGTGATGATAGAGATCACTGCGTGCTCAGGTTAAACTAAAAATACAGGAGAAAGTCAATTTATGCGAATAAAATTCAGTGCTAACTCGCGAAAACCAACGATACACCTATATATAATTTACAAGAGCGCTGCTTACGAATAATAAGACGTAACGGGAACCTCAGAGTTGGTGAAATAGTGTCGTACGTAGCATCTCCATAAACGAATTCATAAGTAACGACTTCTGAGTTTTTCGATTTACCAGCCGCTGATCACAAATTAGCAGGACATTTCCGTGCCTTGATTGGAAATCAGATTTTTACGTTTTGGAATATTTTTCATTTAACCTTAAAATGATTTTTCAAAATATTGAATAATAATTAAACTTTTAAAAAGGGAAGAATTCATGAAGGTAACCGATTTGTGTAATGCTGTGGTGGCATATTTCAGCGATAATGTCAAAGTTTTCTAAAAAGATTATCTTAATGTTTGAAGTTTTTAAAAATGTTATTTCGATAGTTATACATGTATATAACAACCTATAAACTTTATTCTTTCAGGAGGGTTTACCTTCGAATAGCAAAGGCAAGCCAATAAATGTGTTTACCGCCCTTTTACCTCTGCTGTAAAACAAGTTTACATTATTTATTGATTTGCTTCATATCCATACTATTTTCGTTATATTGCATGGATTTGTCACAATAGTATTTAATAAAACAGCAACAACCAACCTTTCTTCAGTATATGAAAGATTTACGTTCAAAAATACAAATATGTTTGTCTTAAACGGCATTAGTATTGTTCGGAGAACATCTTTCGTTTCTTACTTCTGTGGAGACAAAATGGTGGATGTTTTGTAAAAATAAACGGACGTTAAACATAATTGGCTTATCTTTAAAGTTTGATAGACCCTTTTCTCAATCGGCTTGCTTTTCGCCAGGGATCGTATATACAGGGATATGAAACGCGCTATAGAGCAGACGAATTTATTGATTTTTCTGCGCCGTAGGTAAGACGGCGCTGTCCGATAATTTTCGATCCGTTAGCGTAGATAAAACTACTTGTCTTTGATTATCGACGGTCGCTTTTCTCTAATTAATTGGTAACTGGTATTAAAAATAAAGAGGCACGGACCTATCTTTGTATTTGGGTCCGTGATAAAGAGGAAAAAAGCGAAAATTTAAAAGTATGGAAGATTATGTATTGATCATTGCAAATGTGTAAAAACAAAATGCGAATAAGCAAAAACAAATAACAAAAGAAGAGTGTAAAAGGCGCGATGGTATTACTGGCGTATTATACTTTCTAGTAAAAGATCAGATCAAATTAACTTATCAACAAATTATGTTTTTACAAAACCGAAATCACTTTGTTATAAATCATTTAATTTTCCTTTTATCGGCAAAAAGGCAATCAACAAACAAAAAAAAAAACGTGAAAGGTGCGAAAGTTCTTCACGACATGTTTGTGTCATTTTATTTTGATATTAATTTTGTAAAAAGTCATCAAAATAATTATCGACATCGTTTACTAATAGTTGTGTTGTCTTTTGATCGGAAACAAATTAATTGGTATGTTTGCAGAAAAAAAAACGAAATAATTGCAACAAATCGCAATTGCTCAACACAACATGGAATCTAATTTTACACATCTACACACATTTTTAACCGTGATATCAAGTGAATACTTATGAAACTGATTTTTTTATCGAGATCAGTCATTTAACATGCTTAAAATGATCATTTTCATGTAAAAAGATATATTATTTTCTTAGGGCTATAAGTAACGCACAGCATAACAAGTATGGCTACCAATCTTATTTACAGCCCAATGACGCTCATTTTCAAATGTGTTGCAAACAATTTTTAGCCATTGCAACGGGTTTGCAAATAGTTTAATATGTGTATCAATGATTCCAGAATATATTTTAATTCAACATTTGGACTCAATAACCACATCGGTGCGAAAATTCGCTACTATGTAGAACCTGGTTTCGCCATTTTGCCGCCATTTTTCCGGGCAAGAGTTAAAATTGGCCCAAATTTACGAACTTCTCCTTCATCACTTACCCGCTTTTTAACAAAAGAAATTACTTCGAACACTTAACAAACCCTTTCTAAATGCAACCAAATCCATATTATTCACACAAACACAAAATAACGACAGAAAGTCGCTACAAAGTTGGGCTATCTTAGCCGCAGCTCCGCCATTTTCTCATCTTTCTCGTCAAACATTCTTACAGATGATCTGCACTTGAAAGGGTATATATTGCTAAAAAATCGATATGACTTCTCACAAATAACTTGTCAGTGGATTAATCATAACTTACCAATTTGTTATGTAGAAATTCAACGTTGATAGATTGATAGTATTTTAGAGATTGAAGAAGATATTTTATCATGCAACTAGCATTAAATATGACCGATAACACCCGTCCGATATTTTAAAATGATATCACGTCACTGACGTGATAACACTTTGTAACCACGCCCACATGCCGGACTACTTCCAGTTCAACATGCAAGACTCCTCAAGTGCAATCACAGAGAAAAAGTAATCAAAACATTTCATTTATCCTATCATTTTTGTATTTTTGTTTACAAATCATTGTTAATGATGTAGTTATTGCATAAAAATACAGCCCAAATAAATAAATTGAATGATTTAAGACGAACAGCAAGGCACCATAAAAATTGAAAATCCCCTGTAGAATCTTTATTTTTGAAATAAACATAGGGTTGTTGGTATTCATTTTCTTAGTTAGATCATTTGCTATCCATCTACAGAAATTTTGAGGCAAAATTTGAGAAAAAGTTGATTTTCCTTTTTTTTATCACTATCCAATTTTCACAGTAAGTTCTTAATGCGTGGTTGAAATGGCCTGAAACCTATCAGCTACCTATCAAAAGTTGAAAACTGTCTTTAAACAGCTCACTTTTCACTCATCAACTCTCAAGTTCCTCGTTTGTTTACAATTAGAATATCCCAGTGGTGTTGAGCCCACGCCGCCATTTTTGAAATGTCAGTGTTTTACTTGGAAATTATTGCGTGTGTCTTTGCAAATATTTTGTTTGCAAAACAATATCATTACATTAGAACAGAAAAACATTTATAAATAGTCTCATGAAGGTTATTATAAAGCTATATTTATGTCGTTTTTATATTTTTTGTCCTTTGAAATGTAGAACTATTTTTCGAGGCACATGTAGTAATTTGAAATCATTTTCTTTTATAAATACCGTATTTATTCTATTTTAGGCCCCTAAAAGTGTCAAAAATATACAATATGAAGATTTGCATGATAAATAGAATATTAGTCAACTGCCTTTTGACAACATGTGATATCAGGTTCGGCAGATACGGTCGGAAAAGGCTCGGCAGAGCCTCGCCTTTTCCGACCGCATCTACCTCACCTGATATCACATGTTATCAAAAGACAGTAGCCTAATATTCTCTATATCGATGGTTTTCTGTTTTTGCTTACTTAAAATGGCGTCGTTGTGATGATGAAATCTCGCAAAATCTCGGAAAATCTCGTTACGGCAGAGAATTCGAACTTTTTCGCACCGTTTCACAATCCGTTAATATAATGAATCCTGTTTTCGCCAATCAGAAAAGTCACGTGACTCGCAAGTTTTCAAAACGAGGCTGTACGTGTACAACAAGATGGCTGATACTATGTTTGGTTAGTTACCGATGTGAAACCATTGAAATAGCTGCATTTAATTTCGCACAAAACAACACGCCATATTTACTGTAACAGGTAAATCAATACTTTATTTCCTTTATAGTTATTCAACTTGATTGTGTGTATTTACGATATTTCAGTCCATAGAAGAGTGGACATGATTTGGAACACGGAAGTGATTAATCTTGTTCAAAACTTTCGTTTTTTCTTTGCGATCGCATTGGCCTAAAGTTTTATTTTGTGATTGAGAGGACGTTAACAGGTGATAAGAAAAGTTGGTTGGTCTTAATTAAGCGGGTACGTATTGACTTATGCGCAACTATCTTTGGCACACACTACCCGCCCACCTTGTCCTGGTGCCTAAACTAGGATATAATTATATGTATGATTTATGCACAATGAAACGTTTGTGGCTGCTTACTATATGGTTCAGAGTCATTATTTCAATATTTATGTTCCAGTTTCAATCTAAGTGTTTTTATTGTATACACTTCACATTATGATTAAATTTATTTGGGTCCGTAAGACAATAAAATCAAATTTAAAATGATCGCAATTGTTGCAAAGATCACTTACTTTGGCATAAAGTTTCGAACTAAACTGAAGACCAGTGACGTTTGTGAATTGCCTCTCCAGAGGAGATTACACAAAACATTAGTTAATACAAATTTATCTTTTAGATTACACAAAACATTAGTTAAAACAAATTTATCTTCAAAAAATATGTATTTAGTCTCTGCATAACTATTGTCGTTGTTTAACTGAATGGCGTATAATCCCAGCAAATTTCAGATATTGTCAATTTTCGATCGCTCTCCATATTATATTACAGTCCGATCAATTATGAGCTCATTAAATATGTAATTGCATACAATTTTGTATGACGGTCGTGATATTTGTTTAGGATTAAATTACCAATTCCAATACCAAATAGTTTATATCGTCATGTTTGCGTGTATCGGTTGATCTTTATTCTTTTTATGTTATCCTTCAGTCTTTAAAACCAGCTGTCAATGTACACTTACGATTTTTATGTTCATGTCGGCCTATTGAGTGACGTGAAATTGATCCATAAGTGCGAAAAAGCGCGCGTAAATAAAGTTAATTGTCGTCAACATGCTTCGTTAAATCAACTCTACACGAAAGACACTGATCATCTGTCTTTCTGACAGCAAACGGATAAATCATTCCAACTAATCACTTTCATTATTTTTTGTAGTTTTAATTCAATTCAGGACCTATAAAAGAATACCCTATACAATAAGAAAATGATAAGTACATTTTGTACATGTATTATTATATATTTTTTTATTGGACTTGAACCGATTTTGTAAAACTTTCGTTGATTTCTCCTATTATTTATACTAAGCTTATAAAAATCTTGCTAACATCATATCCCACATACCCCAGCGATACAGTGTATCGGTACCACATGCATTGTATTTTGCCGAAACAACAGCAGTTTCAGATGATACCTACAACCGAGATCCGATATTGATGTAAAATTACGTTATTTCCGTCATTCTAGCATAAAATGTGCTGTTTTTGCCCATTTTGCCGGTGTTTTAACAGGAGAAAAAACGTGTGTTAACGGGGAGATTCACGCGCCGTTATAACCCGTTTTCATTTATGCGCAGTACAGGGCCGTTGTAAACAATGGACCTGTCTCCCAAGTCTTACATCATGTACGGCGTCAACAGTGCCGGGCTTAAAAACCGCTGGTGACGTCATAAATCTGACGTAAACAACACGGACGTTGTCCCGCGCATTATTGAACGTCGTACCAGTAAGAGCGTTTCATTTTTATTTTAATGATTTTTTATGTTATTTATGCTAGAATAGCGTTAACGCACGTTCTTTCGTGTAATAACACCTGCAGAAACCCTCGGGATATGTTGGTGCCCTCGCCCTAACGGGCTCGGGCACCAACCGTCCCTCGGGATTCTGCAGATGTTATAACACGAAAAAACGTGCGTTAACCCTACAATCAAATAAAATTTCATTTCGGATATCACTGAACATGTCCGGAAGTTAATCTCGCCCGTATGAAATTACAGTTATAATGTGGAGTCAGCACTTTTTTCCGGAGATGTACACGCTTAGTGAAACCATTTACAATTAAATACAACATCGAATCGTATACCGTATAGGCCTATCGTGCAACGCAAAGCGTATCGTTTATAGTATATGTTGCACGTTGTTAGATGAATGATACGATATGATACACTTTATACGATTGACAAAATACACGATGAGCGTATGCACGTAATACGCAAGTTACATGCATGATATACGCAAATTTTGATACATTATGTAGCACGAGTTGTAGTCACTACAATTCTGAGGTCGGCAGCAATAGTAAGAATATAAGCAATACGCGTTTCGTCATTGTAACATTCACAAAGATGTATGTTAATTATGAAATAACGTGTTAGTCGTTTAATAAACAATGATTTGGAGTACTGATACGCAGTAATTAGCCACGAAGGCCTGAGTGGTTTATAACTGCACAACAGTACGACAAATTATTGTTTATTATACGATAACAACGCTGAAAAGAATGTTATTTCGATTCTTACATGGCCAGATATTACAAAAGGTGAATAGATGCAAAGCGTTATTTTTTCTACGCGAACGCTCATTTAACGTCGTGCGGCCCAATATGACGTCATGTTTACAGCATATCGGTTCCCGCGTTGTTTATGATTGAATATAACATATTTTTTCTACTCTTTGTATTTAGAGACAAAATCGTGAGTCATGTTAGAATTGTAATTATAGGAAATAATATGTTACTATTAGTAACTGTATTTGATCAATTCACTATTTATTTGTCAAAATATAAAATTGACACTCAAATCCTTGTCGTTTCAACAAAACCAGGAGATTGATACCTTTTTTATCTAGATTAACCATGACCTAATCAATAAATAATAATTGAGGATTGGAATCCCATTTTTGTGATTATGTCGCACGTTATGGATTTTTAATTAAATATTGGCAATAAGATACGTTGATAATATCGAAATAAAGTTAAGTAAAGATGACACAATGATCAAACTGTATACAATATTAAGTCAAATTCACGGAAAGATTGCTGATAAATTTGAAAGTCTTTGAAGTCTGAGTTGTGCCTATTTAAATGGTATAGGTTTTCCGTTATAATGTAGTTTCGCTTTAGGAAAATTTCCGTAAATCAAATACCATTTACTGTTACAGTAATGCTTATTGACAAAACTATTGGTTCACAGAAGAACTTCACATTCATAACCTCTGTCAACATTAGATAACGACATCCAATTACTACACTTTGGTTCAGGAAGGATGAATCGGAAAATGAGGGACATTGTATTTCGTAAATCAGCGACAAACTTTTGAGACATTGTGTGTGGGATCAGTTTTCAATGACATGCAAAAGTATCAAATATGATTTTATTGTAACAGCTGAACTATTAATATACAACAAAACCATGGAATAAAATGTTGCATTTGTCGAAAACATCGTTCGAAATAAATAAAACTACAACGTTTCAATAAAACTTTTCTAATTAGTAACTTTTATGTTCCAGACTTTCTTGGTCGCTACTGCTCGGCCGTTTTCATTATCCCCGGTAATTTGGTACCCTCAAAGATTGGAGTAAGGGGGGAAATTGACCGAATCCGAGTGACATTTTGAAAGGTTCCTGTCTGTTCATTTTCATTTTTGAAATCACATTTGGTATGCAATCACCTTTTCCTGTTTGAAATAAACATCACCACATGTGAATGTCAATCTTGAAGACTTTTAAACATTTACTTTTTATGAGTTTGCCAGCTCATCTAGTGTTTTTGTACTCGTTGATAGCACAATTGAATTAACTGAAGACATCATTGTCTTACTTTCTCCAACATAACCTTTTGCTGTTCAGTACAACAGTTTGAGTGCTGTGTCATTGTAATCACAACATTATTGTAAGTTAAATGCCAGTACATTGATAGGTTTGCAACCTGAATACAAAATTTGCGAGAATTATAAATTCCAGATATCAAGTTCTCATTTCCGTGACATCGATTTGCATCTTGTGTTCACATTTTAACGTCTTTGACGTCTTGAAATTAAGCATTTCAAATCTCACTTAACAGTTGAAGAGACTTTTAAAAAACAAATGTATTAACATTTATGTTCATGACTTGCAGTGAACATCATCACGTTTTTGAGTGAATAATTAAGTATATCGCATGGAATTTAGCATTTCAGTATTGTTCAATTGATCCTAATTTACAGTCACATTCTAACACAATCGTCCAACCAGTGCGTTAGGTGCTCTTTGATTTCTTTGTGGTATATTGAAAGCTATGATAAATTCAGCATTAAATACCGGGTGTCACATGAGCAGAAGCAGGCTTGTATGACAGTGGTCATACTAACTGCTAAAACTGTTCCTCATCTTCGTCAAAAAGATATTTGTAACTGTACAAGGAATACCGTTCTGTTTTAACTATGCACCTAATCTTAAAGAAGGATATAAACTTACAGTAGTTCTAATATGGTCGTTCATTTGCATCATTTATTCATAAACGCAAGAGCATAGAACTTTGTTAGTGCAGGAGAACCCAGCGAATATCTGGAGAACAGTATGTATGAGTTTCTAAATAAATAATAAAGTTTCTGACTTGTAACTGAAATGTTTTTAACTTCATGTCAAGCATGTTCAGCTATTATTGCTGTCCGAGGACTGCTTTCTTGCCAGTATGGGCACTGAGGTTTGACAACTATAAAATATCAGATAAAAAAACATGTCAAACCGATGAGCCAATTGATTACAATACAGTAGATCTACAAAATGTATTGTCGGTATTCATCAAAATTACCAATACAATAAACATAAGCTATTAATAGCTATGACCAACTAATTAGGCTATTAATAATTATTCTCGGCTTCACATATCCGGGTACTGAAAAATTATTTACATTCGGGAAAGGTGATTCCTCGGCTGTCATCGCTGGTCTCTATGCATCTTTAACTTTGAATAATATAACAACCAAGATTAGAAATGAAAGAAGACGACGATCTTCCATTACCTTGAAACTATCAGATTGTTTTTATAATAATTCTATGTTGTCAAAAGCTTTTTGTTTCGTTTAAAATAAATTTAAACATGCATATGAGTCACCGAGTTTTCACCTTCTACTGAATAAAGAAATGACCTAATAATCCGACTGGTCATTATACGTCACGGCGAAGCCGAGAATATCATGTATATAATAATAAAAACTGCGACAATGAGGCAGCTTATTCATTTGTACCACAGAACAAAGAACAAGATAATACAAATTCTGGTGATGTTTTTTTTAACTTGAGACTTTTTGTGATGAACAGATGAATGACAACCTTCTGTGTACTCTACATTTACATAATGACAACCCTTAAAACTCCTAGCACCACTTCGATTACATTTTACTTTATTGGTGAAACAACATTTACACAATATCTATGCTTACCTTAACAAATATTCACCTGTTTACATCAAACCATCCGACTTTTAACAACATTTCTGCCACCATCTTTTGCAGCTTCCGTTAAGTGTTTATTGTACGGAATTCTGCGGGCCTGTTTGAGGACCGAAAATGTTCACGAATACATGTGGACTTTGCTGTTTAAAATCAATTTTGTCATAATAATTATTAGTATATGTGTTAATTGTTATAAGTAATCGGCAATTTCCCGTACATTAAATTTCAACAACAGGCTTCGTACCGCACTCGGAAACGCATTATGCCTATTTTGTAAAAGAAAGACTACAGTATTTATGAATGAAAGCAGGAACGTAGAATCAACGTATATTCTACGTTCCTGATAAAAGTAAAAACATTTAAACATCGTAGTTCATTGTCTAAACATTTTCCATATTCTAAAAATATATAATCAGGCCCGCACAATACTCGTAGAAAAAACCGGTCCATCCAGCACTTTTGATTGGCTACACGGTTCCCGAATATCGTTTCACGGTTAGAGTCGTTCTGATTGGCTACACGGATTTAACCAAACTGAAAACGAGCACCGTTTACGGTGCGGTTACCGTTAATCGGTAATCGAGAACGCGCGGAAGTGAAACGCTGGCGGTACTGATGATGGTTTGGTCAGAATAAAAACAGTAAAAACACTTGTATTTTATGTCATGTCTTTTTTATACAAAATAATAAACCTTTTCAAATGCCACGTACACTTCTCTAAAGTGAGAATTATCAAAATGATTCTAAACGCATGTACAATATTGAAACAAACATTTGTTGTAATAAATAAAAATTCTCATAGTTAGATAATAAACTTAAAATGTTAAACCACAGGAAATAAGCAATCAACCAATTATCTGTACAAATCAATAAAATATATTGCTTATTAATTGACTAAATATACTATTTAAAGACACATGACAAGGTCTTATCCGATAAGGGAATAAAAGGATTAGACCTCTTGCGGTTTGGGAGGGGTTCACTTATGAAGTCGTTTTTAATTCCCTTTAAAAAATCGACTACTGGGACTCGTCACAAATCACATAAAACTTGTTTTGGAACATAAAACCAACAATAATTAATCTTATTTTATTTTGGCCAGATGACCTGTAGTTTTTAGCTGACATTTGAACAAAGTGCTGAAGATGAGTTATTCTAACATTATAACAAGACCATTTGTTTTATACAAGAAAATGGTCCCATCTCAAGGTCAAAGCCGCAGTGCATGCATTAATTAAACTTTGTTCAGAACACATTTCTATTGTTGAAAAAGATAAAAGTGTACGAAGCAGTAAACTATTCTGTTTATAAGGTATTTGAATTATGTTAGTAACACTTCTGGTAAGTTTTTTTCGTTTCTAATCCATTGCTGATCTTTTATTTGACTGATAGAATGACGTGAGTTTTGTTTGCGTTTACATTTTCTAATATGATAGTTTTTATTTACATGTTTTTGGAAATGACACACTGTCAAAAGAAAAATCTGTTTCAGTTCACATGACATTTTAAACTAAGTTTCAACTAAAACGAGTCAATTGTATATCAAATGAATATCTTTTAGAATTTGATTTTTGTGTTTGTCTTAATAAGTTATTGAACGAAAAGTGGAAGATATATATTCCAATGTAAAATACAATAAATCAACATACTTATTTCAAGAATTATTATTATAGTTTTAAAAGTAGTTTTTAGAATATTTTGGAATTCCAAAAATTCGCTGGAACGTGTTTTGCATATTACCTTTTCTCTGAAGATTGGGCTGTGAGAAGAACTCAGATCAATACGCATGTTTGTTGATTCAAAAGTTGTTACAATCATTTCGGTGATCATTTAATATTAAGAATGCAGTAATGTACTAAACTTTATGCAACGGCATCGGTTCCGTCGGAATATTTCACCTATTAAGAACGTCGCAGCGGAGTTTATTTTACTAACGTATTCTGATATTAGCAAGAATATGTAATGCCGTATTTTACCAGTATACGGACTTTCAATCACGCTTCCGTATTTCAGTTGTATTCGTGATACTTAACACATATTTCTTTGCTGAGTAAATGAGATTGATACGGACGATATTCACCGCCACGGTGTCGTTTTGTGCACTGTTGACGTTTTGTACGTCAGTCGTGAATTAACTTTTCAATATATCTATTTTCGCGTTTTTCGCTTGAATGCAAAACTTAAACTAACTAATGCTTAGTTTTTAATTGACTGAAGTTTAGTTTCAAATCAATCCCATAAGTTGGTAAATATTCATTATAGAAATTTAAGCAAGGTATAGCCGCAGTGTAAAATGTGAAAGAAAAAGAAAACATTTCAGTTCAATAAGGGCAATGATCACAAAACTTCATTCGTGGGATAATTCTTGAATTTTGTATTATTGAAATCGCATCATTTAGCCCGTGAGAAAGTTCAACGAAGTCAATGATCACAAAACTGCATGCTTTGGAAAATTCTTGCATTTTGTAAAATTTAAATGGCGGACTTCAACTACCGAGATAAATGACGTCATATTTTGTGCTGATAATGCTGTCACAGTGGTAACATAAACACAAAAATAATGTTGCAAGGGGATTTCTATTTCGGAATTTCTAGTAGTTCGTATATATTTGGTTTCCCAACTTAAACGACCAATCGCCATAAATGTTATCGCTATATAGAAATACTAACACGGTGGTAAGTTTACATCATGTGTGAAACTAGAACTTGTGCACGACATTTTACCTCCAAGTGTTGAACATTTTTGTCAATCTTTTTAAATTCTACATTGTGTAATAGAGTACTGTCTTAAAGGTCCAATACTAAGCAAAACGAAAATTCAAATATACTTTTAAAAACACAGAAATCAGTTATTTTTAATAAAAAATGAAAGTTGGTATGTAGAAATTCTAAATAAACCACAGTACATGTACACTTATTTTTCTATGCATTATAAAGAAAGTTAAAAAGACCTGGGTAGTCATTTTGTCAAATCACTGAGATTTCAACATAATACACATACTTTTCTTCGTGTTCCAAACACTTTCTGTAAATTTGTACCTGACAATCTTCATTATTTAGTGTCTTGCATAAAGTAATGTACTTGCCATTGAAATAACTGTCACTTAGTTTTCGCTTAGAGGTGGACCTTTAACCTGAAATAGAGTACTGTCTTAACCTGAAAAAGTAAAACTTAAATGTTCCGTCTACAGCGTCATCAAAATACGTCTAGCCATGACGGCAATAGCGAAACGTATAATACGTCTTGTGTAAACTTTGGAGACAAAACGTCGGAATATAAACACAAACAAGAAGCTATCGCGCAAGCGGAGATTTACGCTGTTATAAGTTTGTTTGGCATATCTAAAACCCTCGTTAACATAATGGAAAACCTGATCTCAATGACCGAAGCTTAATCTTTGTGTCAAAACACTGACGTAATTCTTTGTTATAACCTCGGCTTTGTCTTGCGGGTTTAGATATTCGATTTCTTTTCTCTTTTCCATGATTGGAGACATGCACATGACCATGGTATTTTCAAATAACGATTGTTTTTATCAGTGAATAGATGAATCATGCAGCATAATACAATGTATATGTATATAGGTCATATTTCGGTGTATCTTTACTGCATTTCCAAATTCTCCAAAATAGTGTATCCCAAATTAATGTTACTAGTATGCCAGAGTCTTCCATTCGCCAAAGTCGCCAAATGCGACAAATTTAGAAAAGTGGCGACTTTATACTTTTACCGAATGGCCACAAAAAGGGATATTTTCAAATAATTTCAAAGCGTTTAGAAAACGACATATCCTAGTAAGAGTCCGCTTGACCTAATTCAAAACACACGAAATACGCCATTTTCCAAAATATTTGCGATCATTCTTTTCACCAAAACCAAGTTTGCCCTACACCCTATTGATTTATTTATATTTTAGCAAATATAATTTCAAAAGGATGTAATAGCATAAGGTTATGCTAGGACAATCAAAAAAAAAAAAAAGATTTTGACTACATTCAATAGAAATACAATTATTCTCTAGGTTGTTTGCTTTTCTAAAGTGTAATTCTCATTTCAATCTTCTACATGTAGGTACATTTTTGTAGCTTCACATACGTGATGTATAATGCTTAAAATATTACATCTCATACTCTAATATCACCACTTAACACGTACAACATAATATTTTTATTAACATTGTCCCTTTTTCAGAACGTTCTGTTCTTAAAACTACGACGGTTCAATTTACTTGATTGCTATTGTCCAGAGCTATGGCCTCCATAGATTCAACTATCAGCAACAAAGATACTCAAAATTGGCTTAGAGGCGCTTTTGCTGTACTTTTCGCTAAACAGGGATTGAGTGACTTTGTGACCGATGAAATAGTTGAGTTTCGAAAAGACATTTTAACATCCATATTCACAAATAAATCTTTAGCTGCCGGAACACTTTGTACGACGTGCACAACGGCAAATGTTCTGCCGTGTCCAACACAGAACTTCTGCCCAGAAGGTCGAAGATGCAATATCCACGACATCAGTCCTAACCAACCATGTCCTACTTTGATATGCCAGGATATACGTGACGGTATTTCTCGGGAGCATGTGTCGAAATGTCCCTCTTGGAAGAATACAGATGCTACAAAATGGTGTAGTGATGCCTTTGAAATAGCAAAATGTTTTATGGCCCCAGATGGTTATACTTCCGTAACTTCCCTCGCAGAAACTGATTTCGATGGTACTCTGACGGTCATCATGAACAACAAACGCTTCCAGAATAAAATGGCGGCTTCACTCAAGTTGTCCAATATCTGTAATAAGGTAAACAAATTACACAGTTGGTAATTATGAAATACAGAATTAACAAATAATATAAAATATTTCGGAATTACAATTGTGACTTTAGATTACATTGTGTGAACGAGATATGCGATTTAAAACAGTATTTGATATTAAAGAAATATGTTTCACCCTAAAGATGTATTTTCCTCATTTCAGGCACGTGAAGTCGGTCGTTTAATACGTCATTCACCAAATATGGCGCTCTCAGACACGGAACTTGAACATTCTATTGACATTTTGATAGACCTACTCTCAGATCCGAAATATCTCGCTGCTGATCTGAAAGCCCAGGAAGCAGTAGCTAAACTGAAGAAGGTATCTTAAACAATGTTTACCCCTTAACCATTAAAAAGACTTCTGATATTAAAATGTCAACATACATAGAGGTAAATAGATTATATAGTGGGACTTCCTAAATGTTTTGAGACTTATACTACATGTACAACTGTAAAGTAAGTGTACGGATAGTAGATATGAAACTACCTGAAATAAAATATTCACACTTTAAAATCATAATTCGCAACATGTCGAAATATGTTTCGATGCATAATTGAAAGAAATACTCTTTTGTGGGAGCCAGTGAGAGAGAGGTCCTAGTGACATTTTGACGTCATTTTGGAATCATGCTTATCCTACTTTCCGTCTGTCCATCAATAAACAATTGTCATGGCTATTTATAGGTACTTACCATTGACCAGAACTCAATCAAACATCACAGGGGAGTTATTATCACCTTCTGTGAACGTTCGAGTTTAACATTTGCAAGAGTTGTACCTTGGTGATAACAGCAGCAACACTTTTGGGAACTTTAAATTTTTGTAAATAAAGTTTTATATTGGTTAAATCTACATTATACATGTAGAACAAAAGAATATCAAAATGGTCGAAGATGCAGTGTATATAACAAATATTTTAAACACAAGTGGTACAGGTTAGGTTTATTCCTCAGGGATGACATTTTAACAATATTAAAATTTTGCTCTTCGCTAACCTGATCTGGAATGTACTAATTACATGTACATCTGATGGAAGTTTTTTGGTGTTAACGAGTGAAATAAATTATATTTCACTGAAATAAACAAGTGTTCTTTTTATTTAATGTTTTCTTGACAAAATAGGAAAGTTTGGAATCATGGTATTTCTTATTCCCCGAGGAGAACCCAATAATGTTATACACATTACTACCATCATTACTAATAAAGCAAAATAATAAGTTCTAAAATTTATTTCAGATAAAAGTTTTTCAGAAGTCATATCTATCTTTATCATCCAAAGAAACTGAAAAATCAATTCATTAGATATAAATTGAAACAATTGTCTTCACTTCGTTACACCATGAATCGAGGAGAAATAATCAGCTGTTCGTCCATTTCAATAGCCAGTCATTCTCAAAAAAACGTAAAATAAACAGAGAACAGATATTGCATGTATGAAATATATAGATACATGTATTAGCGTAATTAATCACGTTCACTGTCAATCATGTGTCTGATTATTTAGTATGAAGGACGAGCTAAAGATTCTGGGTGTGAAGTTATGGGAGTTTTGTTTAGAATGTGATAATTGCTGTGTTTCATTTATTGTAATTAAAAAATAGTTCAGCAAAAACAGTGAACATAAAAATGGTAATCCACAGTTTCAAAACAGTGGACTATCACTTTTATTTCACTGAGAAAACTCTATAATTCACTGGAAAACATAACATAAATATTGTTTGGGGAGGCTGCGTTTTTGGTACGTGGCATTCCCTGTTTGATATTATTTTTGTTTTTATCTATATGAGTGGTTTTTTGCGAGTATCCTGTCTTGTTCACAACAAAACTTCGCTATCTTGCGACTGATTGTTTGCAACACTTTACTGCACGGGAACAGTTTGATATACGGGCGTGCATAATGTTTTTACACTTAAGATAATTCAACCAGAACACAATTAATCAATACCTCACCGCCCAAGCTTAATATAATAGCGACGTCTAAATGATATTCCATGTAATCAGAGGTCTCATCCAAGAATACAAGCTAATATAAATGCTCTCATGGATGGACCTTTATACACTTTGCTTCGTATCAAATTAAAAAAATGTTCCATGTAATCAGTAATGCTATCATTGTCAACTGTGGTTAGTAACCTGTTGGACATTTCTTTTCAAGTGAACACTTTATCAATAGTTAAGAGCAAAGTCCTAATACGTCTTGAACGTATTACCGTATGGACATTTAAACAATTTCATTTCAGTTGAAGTCAAGAACACTGACCATAACTTTAGCAGATATAGCGACCGTTGTAGACGACGCACTAGAAGATATAACATCAAGACAGCGTGAAACGGCCTTACAAACCATCAACGCAGAGTCAGACGAAGCTCAGAAAAAAAATGGAGATAAAGCTGAAATGTCTCTGAAGCTACTAAATGTTGTTAAAGACATGCTAGTAAATCTCCAGGACACTACAACAACACGTTTTGATCAATTAGCTTCTAAACTGTCAACTTTTGAAGAATTTCGAGATGTAGAATCGAAACAGAGAAAAAGGCTTGAACAAATAGGTAACTTGAGTTTAATTTATTCTTAGTTTAGTTAAAAAATAATAAATAAATGTATCCATATATTTTATCGTTGAAAAGAATAAAACTATGAGTTCAGATGCGTAGTAATTAAATAACTAGTAGTAGTACACCACTGGTATTTTAAAACACGAAATGCGATTGGACGCGCTTGTTTACACACGTCACGATGTTACGTCATTCACCTTAGGTCGTCCTCTGAGAAACGTGCTACAATGTATATTTTATAAGTCACCTATGTATACAGAAGCGGGAAACTGAAAACTTGAAAACACTCATCTGAGTACGATTCAAGTGGTCTAAATTAAGGCGCCGACGTCATTGGTGTTGTGTATTTTATGTACATGTATGTGGCAGCCGGTTTTGTCAAAAACGGGCATAAGTATACAGAAACGATGCGGGAGTAATTTCGACAATATTATAAGTGTATAAGTGTATAACGTATGGACGTTCTTCAAGCGGGCATGTTCCGCAATTGATGCATCAGGCGAAAAACAAGAACGGGACAAGCCTAAGTAGCAAATTCATATTTGTTTAAGGATGTCCACAGGCGAATATGCATACAAAAATACGAGGATTCAAATCCTAGACTGTGCGAAGTACCTTTATTAACATTATGCTTAAGGGACTAAAAGGGCTAATTCACCCTAGTTCCGTTATACACAAGGCATGCTTACTGAACAAAATACATGTGGGTGTGAGATAGGCTCAACGCTCCTATACCATAATCTTACAACATGCCGTGCGAAGTACCTAAATCAACATTATGCTTAAGGGACTATTCTCCTATACCACAATCTTACAATGCAATAGTAAAAGTATCTGCATCTGTATATTAATCTTCTAAAATGAAATTCCCTTTTCAAACATCAACAAATACGTGTAACAGAACTCGCATGTCACCCTGCAGTACAAGGAACTTGATTATTTAAATTACATGTTCACATTATATCATATGTAAATCTCACATTTATCTGCATCATTGAGCACATATCTTGTGTTCCTGCGTCTGTGCACCTTTGACCTACGCCTTGCTGACCTACCCATACCATTCTCTTGTAAATGGCTCTCTTTATTTTACATGCCTATGACCTTTCGCATAAATTCACCGAAACCATGTGTCAAAGCACTGTTAGATTCGGGAATAGTATCTACTACATATGGGTGAAGTGGTATCTTTGAAAGCATTCCTGATTTATTAGTATCCTCAATTATATTGTGACCAGTTTCTGAACATTCAGGGTCACAACGTGGTACACCACTCACATGCTGATTCTGGTTGGTATTCGAAGGCATTCCCTTTCAGCACCCCCTTGTTCAAAGTCTGTATCAGCATTACTGGTACAACCGCTTAAATCTACATTGTCTCTCTTTTTATGAGTCTTTCTCTTTCCCATTATGACTGAAAATATTCAACTCAACTATCAAAAAAGCACATATACCTGATCAGTAACATTAACTTAGTGTATTACATAAATGCTCAGTCTATAAACATCTTCATAATCTGCTACCCTTCCGTAGTTCAGATTTCGCTGGATTGCGTAATTGCTGGATCTACGATTTCCATTAAATTTCACCATCATCTCACAGTATTCTTCACAATACAAACCCTGTGTAGTCACCAGATTCGTATCGCTAGATATGCAGGAACCGTCTTCCAAACACCATTTCGCCAATCTGGGCCACGTGTTCATCTGGAAGATTTCACCACATATCTTACCGTCGCTGCCACTAAAATATGTCGGAGTCCTTGTGCGAGGATGCATACAAATATGAAGATTCAAATCATATACCATGCGAAGTACTTTAAACAACATTATGCTTACGACTAGGCCGATTCAACCTATTACCGATAAACACAAAACATGCTTAATGAATAAAGAGAACGAGCAACGTGGGGGATGAAGTAAAAGCCACTTATAATACATTTCAATGATACATGTATAACTTAAAGATAATTTCTTATAAATTAAATTTTCATGAAACATTCAGATACACATGTATCGTTTATATTTTTGTATCTGTACCGTAACCCCTAAGTCATCCAGAACTTGTACATGCCAGGTCAATATTTACGTCTTCAACAACGGCATCAAGGCAGTACACAGATGAGCATGACTGTTTTGAACCGTGCATGCTTAAGTAAAAAGGGGGTAAGATGGACTTAACACTCATAAACCCATATATACATGTACCATGCACGCTTGAAAGGATGGAAAGTCGGTCGACATCGCTGGAATTCTAGGTCTTCGTTGTTCCGCCATGACACCGGGTTACACTTGTATGGACAATTATGTGAGGGTTTTGTGCTAAAGAGCAATATCTGAAACGAGATTGAATATGCTTTATACAAAAATAAAAAACATTAACGATTATTAAAATATTAAGGACATTATGACTCCATCTGTGAATTTTACCTACAACCGTTCATACATCGAATGTCGTAAACTTACATTTTACAAGTAAGTCAATGACACTCGCAATTTAAGCAATGTATGCAAAAATGGAATGAATTGCGCCTGCATATAATTGATTAACCAGTTAGAATCATGCGGACAATATCGTGCTTCTTACAGCTGTAATAAATGCAGTTGACTGTATTACATACTGTACATAATTTCGAAAGCAACAGTAGTCGTATGTTATCAGCTACTTGAACGTGTTCGTGAATAGCCTGTATCGCTGGCATTGGTCAGAATGGTCTTCACAATATGCATTATTTCTCGTATGCTCCCAAGTTTTTGTTGGGCGCATCGAGTTCACACTCCCTCTTTGAGTCCACTCGTGTCG
Organism: Saxidomus purpurata; assembly: GCA_022818135.1. Taxonomy (NCBI): domain Eukaryota; kingdom Metazoa; phylum Mollusca; class Bivalvia; order Venerida; family Veneridae; genus Saxidomus; species Saxidomus purpurata. The sequence goes on from JAFMSR010000004.1 coordinate 29,982,783, forward strand.
ACACATCACCTACACTATACCATTTTAAAGAAGTTTTGTTTCGCCTAATTATTGTCAAGTTGCCTTATGCATAAGCTACCTGTAATACAAAGAAAAAAGCATGCGCCTACATGTTTAAGTACTTAAAATAGAACACGGAATGCAGGCATTGACATTCTTACTCTTTTTGCAAAACCAATGCATTTTGAAAGATAATTCGTCCCCTATCGGTTTAAAAGGCGGGGTATTCTGGTAAACTCTCCGTTCGTCCGTCCGAAAACCTGGATCAAGAACAACATATGCTAGTAAACTAAAACTTGGTTTGTGTATGGTAGGTAATATAGAGAGTATGCCTGTACATACATTTTACATTTAGTTTTTTACATTTGTATTATTTTTGTTCACATAATAGAATCATCAGACGATAACGTGGAGGATAATGCCAGTAAAGGTTACTATGACTACAACGGTGAAAAGGGATACTTACTTGTCCTCAATGCAACGGATCAAAGGGATGGTAAGCTTTTAGCTGTTTGTTGTTTTGTTTCTCCGATTCAGTAATTAAAAACACAAAAGGCGAGTTAGTATTTGTATATGTTTTAATTAATTAAACTGTGTGTAATAGATTTCTCTTGTGTCAGTGCCATGAAAAGATTATGCGCTAGTATCAAATTGAATATATCTGTGGTTACTACATGTAACTAATGAGAAGTATTTGCATATGAAGAATGAGATCGATTTCTCTCTATACTTAAATTTTCTAAAGTTCCTAAATTCAATACATTATGTATGAGTTGTACGTCTGATAGAAACCACATTTAGTCACAAATTACAGACAGAAAAACAGCCGTTTACGCATTTTTAAGTTAGTACCAGTAATAAAACATGTCTCTTTCAGGCACAGAGGCCGATATCAAAAAACTAAATGAGTTTTTCAGAGATATGTTGCATTTCAAAGTTTATGATCCGAGATCAAAAAGCACGGACGATCTATCCAAACGGGAAGTTTTTGCTGAGATGCTGAAAGTACGAAATGAACTTGACAACAGCTATTACTGCTTTATATGCGTAATAATGAGTCATGGCAATGAGGTAAATATACAGAGGATAGATAACCTATGACAATTACGTTATTCTTTGATTGATTGGAAGTTAACTATTATGAAAAAAGGTTAAGGAGTTTAAGGAATACATGTATGTAAAGCGAAATGTTACAAAGATGGTACGAATGGTATTTGTAAGTATATCAATAAAGTCTTGAATTGAACATCGACAGAGAGAAGAAAGGATGTTTTTTATGAAGTCATAAGAAACAGAAAGCATTCCTTAAAATGTACATGTATATTAAGATTATTCATCACGTTTTCAAATTACAAACTCGCATTCGTAAAAAAGTATCGTCAGTTTCACGACAAAATAAGGGAGACATCAACTGTAAATTGACGTTAACGTTTAAATACAAAAAATGTTAATCGAGACTATTGACCTGCCCTTTTTAATGAAAAACAGACTACATGTAAAATTAGTAAAACACTTTTCTGACAAATTTTATGAGTTATACATTTTTTTGCAAAAAATCATCCTTCACACTCGATAAGAAAATCTATACCGAAAAGATTATTGATTTTTATGGTGAAATGTTACTTAGAAATCATTGATTTTGCGGTTCCCGTTTGTTACAAGTTGTATTTCTCCGTACAGGTCCAACAACTGATAGCAAAATATTTTCTGTTTATAATTGAAAGGTAAATCTGTGTTATCTTTTAAAACTGACAAATATTTTTGCGTTTCATGTATTAGAGGTTTACTGCGTGTGTTCTGATTCCATTTGCTTTTTATAATCTTTGATTTACAAACAATACATGTTCACTGTGGTATTATTCTGTTTGTTTTTGCTTACACGCATCCCTTTGCTTTATAATCACATACTATTTTCTAGGATGGCATCCAAACAAAGGATGAATGTATACATGAAGAAGACATCCGTGAATATTTTAACAATAAAAATACACCAAATTTTACAGGTAAGTACGAGTCAAACTGTGGTTAATATTGTACAGCACACTAAAAACAAAAATAATATCAAACAGGGAATGCCACGTACCAAAAACGCAGCCCCCCACCCCCCAAAAAAAAAAAAAAAACCAGCCCCACAGCACCCAGAAGCGCACACCACACACACACACACACACACACACACACACACACAACCACGCACACACACACACACCACCACCAACACACACCAGCACACAAAGCGAGGACAAAACGAACAATTAAAGGAACACAGTGGGGCACCGCCTTGGAACGGTCAGTGGCAAAAACACCACTGGGGAGCTTAAACCGGTTTATGGTGCGCACCCAACCTCACTCTTACCCCCACCATGTTCCAAAGTCACAGGACAGTGTAAATAAAAGTAATCCCTGCTAGGTGAATCTCTAACACACGCAATGGAAACAATGTAAAACACAAAAATGCTCGTGTATAAATATATAAAAAGCAAACCTTGAGAACCAAAAAACGTATGTACTCAATGCCTTTGCAGAAGGCAGAGCACCAAGAGAAACACCCTTAAGGGCCCGACGAAACAGGCCAGAGGACAGAAATCAAAACACTTTCGTCCCAGTGGGATTTAAAAACTGCTCATCACAGAGTCCCCCCACTCTTCCGTCAGACACAATCAAAGAGGGAAGCATAGCGTCCAACTGTAAACAGACTGTAAAGACTATAAACAGTAATTCCAATTCGGAAATTAGGGCTTTATCGCAAAACCAGAATACTGCCATTGTATACTCAGTTGCAAAGGAAAGTGTGCACTTTTTTATTTTAAATTTTATATCTTAAATATCTCCGTTTTGATAAAACGTATCGGTCTCAAATTTCGAACACTACCTTTATACACCATTTGCTATCGACTGAATATGCTATCAATGCACAAGAAATTGAGCATAAAGTGCTCTAAATTTCGATTCCAAACACCATATACTTCTGTTTATAATAATACATAAACTTAACACAAGCCTACGTGCACACTTTATTTTGCAATAGAGTATATTTCACCAAAAATATTTGCGGTGATCAGAACCACCTACATGTACCTAATAAGTAAAATGTAAAATAAGATTTTAGGGCCATTTTAGCGGTTACTGCACACTGTAAATATTTTCTGCTTTTAAAATTACAATCATATCACAGTTACCTACCTATACTTGACAACTTTTATTGTCAATGGTCCAACATTCTTCACTTTTTATATCTTTAAAGAAATTGTTTTCAGTTATTTCCCAGACGCTTTGAATACGCATTTTGTTAATGTAGCCAAGCAAATAAATAAAACAGAATTCAAGTATCAAGACTTTAACACTTTAAAAATCATCTTGATAAAAAGTTACAAATTCATTTAATTTAGTTTTGTTTACTCCATATGACGTCAGTATTCTTATTGAAATATTAGACACAACATGTACTAGTCTAGATAGAATAGGGCCGAACATTTAAAAAATCTGCAAATACCACCTAGTTCAACCGATTGCAGCTCTTGTTAATAACTGTATATATTCTGGAATCTTCCCAGACAAATTAAAATAGCTGGTGTAATACCCTTACTTTCAGCCGGAAGCAATGATGACCCAATAAAGTATAGTTCAATATCAATACTACCCACATTATCTAAAATAGTTGCTAATCAGCTGAGTAATTTCTTTTCGAAAAAGAATATATTATATGAACATCAGTCCGGTTTAGACAACACCATTCGTGCCAAATTGTTTTAATTAGACTAGTCTAGAAGATTCCTGGTTAACATCTATGGACAAAGGTTATGTTATTTGAACAGTGTTTTTAGAGTTCAAAAAAAGATTTAAATTTAGTAGATCGTAAAATTCTTCTGCATATGTTAAAACTTTACCAGCCAGAATTATACTAAATGTCATCAAATATACACGATCGTCTGAGATGTTCAATAACCTTAACTGGCTTCCATTTACCGGCAGATGCAAATATTTTACTGGCCTATTAGTTTGTTAAGCTCTTCATAATTTGACACCTTCATATATCAAAGGTCGCATTATATTCTCAAACAATACAGCCTACTAATTGCCGTCAAAATCCAGGAAGGATATCACACACAAAAAACCTAACACTAATTATCTCAAGCAGACATTTAGTTACTATAGTATGGAAATTTGGAACCAAATGCCTGTTGATACAAGACTTTTATCAAATGTCAAAAGCTTAAAAGCATTTCTGCTTAAGACTGACAAATTGTAACTCCTTTATGCAACCTACTTTATATTGTAAGTGAAATATGATCTTTTATGTCTGTCATCGTTTCTACATTTTAACGTTATCTGTATACTAGTACGCATATTACGGTACACTTATTTATATTGTGTTGTTCATACTTGTTTGAATTTGTTTTAAAAATTGTTTAAGAAGGCCTCATTGTAAATAAGATTTACCACCTATTTATGTACTGTACTTAATATATGTGTTGTCTTAATGAGACATCTTCTGAAAATAAAGAGATTATTATCATTATTATTATCATCCCAATGAAAACAAATCTAACATATCACAGGTCACCGATCTTATTCTTGAAGACGAAAACTCTTTCCCATGTTTGTAGGGGGTGAAGAGTAAAAGTTTTCTCAGACGTTCTACAGTAAAATAATCATAATAAGATTAATACATGTATCTGTATAACATGACAAATGTATTATACTGTAAACTAAGTAAAGATAATTTTGACAATCAATTCATTTGAAACATTCCACGGGAAAACATAAATGCACGTATAAAGTTCAAACAACTATTTCATTCAATTTTTCGGCAATATTGCCTTTTTCAAGTATTATTGTTAGCAATACCGTCGAGAATTTGAATAAACTGCTATTATAGTCTTTAAATAATACATTTATTTTCTTCTGGCTGTCGAAAAACATGTTTTTGCACTACTTTTAGTTAGTGGATTTTCATCAAGTCGATAATTATGAGCCTCCAAATATTTTACCTAAAATTAAAGCATCATTGAGTATTACATTTGTTGTTCTTTGGTAAAGGACAACGTTAATATAGATGATAAAATAGAGGTTGATATAAGTATGAATATATCAGTTTGATAATAAACAAACAGAAATTTAAAACACTTGTTTGTTTTGTGCAGGACGACCGAAAATCTTTCTAATCCAGGCATGTAGAGGTATAAGGAAAGACTATTCATGTTTTGACAGTGCAACTTCGCCAAAAAAGTTTCCTAGACTTTCTGACCCGCAGCTGCCTATTACTATTCCAACGGATGCAGACACTCTATTGGCTTTTTCGACAACACCAGGTACTGTGTATCCTTCCCAAAAATCCTTCCTCCTTTTTCTGTTGATAACAAAAGAGGCTGTGACAATCATAAAAAAGTATTGGTAGTACTACCTTTTTTCCATTTTATGTATCTATTTTTGTATACAATGTATCATACATCTAAATATAAATTGTGGAAAGTATTTAAACCATAAATTTACGTCCAAGGCGTACATGACAAATTTTAATCATGCTCATGTTTCAAAATACGATGTTGCTGCAGGTAATAATTTTTTACATTTAAACAGGCTTCGTATCGGTCCGATGTATAGAAAATGGTACATGGTTTATCGGTGAATGCATTGAAGTGTTTAAGAAATACCACAAACGTATACATTTCGAAGATATGCTCATCACAATGAGACAGAGGGTGGCAGACATGAAAACAAAGGATGGCATTAAACAGATGCCATGTGTTTGGAGTACCCTGACAAGGCGCCTTATGCTACGAGAATGTAAAAGCTAAATGAAACATAATAAGCGAGTCACTTGAGAAGCAGATCAGAGGAATTGTTTGAATTAATCATGACTAATTGGTGTTTAGACTGGAAAGGATAATTGTCTTGTTAAAAAGCTATATTTGGATATGACTGTTGTGCACAAAGATAATGGGTTTGCTAGTATTCTTTTTTCACATACAAACGAGTAATGTTTGGTTTTGTATATAATCATTATCAGTACCATGTAACACACATTTTACTCATAAATAAAGGTCAGATTAACTTAGTTAGAAACAAGTTATTTATTTTGAGCAGCGAAGTAAATGTTGCCAACTTTTTGAAGCATGAGCAACGACAAACGAGCATATCAACTGGATTGGTGATATGGAAACGTGTGTAATTGAAAAGTTTATCAAGCAAGATGATCATTTTAGGAACATAGAAGAGTTTAAAATTTGTACAAGTTGAATATGTTGATAATCAGTGTAATGGTCATATGTGTCATCATCTTATGTATTAGTATTTCAGTTGAAATTAACAATCTCACTATATACGCAGCAACACAATTACACGGAGTTGCTTCTAGTACTTTTGTTACTAAAATTATTGGTAAGAATAAAACTATGTACATATAACTGTTATATAGCCATACTTTACTTCTATAATTGTATTGTATTGGGGAGAGCCATCTTATAAGTGGCAAGCACTTGTGGCTCAAACCATTTAATTAACTGAAAGTTGTATTCAAAAAAGAGTAAACATTGGCAAAGATTGCATGCTATGTTGTAATTTTAATAACCATTATCAATGACATGATTTACGGATTTATAAATATTATATTCTTCTTACATTGAACACGAAAACATTATTTGGAAATTTCTCATTATATATTGATGCTGAAATTCCCTAATGTTGGTATACATTGTACATACTACAAGTTTCCAATTTTGTTTAATTTTATTTTCGTACTTGTTTGCCTTTTTCTTCACTTCTATATTATGAAGCATTATATTAATTCTAATATACAAAATTAAAAAGATATTGTTATTCGTGTGCTGTGCCTGTATTAGACTACTGTTCCTCTGTTATGGAGTTAAAATGTTATAATCAATTAGATATGATTTAGAATAGCGCGTTAAAGGATTCCATAGGCGTTTACCAATTTACTTCAATATTAGCTATGTCATGTGATATGGATTGGATTATTTCAAGACACCGACGTTGGGTTAATACATTTGTAAGATTTTAGAATTGAATGATAAATCTGGAAGATTAAAATTTCCATAATACTCTTCTTGTTACCCTTGACAACATCATCAAAATTCATGGTTTGTCAAACGTGTAAAAAAGGAAAATCCCTTCAAATAGAATTTTGTATTCGTCATCGCTGCATTTTCATTGTCGATATCTAGTTAAAGCAATTTATGGCAATTATACCACCTATAGCTCTACTACATGTACCAGAAGTGTGTGTACCATTGTCAAAACAAAACAAAAATGCCCAAAAGGAATAACACATTTCTTAATGTAATTCACAATGTATCAAGGTAAAAATAGATATATAATAGTTTTATATTTGACCAATTGTTAGCTTTTGTTGTCAATTCTTGCATTCCTACAGTCTAGTGTCGTATATATTACCCAGTTGTTTGAATGTAAATTACTATATTAAATGATATGTATTTTGTTCTTAAGTATGTAATTGTTATTTTATACTTGAGCATGTTATTTTGTACAAAGCATCAGTAGCTTAGATGAGAACAAAATGTATCAATCTGTGTTTTACACAAAGATGGACAGAAAAAAGAATGTTGAAATTTTATTTAGATTTAATAGTTTCATGTGCGATATCTATATTGATATTTTAAAAAGCACCAGATAGTTTTGACAAATAATGATATTTTAAACATGCATACACACTTATCATTATGTATATTTACAATTTACTGGTAAAATTGATTTGCTACATTGTATGAACAATCCATGTCCAGTCATATTTTGAACATTGAAACATTGAACTATGGTTTTAAATAACCATATCAGCTTTTCATTATTCTTTTGTTAATATAGTTTTCTATCCAACCATGTTCATGATAATTAATGACAATTTTTCTCAAAATTAACTTTGATTTTTAAAATACCGAATGTCAAATATTAAAATGATAAATACCTTTTTGAAAACTTTGTAAATTTGTATTTTCTTTCGAACATGTATATTTTGTAATAAAATATGTTTAAACTAAAGACAAATATCTGAATATATGTAATATAGTGCATATAGATATAGTGTACGATCAACAAAAATGACTAAATAATACAAAAAAAGAGAGTGAAAGTACGATGTCAGATAGAAAAGCGAGTTGATAAGATGTATATTGCTCAAGATATATATACATGTATATTTAACAAATCATGAATATTATACTAACAAAAGGAGTATATATAATTATATATATATGAGAAATAAAATTTAAAAAAACTGAGAGTAAAATAAGTTGAATGAACACACGGACTGTAAGAGATTAAGAAAAAAACGCGAATGATAGGGTATTGCTGAACAATGAATGGAACCCGGCAAGCATGCAATTGACATTCTTTTCATACATAGCCACCACTTATGCATATGAGTAAATTATCAGTAACCCATGAAGTTAATTGTTTAGAAGCAACTAAATGATAATGCATCATTAAAACGGCCACTTCATTAGGATCATTTTAAAGAAAACATTAAACAATATGATATTACAAATTTACTTCATGTTCTTCAATATTTTTTTACACTTTTCAGCATTTATAAAACTCTTCATATTTCAAATTTTGTTAAGTCAGACTTGGCCTTTCAAGAAGTCAACTGGTATATTAAACTATTCTTTAATTATGCGGTCGTCTTTTTATAAGTAACTGCGCTATTACACCAAGTAAAGAAACGACGATGCAAAGTGGTACGCTGGCAACGCGTGTCTGGTCTGCAAGCTGGTACACCTATTTGGCTAGTCGCTTTTTCACAATTTGGCTTCATAATCATAATCGTTGGACAAAACTGACCGAGTACTGCAGTCAGATAATACAAAACTGCCTAACTTTTCAAATTATGTTAGATACCAGTATGCATGGAAGTCGTACTTGGGTACTGGAGAAATCCCACGGTCGATCGGGACTATAAACAATCTAAACAACAACTATGTAAACTACTGTATACAGTTTGGCATGAACTTTACTTGTTCGAGTCCTACAACCGGACACTTTTTAAACATATTTGACATTGTGTACGATAACGCCGATAAGTTTTGTTATACAGTTTTACCTGAACATTACATTTGGTACCAATATTTACTTCAATCCAAGTACTAAACTAACTCAAATTGTTATACATGTGCTACAACTAGTAGTGAAAACAATAAAATGGTATAAATTTTTACAAATGTACCTGGTCATTTGGTACCGATATGAGGGAATGAATCACATTTAGTGATAGGTCTAGTTGTTAATAACTTTCAGTGACTGATTATACGTTTTTCAAGAAAATCACCATGTAACAGACGTCTAAGGAATTTTGAGGGTGAACTGCAAATTAGATATGTTTGCGAAAAGAAAATATCGCGATTTCATAGCAGACAGACTTATTGGCAAATTGCCAACTCACGTATGGAGAATCATAAATAAGCTTTTAGATAAACTTCCTTAATATTAACACCGCAAAAAATAATTTTAAAAAAATCATCGGAAATAATTCTCAATGAACAGTTGTTTACAGATTTATTTATGTCATGAAATGTTAATAATTATATATATACACATTTTACATTTACATCTGCTTGTCGTCTTTTAGTTAAGTTTAAGTAATCATTGCTAATATGTTCATCTGTTTGCCTAGTGTAATATATAATAGTAATTGTGATATTTGTTGTGCAAATAGAGTATGAAATCTCATATAATTCTTACTAAGAATGGCCATTTACCAGGTAAATTATATGTTGGTTTGTGTATGTGTCTTTTATATGTATATATGTGATGGATGAGTCATTAATAGATAAAGTGAATCTAACATGTTCATGAGTTGTGGATAAGGAAATCCCACCCGAGGGTTGAGATACGTCCAAAAACGAGGCTGTGCCGAGTTTTTGGACGTATCTCAACCCGAGGGTGGGATTTCCTTTTCCACAACTCAATGGACATGGTAGATTTTTTTTTCTCACCGTTTAATCCGCATTTTCACACAAGTAAGAAGAAATTAGTGAAAATACAGGATGGGGATGAAAAAATGAAAATCAACTTTTCTCGAATTTTACTTCAAAACTACTATAGATGGATATAAAATGATCTAACTAAGAAAATGAATACCAACAACCCTATGTTTATTTCAAAAATAACAATTTTACCGCCATTTTTCGATTTTTATGTCTGCTTACAATTAACGTAAAAATAGTCCGGCAGCGATGTGAGATAAGCGATGTGAGATAAGTTTATCTCACATGGGTAAATGCGCGGAAATATGTATCCCATAGGTGAGAAAAATAAATCATCAAATGCTGGCCGTGTGTCAATGTCTACTAAGCATATTCTACAAGTATTAAGTTACTGAAATGTATTTAAAGGGGCACGCCTTACATCTTGCAGGGTGTACATGCATTCTCAAAACATAAATAATGTGTTCAATGATTATAACATGATAAACAAACATGATTTTTAAGAACATTATATATCGAAAACTGCCTCATTTTAGCACTAATAATCGAAATAGAGGCTAGTAATTGAACAACAGCAACTTTACATAGATTATTGAATGTATTATGGTACTGCAGCATATTTTAAGGCGCTGATTTTACCGATAATGACTTGGTACATGTAGCTTAAACTTTTAGTTTAAATTATAATACTTAAAAATATTATATTATTTAGGTTAGTTATTAAATTTGACACCAGTTGTAGGGAGTGCCTCTTTAACAATAAAACAACATTCTATGTCCATATGATAAACAAGTGTGCTTAGTATAAAACTGAACAACTGTATGCATGATTGTAAGTATAAATTAAACAGATACAAACTTAAGGCTTGTTTACATTTGCTTTTCGTGGTCTAGAGTCTAGAGTGATGATAGATTTGGAAAATGGATGTAACATTATCACATCCTCTGATTTGTAAAGCACGTTTTCCCCTGACAATGCCTCGGTGTTTCTGTTGCGGGTTTGCAGTATCAACTCTTATACGTTTTTGTCGCCCTCTTGTATTTATTTATGGACTTATCAGTTGTCCAAGACGCTTTGGTCGTCCTCTGACACTTACTATAGGGTTGTCCATTTTTACAGATCCCATAAATGTACAGACATTCTTCCGAGACATTATAGTACATCTGATAACACCTTGGCGACCAAAACCTTGGGTCTACAATTATACATGAATGATACTGGGCTTGCGAAATATATCAAGGTACATGTAGTGCCTGATAAAAGCTGAAATATCTTTTCGGCAGAATCTTGAAAGGTTTTTATGCTCTCTATGCATAGAAAGTATTCAAACCTATACATTTGTGGAATGGTATGTCCTATTTCCATAGCTTATAGCTAGGGGTAACCATCAAAATTTTGTCTTAGTTGTATGACCATTTTTGTATGATAAGGGAGTATAACTTCTATAACAGCATAAAGTGTTTGACCTCATTTGCCCACCAATAAAATCACTCGGATTTTCAAACAGACGTTTTTCGTTTTTATTAAATCTAAATATTGAAATCACTTAATTTATTCAGAGTTCGCTCTAAATAGAAAGCACTTTAGCCTACGATACATGTCGATGGCTATGCAAAAGGTCAAATGAGGTGAAACACTAAGTAAGTAAGAGTTTATTTAATCAAATTTTAACAATTAAGAAACCCCGGTCGCTACAGTTAAACTCCAGGAGTTTGGTTTGTTTGCCCAGACTCATTAACAGTACTCGCCTTATAATACTTTGTTTATTTCTTTGTTTATGTAATTGATTGAATAGTACTGAAAATGTATTCGTTGACAAATTGATATAAAATTATGATAAAAAAAATAGTTATGCGGAAAAGTTCTTGATATCATTAAGTTGTGTTGTGAATTGAAACTACTGTAGCAATTCTATATTTTCTATTAAGTTATATACATGTAATTGGTTTTATTTTCTTTCATTCTTTTCAAAAAAGATCATTCCGTATTCAACGTTGTTACTGCATTTTAAAACTATAATTAAATCTTCGACTTAGACATGTTAGAAGTCTTTTCAAGACATAAAAACTATGCTTAATCACACTCTTAGATCTCAATGAAACAATGTTGGCACCGGCCTTAAACCAGAAGAGAATACAAGGGCAGAGAAATATGAAGAAGCATTGCTCAGTCAATTGTGACTCTATCTCATTAACAGAAAATGTTTATGAAAATACCCTATACTACAGGTGTTCACATGTAGGTCTGAAAAACATACTGAATAGATAACTGGAAAAAATCTTATAGACTATAGTTTTTATAGCAGTATTTGAAATTTCAAAATTAAATGCTTGGATAGAAACAGTCAAAACTAGTTTCAAAGACCACTTAAAGCTGCTTGCTTTCAGATTTTGATGAAACAAATAGGTCTTCAAACTAAATAAAAAAGTTCTAGTATAAATTCCTGTGATTTAAAAGTATTTTGTATATCTACAATTATACGCTTCCAAATAATACAGCATTACAAATGCTTTTGAAATTCCAATATAAACACTTAGTGTAGCAGTGCCGTAAACAGATTTTTTTTCAAATTGCTACCTTATTTTGTACTTGTAATACGTGTATTGATTCTAGCCTTTACTTCAACATATTATATTTTAGTATATAATTTTGATGAAAAAGCATTTTTTACCGAAAACTGAACGAGCAGCTTTAAGAGATTTAAGAGAATGAGCTGACGTGTCTACTGTATAATGCCTATTGCATTGTTCTTTCTAACTATCAGTCTTTAAATTTAGGATGTTTTTCATTTATAACAGGTAAGTCTTTTTCTAGGTAACACAACCCCGCAATGGTACTTTACAAGGAAAAGTATCTTAATGAGAATATTGAAACCATCCCCACCAGTCAGTCCAAGAAGTGGCAGTGTCACAGATAATTCCACATTGCCTCTCTCTTCGATGTTGATTACATCTGGAGTAGTTCACGAGAGCGATTAATCCAAGATGTAAGAAACTTTGCAACCAAGAGTAAAATAATAAGTATAAAATAGCCATTTTTTGAAATAGTCAGACGTCAAGAGCTTTTATCGTCCAAAACTAAGCATGTTCGCTGTGTATGAATCTGCACTGTTATCTTTAATTCGAGTATTCAAACAATTGTGGGGGTAATTATACTTATGCATCACATTTTGCTTAAAGGCTCTTCTCCCAAACTACTGCAAATATGGGGTTGCAATTTTCTACACACATCTTATGGTTCATAAGCATGGTCATAGCATCAAGTACCGTAACTCGAGCATGAATCTGGTAAACTTTAGCTCCGATCTTGACACAGAAACATTATTTGCTGGTTAAGGTTTTGCGTATAAGATGCTGTTACACAAGTCATGAGTAAGCCTTTTTTGACAAGCAAGTGCCATAAATATGTTTGTATTTTATCTATTTGTGCCATTGTACCATGAATGTGGTAAACTTAAGCTCCGATCTTGACACAGAAACATAATTTGCCGGTTTAAGTATTACGTATAAGATGCTATTACAGAAGACTTTGATAAGAGTAAACCTTTTTTGAACAAGCAAGTGCAATAAATCTGTTTTGTATTTTATCTATTTGTGCCATTATTTTAAATGAGAATACATAAGAAAAGATTCAAATGCAAATGATCATATATTGAAAACAACTGTAAATCACAGAATGTAACTTTACGTACAAATGTATGTAGCTGAGGTATGTAAAAAGCTAAAATGAGTAGGTCCCATAATTATTTCTGTAGTATTTTGACAAAAATATGGTCTCTTGAAAAACTGCTTAATCTTTAGATTTCACTATTTAATAATTTCAAGAAAAAGAGCTAGTTCTATTGTTGTACATTTCTGTTGACTATGGTAATGCGAACATTATTTCAATTTGCCTTAAAAGCTCTCTGTTGAGACTCAAATGCTTAGAATAGTCAAACATGCTACCTATCTGATAGCTCTTGTTTGTTTTGCAGTTGATACATCCTTTAGCTGTTACTTCCATTCAGTTACCAAGAAATATAGACTCAACATATTTTCTAAGATTTTACAGGTAGACTGTGATTATTACAAAAGTGTAGATGCATTTTCAAAAATTCAGTTCAATTGATTTTACACCATAATATGAATTAACTATTTAAGCTAAAGGTATGCTTCTCTAAACTTGAACCTACGTCCGTGTCACGTCATTCTTGTATTGTTATTTTATCTTTTATTGAAGCACACGTTCATTTTACATGTGTATTTCATAGAATAATTTAGGACTTTGAATTTTTTAATCTGCATATAGATATGCCTGTACTTTAGGACCCAGCAGAGGTGATGTTTGCGAAAGGTTCACTACAAGCCCAGAGATTTATTACAGTCATGGACCTCCTTGACTGTTCTAACTAGAGAGCTGTGGATGAGAATCTGGAACATGATAGGATGTCTCTGACTTTTGCACTAACCGCGCAGAGGCTGTTATGAAAGGAAGTTTTAGGGAAAGATCACTTCTCTGATCTGTTGATTACCAATCAGGTCACACGTTATCTTGAAAGGGAGTCAAACCCGAATATGATTAGTTATAGGCAAAGATTACCACTGAGTTAAAAGGAAGGTCGTGTATGTTATTGCTCAATGGAAATTTTACCAAATTGATCGCAAACTTAGTAAGTACTGATGATTGCGAGGGTTGACCGAAAAACTGTTGTAAGCATCTTTAACAAAATATAGAAGGAATTGAATTGATATAACAAAGACCAAATGGTTATAGATCTTACAGTTATACATTGTCTATATACATGTACATATTTGTATTTAATTTAGAAAAATGAAATTTATTTCTTTTACTAATCTTCTTACACCTTACATCTATACACATGTAGAAGGAACAGCATAAAACAAACAACTGAATAGGAGTGTCCGCAATCGCCAATTGCTGAATTTTTATTAAGTTATACATGCACTTAGCGGTTCCAAATGAAAACAAAAGGATAGCCATTTTATAACCATGGCATAATATAGTGTCTATGCATTATAACAAATAGATAAAAAACACAAATCAGCTTAAACGCACTAGCTGCTGATGGACAAAGTCTTTGGAACCGTCTCCGAACTCATCTCTAACAAAAACACTCGATGGTTCCAAGGCAAAAGGCAACATGTTTGTATACATAAGATAAGGCAAAACACTTCGTAAAAAAATACCATTTGCGATAATATAAAGTCTGTTTGGAACCATCTTCACACATCTTGTTAGATTTCTGACATCTAGCGTACATAATTTCTTGGTTATGACAAAGAATCGCTACAATCTGAAGAACTATACATCAATTAGACATAGTAAATAACAGACACATAATAGAAACCAAAGTTTATGTATTAGTACTTAAACTAGGACTGGTACATCCAAATTAAGACATTACTGTCAACGCAAAAATGGTACAATATTTCATCAACAAATAATTTCCCTGAAAACCCAAAAACATAAGGGTGGAAGAGAGGGTTAACCTGTTTCTATTCCCATTTAGAACTCAAATGACAAGAACTCGTGCGCAACGGCTTATATACTAAGCCGATGACGTTTCCTCATAAGAACAA
Source organism: Saxidomus purpurata (assembly GCA_022818135.1). NCBI lineage: Eukaryota > Metazoa > Mollusca > Bivalvia > Venerida > Veneridae > Saxidomus > Saxidomus purpurata. The sequence continues at coordinate 29,998,322 of JAFMSR010000004.1, forward strand.
AAACCTACAATAAGCATATAAATTCGTGTAAATGAAGCGATAAGAAATAAATTTATATTTTGTTTTATTTCATTCAGCCAAAAATAAATAAATTATTTAATTTACTAATCTTATTACACCTTATACTATATAAAGAAAAACTATAAAACAAACAACTAAATATGAATGGCCAAACTATTTCTATCGACTGAAAAAATGCGGGCAAGATATAATATACAGCATTTACTATAAAATGTTATTAGATTCCGAGATTTAAAGACACGGATAGTCTTGTTACTAAATTTCCTGTCACATAATCGTTTTTGGCAAGATCCATTTTCCCTCGCCCGTGTTTCTTTATTAATACATGTATATCTTGCATACCCCTGTCAATGGCGCTGGGAGCGCCACCCGATCTAAATAAAAGAAGTCCGAAGTCCTACCGAAGACTGGTTAATATGTAGAAAGATTTCTCTGGCCTTTCTGTGAGACAAGTAAGACCCCTGTCTGAAATTTGACGAATTTTCAGTAATTTCGGCAGCATGCAAATACCTTTCTACGGTTATGACAGGGCAAGTATGCTGTCCTGTACGACGAACAATGACTACTGAACCTTTGGCAGATGGATCTGTCTTCGATTTGTTGATAGATAACTCAATATGATTGTATTTAATACTGATATCATTTCTTCTTAAAGAACTAACGTTATAGCTACATATCGCAATTTTTTTAATATATATGTGAACCAGTGTATCAAAAATGTTTCACTATTAAATCAAAAACAATGATAGAAATAGGTTCTTTGGCATTGTGTTGTATACCTACTGATTTGATTTTCCACTCCTTACCGTTTTTCATTGAACTTTACCAACATGAGTCACGTTATTTGGCTATTTTGTGTGCGAAATATATATAATTTATTCGACTATCAGGGATACTAACGGAAAAAGGTCTAAACTATTCCAGAATACCATTCCATTCTAGAGACTACAGTTGACCAAATGAACTTCTCTTGATTAATGACAAAACAGCATTCTGAAAGCTATTTTGAATATATGTGGAATGTATTAACATTGAACCATACTCCTAGTTTGTGCCCCATCCATCATCTGAAAACATTACAATTTCAATACCGTTCTTCCTCCAAATTTTCCCCATTTCTGGCATCAGCTTGGTAAATACAAAAAGAGCAGAACTCAAACCGAACACTCAAACAGTAAAGTCGTAGTGCTTTCCCTTGGCCGGAAAATGTCTTAATGGTGATAGCCTTAACTATTTTAACTACTTTCCCGACACTACTGGTGGTGTACAGCTTTTGTATATTGGAGCTATCGGTTTAAGTATTGGAACATAAGAGTAAAGTGACAAAAGAAAAAGAAACATACAAATTGAAACTTAGATGAAACAGTGAACGTCGGGAATATTTTTAAAACGAATGTGCAAGCGTTTGATGAAAGTTATTTATAGTTTCCAGTCTGGGTTTAACGGATACATGCCTTATACATTTAACTGACTAAATACGATTCCAAATGGATAAGGGTCATATGGTACTGCTTGATATCGGTACTCTGCTGATTAAACTAGAAACCCTTGGTCTAAATGAAGATGCTATCAGATGGTTTAAGTCATGCTGATATGATATACATCAACTGGTTGATACATCTGGTACATCATCCTCTCTCTCTAGTTTCACATGTGGTGTCCCTCAAAGTCAATAATTGGACCTCTTTCATTTTAAACCTACATTTAAGGCATGTGAGCACTGGTAAAAAATATATTACTTTTATATGCTAATGATTCTGGCATATTGGTTACAGGTTAAAGTAAAAGCAAATTATCATTGCGTTTAGACAAAACAGAGTTCAATTTGGTTGGCTAAAAACCAAAACGAAGTTCTCATTATATCATGTAGTTGCAAGCTTATTGAAAGCCAGATTGAAACTGTGTTAACTAGTGAACTGAAATCAGCCAGTGCTTGGCTTACTCGTAACAAATAATCGTTGTATTAAGGCCAAACAGAGTTCAATTTGGTTGGCTAAAAACCAAAACGAAAGTCTCAATCCAGTATGGAAATATCATGTAGTGGCAAGCTTATTGAAACTGTTTATTCATTAAATATCATAAGTAAAGTATGCAAGTTCCAGATCGTACCTGGGAGATCATACAATCCTGTACACTCATTTCACAATTATTGAACAAGGTTTAGGGTAACTTCTTGTCCCAATCCTGATTATCTAACCATGTTTAATTTCAATGACAGTGGTTGTTTCTGTATTCCCAAAGTAAAGGGATTTGGCAAAAAGTATTTTGCTTATCAAGGGCGTATCCTTTCGGAATAACTTGCCACAGTTGATACGTAGTACTACAGTTTTTAAGCATTTAAAGGAAACCGTTGTTGTCCTAGTTTTGACCCTTAAGGGTGTTTCTCTTGGTGCTCTGCCTTCTGCAAAGGCATTGAGTACATACGTTTTTTGGTTCTCAAGGTTTGCTTTTTATATATTTATACACGAGCATTTTTGTGTTTTACATACCATGCCTTTTGTTTCCATTGCGTGTGTTAGAGATTCACCTAGCAGGGATTACTTTTATTTACACTGTCCTGTGACTTTGGAACATGGTGGGGGTAAGAGTGAGGTTGGGTGCGCACCATAAACCGGTTTAAGCTCCCCAGTGGTGTTTTTGCCACTGACCGTTCCAAGGCGGTGCCCCACTGTGTTCCTTTAATTGTTCGTTTTGTCCTCGTGTGTTTGCTTTGTTTCCTAGTGTGTGTTGGTAGTGTATGTTTGTGTGTGTGTGTGTGTGTGTGTGTGTGTGTGTGTGTGTTGGTGTTGTGCACTTCTGGGTGCTGTGGGGCTCGTTTTGGGGAGGCTGCGTTTTTGGTACGTGGCATTCCCTGTTTGATATTATTTTTGTTTTTATCATTCTTAACGTTTTCTTACATTTTCATTGTAAAGTTTGGATAAATACACTAGTCTTGGAGAATTTCTTTTTAATCTAGTCAGTATTTTTGTTGTGATAAGGCTACTTGATACTCATATAACTTAAATATTTAGTCATACAGTACACAGATCTCGTGCATGCAATGTTGTTGTAACAACCTAGGTCTGTGATACTATATAATTGTGATACGACTGATTCATTTGAAGAAAATAATCATGCCTTTCTGTGGTGTGCCATCAATGTCAAGGACCATTGCGACAGTGGAAATAAGATGAATCACTTTTCCTTTTTTCGTGTTATACTTGGTATTGACGTGCATATCATGGTTTAAAAACTTGTGTAAACATCTAATTATCTGTGTTTTATGCTTTATGCTTGTTTTTACCATGTTTGTACATCTGTGATATACGTAAAATAATATTATATTATCTAAAATGACGAAATAAATCTACTATAATCAAATCTAATCCTAAATGAATGTGTACTAATTTAACTTAATAATTGATCTTGGACATGAGAAAATAGACTTTCAAGCATATATCCCAGTGAAATTGGTTTCCATGCACATAAGAAACATCGGGTCGCTTTTTCAATAAAAAAAATAAAATAAGTGTGTTATAACTTACCTTTAAAGAGTTTGATTTGTCTCCAAGATAATTGTGCAATAATGCTCCAGCTTATTCATTTGCCATTTTCAGCAAATTAAGAAGATAATTATGTTTGTTTACATACCCCGTGGGAGAAATTTGTGTATGACGTCATACATTTTCACGCACTTTGAATCGGTCGTGTTTACAAAATCTTTACAGACAATTCAATATCAAACAGTTCCTAAAACAACAGTTTGAACTTAAAAGAGTATAGTTCAGTCAAAATTGACACTGAATTCTAACTTTCTTGGACATAAATATGTCTGTTTCTGCGATTTCCCTGGTCGATGTGCAGTACATCAGATGAAATTTTCGAGAACACATTGCTTATCAGTCAATTATTATGCAAATCTGCCATTTTAGGTCACATTATCGGTATGTGTCTTCATTTTGACAGAACGCAAAACTGCTCAAATTGTTTTTTCTTACTGTTTGCGTGCGCACCGACCGTCTCGTGTATTAATATACACAAGATAATTGATTACTCTTTTAGCATGAATATTGTTTTTTTAAAGTTAAACCTGATTTCATATAACAGTGTACATTTTTTATTATGCATACTGTTTCATTGAATTTGTCATAAAGTTGTATAATTTAAGTCAAATCTACAAAAAATGTAATATGTCAAGAACCCAATATTAGTTCGGCATGATAAAATAAATATCAAATAGCTGTGAGTGTAATAGTAAAAAAGTACACATTCGGTAAAGTACTCTTACCATCGGCTTCGCCTCGGGAAACAGTATTTTCCTCTTGTTCACATTTTTACTGTTACACGCAAAGCTATGTGACACTTAATTACTGTTACATTTCTAGCAGTCACGTGCTGTCTTGACAGAAGACTGTTTGTCTATGGGAGTTAAACATTGATAATAAATTGAGGCGTAATAATCTTTAAATGTCTTGTTGAAAATTCACGTTACTAAGCGCATCAAATGTTAAGGATTTAATAAGTTGTTAACAATGTTTGATAATGAACATAAGAAAAGTCTTAATGAATTAAAAATTCATTGTGTCGCGGTTGTTATATTTTCAATACAATAAAAAGCCTTTACATGTAACTACATGTATGTTATTTGTTTTCATACAATCGCTATATATGCATCCTATATACCATATACTGCCCATAACGTCATAATGTGCATTCGTTGTACATGTAGTTTTATAGTAGTCGTATTGTAGTCGATCGACGTAGTAGTTAAATAATAACACGCGTACGCATACCAGTAAGATAACATATTACTAATACACCGCATGTCATACACTTTTACCTGTCCTGTATTGTTATGCAAATTATGTATACATCTATGAGGTAATACGATTAACAATTAAAATAGACGATCGATAGTGCTTCACAGAAGTGATACCTTTATGAATTGTATATTCTTAATTTATAGTTTATCCAATTAATTATATTTACAAATTACAGATTACAGCTTTTGTGTCATTGGCCCTGATGTAAACATCCCACAAATAACCCACCACCGACTAAAGTATAGACACCCCATCTCTACCAATATAAACAATGAGCTAGCGCCTCGGCGACAATTGAGTTTACGGAAATGGTGACGGGGTCTGGGTAAGCTGGGGTACGATCACCGTACCGGCTCAAATTTATAATAGACATGTGTTGGCGGATACCTGATGTGAAGTTGGACATCGGAAAACGGACAAAACGTAGGGGTGTTCTCAAAATTATCCATTGTCAGCCAATAAACAAAATTAAATGTTTCTGTAATTCATTACATTTAAACTGGTGGCTTAATTTTTGTTTGTAAATAAAATACTATATGCTGTCTACTGAGTTCATTTTTGAAAATTTCACTTTCATCATTTTTGCACAAAATGTTGTTACTGATTGAAAGTTTAGGATATTGTGTTATTGTGTAAGAATCAAGGTGAAACTTATCAAACAAAAATTGAGAAATGATTTTCGTGATGGGAAGGGTGGGGGAATAAGTATATTGTGTAATTGAATTAAGGCCAAACGTGTTAACAAATATTCGAGAAAAAAAATTCTTTTTTTTTGTGGGGGAGGGGTGGGGGGATGGGGTCGAGGGGATATTTTTTTAACTATTTATTGTGTAGAAGAATCGAGAATTTTTTTCGGAGTTGGTCAGGTGGGGGTGGGGGTTAGAGGTAGAGGTAGGAGAGGTAGAGGGGATACATCATGACCTTGTTGTTATAAGAAATATAGTATGAACGTTTGATGAATGAATATTAAAAATGGCAAAATTAAAGCCAAATTCAAGTTATCTTGACAAAATCTTAGTACCAAAAAGGACAAACTTTGTCAAAAGTGTCCCTGACACAAATAGTCTGGCTGCATTACAACCATGTTGTCATATGCAATATAATTTCATTTCAAAGTTTGACGGAGAAATATTGAGAAATGGAAAAATAATAGGTAATGTTAAGTTTTTGTGACAAAATCTAGGCAATGAAGAGGCATAACTATTCAACTATGGTTGACATAATTATGTGACTTCCTGCATGTGTCTATATTGCCAACAGAAACAAGTCTGCCAAGTTTGAAATAAATATGTTTGATGGTATAAAACATTAAAACATTCATAAAAAAAAAACTTTTACCAACACATACGTCCCCGCAAACGCCGCCATCGGGGCGAATGCAATGTTCGAATAATTTAGCTAAAACTAGCTGTGAGGTGACAATTCACAACTTGTCATATAAAACTTAAACATGATTTTCGAATAAGAAATTGTATAAGCTGATATATAAGATCACCTTTTCCAATAGCTGATAGCTATAGGGTACCGTTTTACTATTCAATGTAATTTTATGATATCACCTATTTGTATCACCCATTCGAATAAATGATATCACCTTTTCAAAGAGACTGCGGGATTTCATCTATCCGAATTTGTCATATCACCTTTTCGAAATGGTGATCTCACTTATTTGTATTATCGCCTATCTGAAAAGATGCTATCACATTTTCAGGTGATATCATCCATTCGAATACTTAATGTGATATTACCCATTCGAACAGGTGATATCACATATTCAAAGGAAATACATGACATCACCTATTCGAATGAATGCTGTCATCTGTTTGAATGTTCTAGATGGTGTCACTAAATGTGATCATTAGACAGACTATACTACAGAAACTGAAGTTGGAACAATTTAATTTCTTTACGTCGCACACGAATCTCTGGTGTTGTTTATTTCTATAATTACAAAAGGAGTTGAAATAAATTGCAGAAAGAAATGATTTTGTTTATTGGCCTTAATTGATATAATAAATCATTTTAGAACACCCCTGCGTTTGTTCCGTCCTCCGATGTCCAACCTCACATCAGGTATCCGCCAACAGATGTCTAATACAGAACGAATGAAGGGCTGAAATGACATTCATGATTATTTTGTCCATTTGCTAATATTGTTTGATACATTTCAATCTCTTTTCTAAAGAATCTACATACCACAGAGAAATAGTATGGAACACGAAGAACAATAAAATGATTAAATACTATACAAAGGTACATAAAGCTGTATCAGTCTAATGATTGGATTTGTCATGCAAACACTTGGGGGATAGTAACCAAGCGATAAAATATTTCATACAATGCAAAATTACATTGTATCTTTTTTTCATTTTTAAATACATTGTACCTAAGTCAAAATCGATAGTATCTATTGTATGTATTGTCCTACCGCTGAATCGAGACAAGGCGTAAACGTTTGTTTAAATGTATAAATATTTCATAAATCGAAACATCTAATCCGATAACATATATGTGTTAATACTGCCACATTTGTGTGTTAATACTGCCAGTCAGTCAGGGGATGTAATGTGGTGGTAAATGTCCATCATTCTTATTTCTGCACGAACAGTGCATGTTCAAATCCCGTCACATGTATTATCATTTTATTTTTATAAACGTTTTGCTGTTACAATATGAATCTACTTTTCAGGGTTCACATTAGAACGTATATCACGTGCAAAATTGATGAACAAAAATGTCAAACAAAATAAGGTGAAAAATATAAAAAGAAAAGGAAAGTTTGAAGAATTTTACTTCCACTGATATTTGACTTTCACTTGGTTCTTTGATCTGTTGTTGGGGATCATTTAGACATTTTTTTTAGAATTTCTGACAATTATTGCCCTTTGAACACATATGTGTCACACATTCACAGGTATTGTATCGCTGATTCACTACATGATAAAATACAACATTATCAACAATCGTTTGAATGTCTTATATTGCATTTCTTGCAATGACCTAATTACTAAAGAAATGAGAGACATATTTGGCTAATAAAAAGTTGTAAAATATATGTCAAATATCGAAAATGAAATATCTCGAGAACGTTTACGTTTCATGCATTGACACTTTAAATGATAGCAGCTTAGGACAATAGAAATAATTGTCTAAAAGGATTTTATTGAGGTTTGTTTAATTCTAATTTAAACTATTGGGGTTTATTTTGAAGGTTAAATTTCTGATTGAAATTTCTACAAGTTGTCTCCAAAAGTAATTTACATCCTTTCATCATTCTTTGTCACTGCATTCAGGCTGACTGCAATGGTGAAAAGATACATGGTCAATTAAACGTCTTACTTGAGCAATTTAATAGAAAATCTGGCAGTTTTCATAAATTAAAGAGCTGAAAAGATTGGTAATTCAGTTTTATTTTTGATTCAGATTGTATTAAGGAATAGATTAACATAAAAAGGTTTGTACGACTAAATAGATACTTCATATAATCTCACATATGAACAGTGTGTTACATGAAATTGGTATATGTATTGACTGCAGCAGTTAAAACAACTTATAATGCAGAAAGTGTAATATTGTATTGTAGAAATCCAAGAGGACACCCTTTGCCGGACATACAGTTAAACTGTTACTGGGAATCCTATACGACATTCAGTTTAGTGCATAATATGACACATAACAGTGTCCTCAGTTAACACCTCTGTGTAATTTGTACACTTTGTTTATAGTAACAATTTCTTGATCCAAGATGATCTCTCTGTAATGAAATGATTCACGGCTATTTTATGTGACTAAAGTGCATGTCTCTTGAAGCTCTCTTCTACATGATCTGAGTCTTTATTTGCATATGAAGTATTTTTAAACCGCAATCTTATAAGGAACAAGGTAGGCTTGAAATATGTCTTTGCTGTTACCCGTACCACCCCCGTACACGCATACACACGCACGCACGCACGCACGCATGCACACACACCACCACCACTTTCTAAACGCCTCCTTCATCCAACCAACATCACTTCAGGTTCATGTGATGCCTCATAAGCAACACAATGTGATGTTAGTTGTTATTTAAAACATTTTTCAAAAATTAGGGTTTTGTTTTCACTTTACAGGTTAGATAGCTTACTTGTAACATGAGGTTATCACAATTTACTATCAGAACATTACGTATGACTTAAATGAAATGTAATCTATCATTTGATACAACTCGGTTATTTGAAATGTCGTACCATGTCGCTGGATACACAGCTAAATACAGGAGCTGATTTAAATATGAAAACACGCTTTTATCAAACAAAGCAGATTTATATATAGAAAACATTCTTAGTATCGTATCAAACTCTTTGAAAAAAGTGTATATGATCAATTTGAAACATATCTGGTTGATAAAAAAATACAATATAGTTTTCAGTCTGGGTTCAGGCGCGGATTTTCAATGGATACATGCCTTATACATTTATCTGACTATAAACGATTCGTACGGGATGGTACTACTTGAGCTCAAGAAAGCCTTCGACACTGTTGATCACGGTATCTACTGATAAAAATTGAAGCTCTTTGGTTAAGTGAAGATGCTATCAGATGGTTTAGGTCATACTAATTTGATATACATCAATGTATGTTTCCAACCATGTTAAATTTTAATGACAGTGGTTGTATTCCAAAAGTGAAGGGATTTGGTAAAAAGTATTTTGCTTATCAGAGGTGTATCCTTTGGAATACCCTGCCACAGTTGATACGTAGTACTACAGTTTTTAAGCACTTAAAGGAAACCGTTGTTGTCCTAGTTTTGACATTGTGTCTTATCATTCTTAACGTTTTCTTACATTTTCATTGTAAAGTTTGGATCAATACACTAGTCTTGGTGTATTTTCTTTAATCTAGTCAGTATTTTGGTAGTGATAAGGCTGCTTGATGCTCATATAACTTAAATCTTTAGTCATACAGTATACTGATCCTATGCATACATTGTTGTTGTAATACCGAAACCCTAGGTCTGCATTACTATACAAATGTGGTTCCATTTATTTATTTGAAGAAAATAATCATGCCTTTCTATGGTATACCATCAGTGTCAATGACCGCAATGGAAATAAGGGAGAATCACGGTTATCCTTGGTATTGATGTGCATAGCATAGTTTTTAAACTTGAGTATACATCTAATTATCTGTATATGTATGCCTTATGTTTGTTTTAACCACGTGTGTACATCTGTGATATACTGATTAGAATCTAATTTTAAATGATGAAACAATCATATCATAATCTCATCTAATCTAAAATGACTGTGTACTAATTTTACTTTGTAATTAGATCTTGGACATGGGAAAATTGACTTTCAAACATATATCCCAGTGAAAATGCTCTCCATGCACACAAGAAATATCGGGTCGCTTTTTCAATAAAACAAAAGTGTTATAACTTAACTTTAAAGAGTTTAATTTGTCTCCAAGATACTCATAATGGTGCAATAAAGCTTCAGATAATCTATTTGCCATTTACAGAAAAACAAGACATGTTTGTTCACATAACCCGTTGGAAAAATGTGTGTATGACGTCATACATTTTCACGCACTTTGAATCGCTCATGTTTAAAAAATCTTTACAGACAATTCAATATTCGTAACAGTTCCTAAAAAACAGTTTAAATTATAAAGATAATAGTTCAGTCCAGATTGACTGACACTGAATGTTTTCGCTTCTTTAAAATAAAGACATAAAAAACCTCCCTGGTCTCTGTGCAGTAAATCAGTTGAAAATATCGAGAACACATTACTTAACAGTGAATAATTATGCAAATCCGCCATTTTAAGTCACGTTATTGTCATTGTCTCATTTTGATAGAACGCGAAAGGAGCTTATACATGTATCACTGACATTTTAAAACTAGTTTTTTTTCTGGATTTCGTGTTCGCATTCAACATAGTTGGGAAAAAGGGAATTGCAAAAATCGATCTATTATCATAAATAAAGTATTGATACTCTACCTCTTTTGACCACACTTTCCACAAAACTTTACTAAATGGACTTGCACACATCAAAACTTGCGAATTCGTGCCAACCGTATATGTTTTAATTGTGTGATTTCATTTGTTCTTCAAATCATTGAATGGAAGATATTCAACTCATAAATCAGTTTTTGACCTATTTAGCATATTACTATTATGGCGAAACTTCTGCTCTATGTATTTTGAAACAGCAATTTGACAATTTGACAACCAACTGAATTAAATATGTACGGAAGCCCAATAGTGCCACTTTGTTTGTTTTTTAATTGATTTTTTCAACATAACTAAGTTGAAAATTCAAGATAGTAAGTTGAATATTCAAGATACTAAGTTGAAAATTCAACTTACTAAGTTGAATATTCAAGATACTAGGTTGAATATTCAAGATACTAAGTTGAAAATTCAACTTACTAAGTTGAATATTCAAGATACTAAGTTGAATATTCAACTTACTAAGTTGAATATTCAAGATACTAAGTTGAATATTCAAGATACTATGTTGAATATTCAACTTACTAAGTTGAATATTCAACTTACTAAGTTGAATATTCAAGATACTAAGTTGAATATTCAAGATACTAAGTTGAAAATTCAACATACTAAGTTGAAAATTCAACTTACTAAGTTGAAAATTCAAGATACTAAGTTGAATATTCAAGATACTAAGTTGAATATTCAAGATAGTAAGTTGAAAATTCAAGATACTAAGTTGAATATTCAAGATACTAAGTTGAAAATTCAACTTACTAAGTTGAAGATTCAAGATACTAAGTTGAAAATTCAACTTACTAAGTTGAATATTCAAGATACTAAGTTGAAAATTCAACTTACTAAGTTGAAAATTTAACTTACTAAGTTGAAAATTCAAGATACTAAGTACTAAAATCAGTAACTTGAATTTTCAACTTAGTAAGTTGAATTTTCAACTTAGTATCTTGAATATTCAACTTAGTATCTTGAATTTTCAACTTAGTAAGTTGAATTTTCAACTTAGTAAGTTGAATTTTCAACTTAGTATGTTGAATTTTCAACTTAGTATCTTGAATATTCAACTTAGTATCTTGAATATTCAACTTAGTAAGTTGAATATTCAACTTAGTAAGTTGAATATTCAACTTAGTATCTTGAATATTCAACTTAGTATCTTGAATATTCAACTTAGTATCTTGAATTTTCAACTTAGTAAGTTGAATTTTCAACTTAGTATCTTGAATATTCAACTTAGTATCTTGAATATTCAACTTAGTAAGTTGAATATTCAACTTAGTATCTTGAATATTCAACTTAGTAAGTTGAATTTTCAACTTAGTAGCTTGAATATTCAACTTAGTATCTTGAATATTCAACTTAGTAAGTTGAATTTTCAACTTAGTATCTTGAATATTCAACTTAGTAAGTTGAATTTTCAATTTAGTATCTTGAATATTCAACTTACTATCTTGAATTTTCAACTTAGTTATGTTGAAAAAATCAATTAAAAAACAAACAAAGTGGCACTATTGGGCTTCCGTAAATATGTATGGTCAGTAGTTTAAAATAACTTTATATATATCATTGTTGGACAAATTCTGTTACGTAACATATGATTTCATTTTTGGCGAATATTATACTGTTACATGTATCTTTAAATGTTTTGCCTTTGTCAATAAGTATAACAAACATAAAATACATCATTGCTCTGTGATATTATACAATCTCGATGTTCCTGCGGGTAAAATTACAGCGTGTAACATGTTTTACTACGAGTATGATATTGTATATAACGAGGTGATAAGAGCCCATTTCTATTTTGTTTCGAATTACCTCTACTAATAATGCTACAACTTTCGAAGTCCCTTTTTCTCGTTTGCAATCCGCAATGAGCATTAGCAACTTGCTTGTAGCTGCACTTAACGCTGTAACTTTTGCAAATATGTATTGCAAATGGAAAATGGTCTGCATTTACTTGATGAATGTTATGTTTCCAGCTTGCAGGAAACAGTGGTTCAGATTGTTGACTTTATCTATTTTTATGATGAGGCCTAATTTAAGGTCATATGTTAGAATTTCGCAACCAACCTTGCGGAGTAATGAAGTCTAGTGCATGACAAAGTAACGACTAGCGCATTCCGCTGTTACACTAGAAACTTGTCTGCGGCAACTGGTTTTCACTACAAACTGCTAAATTGAGACTTGTCTGCCTGATCAAATCTCCGGCTTTAATGTATTGTGCAGATTTGTAAGATGACTAAACGAGTTATATGATTCAAAGTCATTGGCTAATGGTCAGTAGTTTGTATTTTAAATTAACTTTGCTGTTTCTAGTTTATTGACCGCTTAGAGGGCTGATATTGGAACAGTAAATCTGTAAATGTTTGGACTTCTCTCTATAAAGTATGGACATTTGGTAGTGCAAACGTTTTCTAGCAACTGACCAGCAGTTTCGATATCACATTTGAATTACAGACTTCAAGCTGGCGCTTTTTCTGCAATTTGGCTTTTCATACATCTTTTTCATAATGTAACAAAAGGTAATGTATTATTTTATATTGGTGACACTTGTAAAGGTTTAAAAATATAACATTTATTATTTTATTCTATTTTTTTCAAACATTTATATATACATCTAGAAAAAAGTTGAGCACCCCATGAAAGTTACATAGTTACTTCGAAAAATTGTATCATGAAATCACCTTCGAATTAACGATGGTGCTGTAAATCATAACAGCTACCCTCTGCATGAACTGCAAGCCGTTTTGCATATCGATTGTAAGCAGGTGGTCTTTATAAAAGTATGAGGTTCATCTGGACGCTGAATAGTAAGGGTCAGGAGGGTAATCCAGACACGGTAAGGGTTTACTCTGATATTGGACGTATAAAGTACGAATGCCATCTGAAGACTCAAAGCTGCATTTTTACTCCCATTCGCTACCAAAATCTTTCTATGACCTCTAAAGTTCTATACTTAAGAGTGTTCTCGATTTCAGATAAAACGACACCCGGTGATTGATCAACAAAGCCCTACACAATATAAGAAATCAGCTGCGATTCCGTAGTTTGAACATCACTCTGAAGATAAAATTCTCGGATATAAATCAGATCTGTATTATGTGGAAAAAAGTGCTCTTTGAGAATTTAACACTTCCTTGTTGAATAGTACATAAATATCACACAGCTTTGAGTGTACCAATGAGAAAATACTGCTACCCGAGGCGAAGTTATTGGGTACTTGACATACTGTTACGAACAAAGGTTCTTCACAAGGAAACACACAAAAATCGATACCGCGCGTTGTGCCGTTTAACAGTAAATTATACTGTATAAAATCATGCCTTACAGTATATGTCTAGCGGACACGTGCTGCCTTGACATAAACAGTATTAATGCTAACTGATTGTCTATGGGAGTTAAACATTGATAACAAATTGAGGCATAATAATTTTAAATGTCTGGTTGAAAATTCACGTTACTAAGCGCATCAAATGTTAAGGATTTAATAAGATTTTAAACCATGTTTGATAATAAATATAAGAAAAGTCTTAATGCATTAAAACACCATTGAGTTTAGCAGATATGGCGACGGGGTCTTGGTAAGTTGGTGTACGATCACTGTACCAGCTCAGATCTTTAAGATAGAACGAATGAAAGGCTGAAATGGCATGCATGATTATTTTGTCCATTTTCTAGTAAAGTTTGATGCATTTCAATCTCTTTTCTAAAGAATCTACATAACACAGAGAAATATTCTGGAAGTACAAAAAATGATCAAAAGCTTTACAATGGTACATATAGCTGCATCGGACTAATGAACAGTTTTGTCACGAAAACGCTTGTGAGACCGTAACCAAAAGATAAAATATTTTGTAAAATACAAAGTTATCTAATGTTCATTATTATATACAGTGTACCTTAGATAAAATTGATAGTATCTATTGTTTGCATTGTCGTTCCGCTGAATTGTGGAAGTAAAATAAATATTTGTATACAAATTTTTCATAAATCGAACTATCTAAATAGATAACATTCAATTTATGTGTTGATACTGCCAGTCAGTCAGTGCATGTAATGTGGTGGTAAATATCTAGTCATTTTTTGTTTCTGCACAAACAGTGCAGGTTCAAATCCCGTAACAGGTATTTTTATTTTATTTTTATAAACGTATTGCTGTTAAAATATAAACCTGTTTTTCATGTAGTCTGGTGTTACCTACTCTATCCATAATGTACGGGTAAGGCAAAGCTCAATAATGGCGGCGCCTAAACCATCAAATTTGTACATTGTAGGAGTTGATCATTAAAAAACCTTACAGTAAGTGATTTGTCTATACAAACCCAATGGAAGTTGCTAATAATATTTGATTGACCAGTAAAATATAACGAAAAATAAAGGACTGGAAAAATAGTCTTGTTTTCGGACGTGGTAGATATTCATTGGCATTTCGGATATTTAGTTTGTATACTTTTATGTTCGCAGCTGTTTAAATATAGGAATTGAATATTCATGTCTTACTTAAGCAGTCACTTTTAGATCATGGGTACATTGTAAGTCACAGGCGCTCTAATTTTAAGGGCAAGGTTCGAAATCAACCGGCGACACTTTTTTCTCCTTTTTGGGGTGTTTTTTGTTCCTTTTCACCTTTGAAAATCTTAAGGCTCGACAATGGCGAAATAAATACAATAAAAGAGTGTCATGTCCGAAATACACTTACTAATCCTAAACTTTTTCAACGTTTACAACGTTCACAGATTGAGCATGCAAAAAACCTTTCGTCTCTTTAAGCTATGTCTATTACTATTTCGAATTAACATATTAATTTTGAATTATCAATACTTTTATCATTTTCACTATATAAACAGTATCCTTTTGAGCACCACTGAGCGCCGCCATTATTGAGCTTTGCCTGACGTACTGTAGCATGACATATATACGTACAAGCAGAAGAAAACTCACATGGTACTGTATTCATCTATAATTTCTCATATATATCATATTCTAACCACAGTTTTCAAAACGAAAAAAAACAATCATGTTAATTATGTATATTTATCTAATATTTATACATCAACACTTGTAATTGTTTTGCTAAAATTTCAATTTAAAAATACAATTTTCAAAATCAACCCATAGTATGTTTTGCTTGACAATGTTTCATTCGTGATAGAAAGCAAATATTGTTTTAAATGGAAGCGGACGCCTTTTATTTTTGTGTTCAAATATAACTGACACAGTCATGCAAAGTTTCACTTTCAGTGTATATCATGGTCTTTAAAAAACACGACATGGTGTCATTTGCTTTATACTTTTAAGAAATAGTTTACGCACAATCGTTTGTTCAGCACGAAAGTAGTTTTTTGGCAGCCCCACCGGCAATGGGTCAACCTACCGGTAGTTGTCCCTTTTGCGGTTCGGTGTATTAAAGGTACTGTAGCACAGACATGCGGTCAGGTACTGTAAAGCAATATTCAGACGGTTAATTTTAACGGTTCAAGTTAAAAAAATATTGGTAACGATAACAGTGTAGATAAATGATGTCATAGTTTGTTTTGAAAAATGACGTCACTGTTAAAGGAAAAACAACTACAACAAAACAATAAATAAAGTCAGTGTAAATGGTATCGCAACTTTAATCAAGTTAAATGGACGTGTGTCATCCATTGAATCCCGCGCTTTACCTCTGATCGGGACAACCAAGTAATCTACAGTAGGCTATGTAAGATCCTATAAACGTCGGATAAATTAAACAGCCAAAACACCATTTCGCGCGCAGCGTTGTTGAAAGTCGGTTTATTGCAGATTAATCCAAATAGAATTTATTCTATATGTATGTAGGTTATTCGATGATCGTGTTAGAATGTTTAATAGATCGATCCGTGGTGGTATTTACCCTAGTTCTTAGTAATTTGCAAAAGTAATGCCACTGTTTAAGAAGACGGGTGACAGGAATACACCATCTAACTAAAGACCCAACCCATTTATATAGGTTCCGTAGGCAAGGTTATTAAAAAGGTAATATTCAAACACATTTACAATCATTTACATCATAATGAACTTATACATTCACTAGAGTCATGATTGCTTCCAGAACATTATTTTGTTCTCAAATGTTTTGACATATACCTCAAATCTGTGACGCCTACGATAAAAAAACCAATTAACATGTATATTGTGTATTGTGATATATCTAAGATTTACAATCGGGCTTGGGATCAAGGTCTCCTTTTTAAACTTAAGCAATACGGAATAAGCAATGAACTTTTCCAATGGATCAGCGGTTACATCGCAAACCGCTTGCAATCAGTTTTTTTATTCTTAAACATCCAGTGCTCTATAACATTCGGCAGGTGCTCCACAAGGATCCACCCTTGGTCCTCTTTTATTTCTGATATACTTTAATGATATTGATGAAAATCGTTTGAGTGTAACTCGACTATTTGCTAAGGACAGTTCCTTAGCAGTCCTTTCGAGTGATATTCTTTATATAGAAACCACAAAAAACAATGATCTCTTTTCTACCGTCGTCAATTGAACTATGGAACACGCTCGATAACGACATCAGGAACTCAACGTCATTTAGTATTTCAAAATCAAAATTGAAAGAAATGTTTAACACACCTGAAGTGCCAAAATATTTTCATTATCTGGAAAGGTTCTTATTCGCGTTGGACACTCGTTTAAGGGTTGTTTTCTCTTTTAATGTAAGTTAAATGACGATTTGTTTAGAAATCAATTGAGAGATAATCCAAATTGTAACTGCAGATGCAGAACACTACAGTCAAACCTGTGTTAAAGACCACCTCCGAATAGAGACCACCATGCGAATAAAGATCACCGTCCACTATTAATATATAGTAGACACACCTGTGAACAAAGACCACCTGCAAACAAAGACCAAATTTGTAGCTTCCCAACAGTGGTCTTTGTTCACAGTTTTGACTGTACTTCTTCATCAATTGTTTATCAATTTATAAAACAGATTAACGTTGTAAATTATCCTGTAGTCAATAATATGTTAGAAAGTTTCAAGAGGATCAAAACAGGGAACAGTCATCCACAGTGTACGAATTTCGGACACTAAATGTTTTGTCCTAAATCAATAATAGGAAATTTATTTATGTACTTGTTCAAATAAAACCAAGAAAATCCATTATGATATATACATGTACATGTCATAACATGTTTCATTTTCCATATTTTGCCTTATAATATATGACTGAATATAATTGTTTGCTAAGATGTGAGGACGTGTGGTCTGACCCATAAGCGGTTTCTTTTTCGTTGTGTTTATAAGTCTGTATCTGAAGTAATGTGTTTGTCGCAATAAAATATGGTTAAATTAAACTCAAGAGTGACACCGTGCCGCTTTGATAAAACCTGGTGATAGTAAAAACGTAGCAAAACGTAGTGGAAACTTACAAGAAACCTTGTAAAACCTAATAATCCCACCTAACAAAACACAAAACAGGACAAACATTTGGCATTCTATAGGGATGGGAAACATAGTAAAACCTAGCCCTTAATACATGATAGTGTGACTGGGGTTTCAGATTATTATCTTTATTTTTACCTGAATTTTGTAAGTTAATATCACCCGTCTGAAGCTATCACTAAGGAACCAATGGGTGGAATTTCATGAAACTTAAAAGAAATGTATAACATATTGCGGCGAGACACGCGAAATTTTTGTCAGGATTGTCACAGTTACCCCAGAGTAACTGCCCTTCAATTGTTTTCCCTTATAAAGTCAAAACTTTCAAAATCTATTTTGCTGAAACCGGTTATCAAAATCAATTGTAATTGGCTCAAAAATCAAATGATCACTCGTTCTGATATCCACCCACCCAAACTCCTGTGGAGCCACCATGCCACAATGGTAGCGCATTGGCCCCGAAATCGGAGGGCCCCGGGTTCGATCCCCACTAGTGCCACAGCGGTGTGGCCTTAGGCAAGACACATATATTTCCACATTGCCTCTTCTCTCTTCGAGGTTAATTCGATTTAGATCATGCCACACACCAATTATCTTAGCTCTTAGTTTTATAGTTTAATACACGTATTTTCTAAAGATCTCCTTTTCAAAATGTATGTAGACAAGGGGACCCAAAAGCAGGTTATTTTCTCTCAAGTTTTATAACTGACGCAGAAAACTGCACACCGTCGTTTTTTCAAACAAGTTATAAATAAACTGTGACTGTATTTTAAGATAAAGAGTGAGGTTCAAAGTTTCAAAGATTGCAAACATATATTTTATATTGAATTATGTATACGTATATGATCATCATTTGTAATTTGTTTACTGAACAAATAACAGTAAGTATAATGAGTTATTTGTGTTCTGTCTATAATATTTCGAAATGTATAATATAATATATTTGCAAGACTTTAGATTTCTCGATGAGTTATTTTTCTACTAAGACTTCATGTACTTGTATTGTACTTGAATGACTTACGATGTTCAAACGTTATTCATATTTTGGAAAATATTAAAACGGATCAATCCCTCAGCCTTGATTGAAGAATGTGAGTAGAAAAATCATGTTTATTATTTTTGTTTTTAAACACGTAATGTTTGAGTCAATATATTTTATACTTTGCTTCATGTTTCGATTGAATATGAATATTTTAAAACATATACAATGTAGTAGCTAGTATCTTGTTATGTTTTATTTTCAATAAAATTGAGTGCGTACACTTTAGTCATATTTATAGAGGAGGGTATGAAAACTAACCACACAAGTAAATATATAAAATAAAGTGACGTGAGTTTTTTTTCCTTACACTTTCAAATATAATAGTTTGTATTCATACATTGTTTGTTTTGGTTAAAGACACACTGTCGTAAGGCAATTCCGATTCAGCTCATTTGACAAATTGAATGCATTTTAAAAACTTATTTTCGGAGTCAACTGTATATCAAACGAATAATTGATAAATCTGCAAAAGTCAATCTATTTTCCCTGAAGATTGGGTTGTGAGAACATCTCCTGAAAACAAACTTTTACAGCACACAAGTTCATAGAATACTTTCAAAATACAGGTATGTTTCTTTAAAAAATTAACTAATGCCCACTTTTGGACACCTTACTCTATAAAATGTTGTTTATTTTTCACAGAGAAGGGGAATATTTACAATATTTACGACCCTGCCAAATGACCCTGCCAATGATTTGACAGTTTTAATTCTTATACGAGCGGCTTCGTTTACTATATAAGCATATCGGGATAAAGGTGCTTTTGGAGGGTGGTTATGATGTAATAATCAACCTTCCATAGGGTTTGCACAGTAATTGTATTGCGCCCTACAATAACAATTTAAACGTTTTCATACGCTAATCAATATAGTGCGAGAAAATCAAAGTAAAATTTTCTAGGCTGATGTAAAGAAATAGATTTTGACCCTTTATTTTCAACCTTATGTAAATTAACTTAACAAACAATAATCATTTTTATACATAAACAAATAGTTTCTTTGTGTGCATTTGATTTTTTTCATTGAATTAAATGTTAACAGGGTTTGTTCAGGGTTAGGATACAATACCAATCATGGTTTATATTGGAATTTATTTTATTACATTATTTTTAAAACTATCTCAATGTATAGCATAATATTTGAACGACAAGTACACTCAGTTTTTACATTATGTGATCGAAACTTGAAAGTAAATGTATAAACTGACGAAACTGTTTTGAAACTTCTGTATGCAATTAATTTTACCCGAATATTTAATGAATTAAACATGATTTTTAACCAGAGACGTGTTGGCTATTAAACTGTTTAAATTGCATTTTATCAGAGCTCGGCTTTCGCAAGTTGACATCTCTTGAAATAGCTTATAATCAATATTTCAATATTTTGTTTTATTTTAGAAATAACAAGTAAAAAATTGCTGCTAGAGAGAGAGAGAGAGAGAGAGAGAGAGAGAGAGAGAGAGAGAGAGAGAGAGAGAGAGAGAGAGAGAGAGAGAGAGAGAGAGAGAGAGAGATGGCTGCTACTTGGGTACTATTGGGCTGAAATTATTAATAAGTTCACAACGTGCCCTCTGAAATCGAGGGCATTTAAAGAAGTAGTGATGTGTTGATTCTATTTCTCTTCATATACATAACTGATTGTCACAAATGTTTTTTCAACAGAGGTGTTCATTCATCGAACTACAGTTAGTTCTAAGTCTAGTATGTAGTACCTGAATTGTAGGATCACCTTCGTAATAATGGTTGGGGACCTTTTCAACGTCTACGTTTAATCTGCTTTTAAAGACACTGAGACTGCTCGCTGCATTTTGCGAGAGCTATTTATGTACCAAATATATGCGAAATGTTATTTCTTCCTACGTTGAACAAGACCAAGTTTTTGAAAATCGATCTTGAATTGTTTACACATGACCTTGTTGAATAAGTTCAGTGAATATTTTCGTGATTTTTGGACCCGATAGTGCTAAACCTTTACTACTATTTGTATAATGAAAAAAACTTAATATTATTTTGTTTTAACATATCAATATTTGAGGTACTAGGGTTGTAAGTGGGCCTCAGGGGTGCTGGGCGCTGGCTACCTGTGCATTACCATTGAGAGGGATCAAATAACATAGATTCATTGTTTTTAAACACTTGTTCCAGATCGAGAACTACATGTAATGGCTAAAGCTCCGATAGATGATCTTGAAGTTCAAGGAATAAACCTCGCAGGTATGTCTCACTTCATTTTTGACAATTAACATCTTAGTATTGTAAGAGAAATTATTGTCTTATTTAGAAATTTTGAAACAAAAGTAACAATTTCTTCAGACCTTCTAAAGTTAACTTGTCCAAAACAAAATGGCTAACAGTGAAAAAATGATGCTATTACTAAAGTGTAGTCTGGTGGTCTTTTGACATAATACACAATCAAATTACTGTTATATAAGCTTTTAAATCCTGTATTAATATGTTTTCTGGTAAAATTTGTTAAAACATGTAATTTCACTTCTTGGGATACTTACATGAAAAATATCCAATTTTTGTGCAAGTTTCCTGACAAAGTCAAATGATGAAAGTATTCAAACTGGCACTTATTTACTCGTTCTATGTCTCCTCCAAATGCGCGACCACAGAAATAGTTTAACAGTTCTTTCAATCTTACACATCAACAGTTTATAACACATCCTTAAATTGTGAAGTCCACGTGCTTGAGTTATGGTTTAAGGTAGTGCACTATTTTTTTCAATGGTGGTCATTTTGTTTTGGACAAGTTACCTTAAAAACACACGGATTGTTAATGTTTTTTTGTTAAATATCATGCCAATTCAAACATTTAATGTTCTCGCATCTTATTTTACAACAAGCGATATTGTGTGATCTATTTGTTTTTCTTTCTTACAATTGCTGTAAATGGACACTGCTGCAAACAATTATTGACTAAAATAAAAGTAAGGACTGCTGGTGTAACGTGAAAACAATCAATATAGGAAACTGACACCTGCAACATCAAACACTCCTTTAGAGTTCCGTTGAAACTGTTAAATATCTGGGATCACTGATAACGAAATCTCTACAAAACTTGAATATATTAGCATACATACACAACGTATACATCAGATGTTGATATATTTCTTAACATTATACTAGACAAACTGCATCAGGAAAGGTGAAAAGCAAGGCAACCAGATTAAATGACAGAAAATCATTTTAACAATCTGGATGCATTTTACTAGTCCATAAAACGCACGGAATGTTTATCTGATTGTGATAAATTTCTTCAAAACGGTCAGTTAAAACACTTCTTCTCTCACTTCATTTTGCAACAGCACTGTTTTCGCGCGAAATTCATTGATACTGTGTAATATACTTATTTGATCTTTCTTACGATTACCGTAAATGGATTCCGCTACAGACAAGAATTAGATAAAGATAAAAAAAAAACATAGGAAGATAAAGCAGAAACATGCCGGCTATCAAGGATATCCGTTTGAACAATTAAAAAAACACTGATAACCAAGTCTACACGAAACTGAAATATATGAGCGTACATACCTCAGAGGTTGACATATTGCTTAAAAAATTGTACTTGGGAAATCATTTCAAAAAAATGAACACTGATCAATAAGCGAACAATTTTTGATTGGTGTAATAATTCAAATGCAGATGCTTCCAAGTGCGACTTACGTTGTCCTTAATATCTCTTGTTCGAACATGGTTGAACAGATGATGTATATCGAAGAAATCTCATTATTCTGACTTGCTTTATCATTATTGATATGTTTTTATTATTATAATTATAATTATTATTATTTTGTTATATTTAGTTATCTTAGAAATATTGTTTAACGATCAGTGAACATTGAAAACTTAATGTTAGCGCCTACATCTGAAATACATTTTGAAAGGCTCGACATTTTAAAGAAATTTCCCATCATAATTGAAATCAAATAGCATAAAAGCATTGTTTCTTCTTTGTTTTCAAGATGATGATGAAGATGAACTCAAGTCTGATAATTCGGATACTGGTAAGTATAACACATTATTTAGTCCTAAGTCAAAGACAAACATCGAATGTGAAACATTACCTAAATGCAATTCTTGTTCTCATTTGTTAGCAAAGTCATGAATTTTTGACTGCAGTAGAATCTATTAAACTGATTTTGTACATACGCCTCCACGCATGTACATCTTTTCCTCCCATCTGCATCCTCAGTATCTCTGTCTCCCCTTCTTCCCCCATCTCTCTCTCTCTCTCTCTCTCTCTCTCTCTCTCTCTCTCTCTCTCTCTCTCTCTCTCTGCCTCTCTCTCTCTCTCTCTCTTACATCCGTGACAGCGGTTTTTATCGATTAATAAACAATGGCTTATTACTGAGTATTAGTTCTCAAAATCATTGTTTATTCTAGGACGGATTCTATTTCATAATTAAGAGTCCGTTTTTAATAAACAATAATCTGGATTTTACATGCATCATTTTTGTGAAGATTGTATTTGTTTCAGCTAGGTTACATTCATCTACAGTCCGTTTTTAAATTAAAGCCCACCACTAAAACAGAATCAACATTTTTTTGCATGACCACTTCTCTAATGTCATTTACCTAAGAATTATTTGATATGTCCCTCCAAAGTCCTCTTTGTTGTTTTTGTTTCTCCCATTGGTTGTGTTGTTATTGAGTATTTACATTTAACTTTGAACTAATTTAAGCATGAAGCTATGAAGCTCGGCATTTTGTTTTGGCTGCCTGTTATAATGTCCGTTATGTTGCCTGTTCGGTCTTGTTTTCACAGCATCTGCGTAAGTCTTTGGATGTATTTTACTCGACTCTTTGTATGAATTACCGCACGTAAAATGAGTTATTGTTCCATATTTTTGCTAAAAATCTACTTCGTAAAAATTCAGCTATCGCTCTTTTGTGCGAAAGTTCTTCGTTTCCCGTCACATAATTGTTTCAGATATTCTGCAATACGGCATGAACATTTCGATGATATAATCTGGACAATTTCGTTGTTTATTTTCCTAACTTTCTCAGTACATGAGACTTCTGTAAGCCCTGCTGGCTATCTTGTGAAATGAAGCGGAACTGGTTGAGCAATTTTTGTGGGCGGTCACCCGAGAAACATTTGAGTGAAATTATTTCAAAATCACTTAAACCATTTAGAAGAAGATCCTATTTAGGCTTGTGTTTTTATTTTTGGTCCTGGAACTAGCCGTCTTGTGCAGAAGAGAGGAACGACTTACTAGTAGGCAATTTAGTGGAGGGTTATATGAGAAACATTTCTGTGAAATTATTTCAAAACATGACTAGCCGTTTTGTAGATGTCCTTTAAACATATTTCTTTATTCAGTTCTAGCGGCCATTATATGCAGCGGAGCAGAACCGTTTGAGCACTTTGGACAGAGGGCCGTCAAAGAAATAATCCTATGAATTTTGGTTGAAATTGGCCCGGTGCTTAAGTAGAAGATGTCGTTTAAATTGTTTGTTTCTATGTTTAGCTCTGGTGGTCATTTTGCGCAATATAGCGGAACCTTTTTAGCAATTTGCAAAAGAATCATCCAAGGAACAATCCTCTAAATGTTGGTCGAAATTGGCTCAGTATTTAAGAGGGAATGTTGTTTGAAGCAATTGTTGACGACGAACGAAAGACGACGGACGACGGTCGTCATGCAACCTGGCACTTGGTGCCATTTGGGCTCAAATAACAATTGGAAATTTTATTTCACATGGACACAACACTGGGTAACGGGGACAACTGTGTAGAGAAAATAATCACTTTTGTTAAGATAATTGAGATTTTCATTTGTTTTATTTTGTACACATAACAGTGTCACCTGAAGTGAAGGATAACTCCATTAACCAAAGTTGCTATGTGAATGGCGAGGAGGGATACTTACTTATTATTAATGCACAGGAGACAAGCAAAGGTAAGGCTATTACAATGTACCTGTTTGTAATTTTGTTTATCAATTTTATAAATTTGTTTTTTTATGTTTCTTTTGATTAAACTGTATTTTTTATGTGCCATGAAAAAATTATGCACGAGTAAAAACATATCTTTGTAATCTAAATAGTGAAAATGTTTGTGTCTGACGATTGAGTTCGATTTCTATCTACATTTGTAT
Source organism: Saxidomus purpurata (assembly GCA_022818135.1). Lineage (NCBI taxonomy): Eukaryota > Metazoa > Mollusca > Bivalvia > Venerida > Veneridae > Saxidomus > Saxidomus purpurata. The sequence goes on from JAFMSR010000004.1 coordinate 30,023,700, forward strand.
TCCTATATTTTCTAATGTTTCTAAATTCAATACATTATGTGTGAGTTGTACGTCGTATAGAAACCAAATTAAATCGCAAATTATAATTAGCAAAACAGCCTTTTATGCATTATGAATTCAGAAACAATAATAACTAGATACCCACGTGCAACATGTCGAGCCCGCCATATGTCAAAAGGGCTAACTCCTTACCAAGTAGAGATGGATCAAATTACACCTAAATATTAGTTGTAACATGCATGTTGTACCACAGAAAAGTGGTCTCGATTTTTCTCTACGGCCAGTAATAAAAAAGTTACAATATAAGCTATTTATAGTAACAACAAAGGAAAGTAATTCTAAAAACAAGGGTAGCCCATGGTGGTGAACATTTGAACAAAGTAACATCAAAATCCCTCCATGTAGAAGAAGAAATGATCCGACTCATGATGGTGAACATTTGTGCCAAGTTAAATTAAATTTCCTCCATGCATGAAAAAGATATGCGCCGGACAAAGTCATTCTTGAATTTTACCTTTAAACTCCAAGTGTGACCTTGACCTTAGACCTAGGTACCTGGTTCTTGCGCATGACACTCCGTCTCATGATGGTGAACATTTGTGCCAAGTAACATCAAAACCCATTCATGAATAAAAAAGATATGGTCCGGACAAAATCGGACGGACGGACGCACGCACGCACGGACGGACGGACGCACGCACATACACCGAACCGCCAAAAGTGACAACTATATCGAGCTCACCGCAAGCGGGCTCGACAAAAAAGTCTCGCCATTGCATCTTTTTCAGGCACAGAGGCAGATATCAAAAACCTAAAGAAGTTTTTCAGAGAGGAATTGCAATTCAAAGTTAATATTCCTAAGTTGGAAAAAGGGATATATCTATCCAGAGACGAAGCTTTTGCTGAGATGGAGAAAGTACGAACGGAACTTGACGAACGCTATTACTGCTTTATATGCGTGATAATGAGTTCTGGCAGTGGGGTAAATATAACTTATTATACATGACGTCATTATTTATTTGAAAGGAACTAATCTATACAATTATGAAAAAGTTAAGGACTATGTTACAATGTAACAGTAATGTGACAAAGATTGTACGAGTTTATTGGTACATGTACGTATATCAATGTCTTGAACTGAACCTTGACTTAGAAAATAAAGAATGATTTATTTTATGAAGTCATAAGAAACAGGACATACTTTTTAAAATGCATATTGAGATTGTTTACTCAAAGTTTTAGAATTACAAATTTGCATTTGTAAAAATGTCTGGTCTGTTTCACCACTGAAATGGCAGACATGAACTTTAAATGTCGTCAAAGTTGCTCTTAATAAAGACATCACCGTTTAAACACAACAAAATGTTAATCGAGTCAATTGATTTGACAATATTTTTGTAACAAATCTTACATTTTATACATTTCTTGAAAATGTTCATTGTTTACACTTACAGTGGTGCGATAAGAACGATATACGATTCCCGATGAACGAAACGAAAAACGATTATTCGATTTACTCGGACATTTTCGTTTGCTTAACAACAATATTATTAATATATGTCTAATTACAATGTAAGAGCTAAATCAAACCCCCTTAAAGTCCTAAATTATCGATAATTTACAGTAGAACTAAACAGAATATAAGAATAATTAATTATTAGTTGAATAGCGGCACACATACTAATTACATCTATAATTAAATGTTGTAAAGAATCATCGGACGGAAAGTCCGATTCGACGTTTAACCGCTACCTAGTCACTGCCATAATTTTTACAGTTACAGTGAGCACTTTACCGAATGTCTACACAGAAGCAATTTACAAATAAGTGAATTCCAATATCCTTTGCGTCGGTAGAATAACACCTGGTGTAAATCTTGCACGATATGCAGAACGTCTACGTTCGGTTTTACCGGAAGTCAACATCTCTTCTTCCAACAAATATCTCGTGAGAAAAAGAAAAAAAAAAAATAACAGAAAGATAGTTTAGATAATTGAAAGAATGATTATTTTCTATTTCTTCACTTTAATCCGATCTTTGAACAATACATTTGTGATATGCATAATACGCATTTAGGTCTAGGCTAACGTGCAAACGTTCTACACGATTAGCCGTCCGCACTATCTCGGACCACTTTTATATAATTCCTATCGTGCAACGTTCATCACACGGAACGAACGATGCGTTACACGATACACGATCTGAATGATGCACGATGAATGCACGAACGATAAACGCACGATGAATGCAAAGGGAATGCACGATACACGCACGATACACGAACATTTTGCAAAGTTACACGTGAGCACCGTAAGATAATAAATACTGCAAAGATTGTTGAATTTGCAATGCAGTGAGAAATATTACTTGGAAGTCGATGATTGTGCTGTTCCCGCTATTCCATTTGTTCTAAAATATATGTCTATATACAAGTTAAATAGCCTTACAATGCTTAATGTTTATTACTTAAACGTATACATGAAGTCCGCTTTCGAGCACTGAGCCGTGAATGTACTTTTAGCTTACTGTAAAAAAAGGTTATGACCTAGGAAAACATAAAATACATTCAATTCGTAAACAATTGCGAGTGCTTATTTCTGATTAATTCTAATTCTGGCGCCATATTTATCAAAACATCACACATATTAACACCAATCCAGTGTGACCGTATTGAATTGACAATTGAAAACGTAACACTATCCGGCTGTAAATATTTAAGGTATACTGCACTACAAAGATATGGCGGACAATAATATGACTGAAAGAGTTTTGTGATGAGAGTAAAGCTTTGGGTGAAAAAAAGAAACACAGTGAAGTTCGAGTACAAACCAGCCAGACTGCAGTAATACTGGTATAGAAACCAAGGAAAGAAGAGAAAAAAAGCAAGCTAAAAAGATGGAAATAATAAAAATCTAAACGAGATCAAGACCTCGCAGAATAAATCCGAAATACGAAACCAAATTAAACAAATGAATGAAAACCTTTAGAATTACCTGACCAAAATGATGTTAGATTAAATGAAAGAAGATTTAATGGCATTAATGTAAAAAGGAAATTGAAGTCATAGAATTACGTTTGTATGAGAAAGAGACTGAAAGAAAGTATTATAAGGGTTAAAAAAGATCTGAAAATCTAATAGTATTAAAAAAACAATTAAGAGAAGAAGTACACAATTTGAACACGAAAGTAAAGTAGTTATTGAACAAGCAAGAACAATACAGTAGAAAAAACAATATCCGAAAAAACGGAATCGAATAAAAAGATAAAGAGTCACCATAGCAAACTATAGAGTGTGCAAAACTTTGAACGCAAAAATGAAATGAATCGTAAATGTAACAAAAAAGGGATACTTCTTCGTGTGGAATTATGTATCCCGTTGCATTTTTATAAAGTATACTTAAAAGTCGTGTACATATTCATTCAACGGAATCCGCAGGTATGATGTGTAATTGAAATTATATTTCAGTATGCGGTAGGTTGTATAATTAAAAAACAAAGAAATGTCTTGAATTTTCAAGAAACGAATAATTATTATACAGTCTACAATTTTATTCTGCCACTTTAAATTGTTTTTTCTGTTTTGTGAGGGTATAGAAAATATTATTTACCCTGGCATGGCACAGCTAACCTTTAAAAATAATTATGTGTATAGTTTATATGTTATAAAAACAATTGAACTATAACAAAATACATAAAATTATTTATATTGCAAGTCATGTCTATGTCAAAATGGTAAAAAGTCTACGATTATAAATTGTTTAACTGTAATGTTGGTTTATAATTATTACAAATGATTCAGTGTACAAAAACGTGTAAAGATACATAATGTATAGGGTGTAGGTTGTAAAAGAGTTGAACTGTTACAAAGTACATATCTACATGACAAGTCATGGCAATGTCAAAATGGTAAAAAGTCTACGATTATAAATTGTAACAAGGTGCATGTTGGTATCATAACTATAACAAATAATTAAGTGTCCAAAAAAGTAGTTTAGCCTAGCACGGCACAGCTTATCTTTAACAAAATATTAATATTCTATGTTTTATAGATATATACATGTACTGTATTTCATATGGTAGATAGCATTATAGTGTATTTCATGTTTAACAAGTTCGATGCGCCAGACAGTAAACTTTTCATGCAGTAACACTCTTACTTTAAACAAAAAAATTATTCGTAATAAGTTTACAGCTTTACTTATCTAGATAAACTTTGTCCTAAAATGCATGCCGTTTTTTAGCATCAATGCTTTCACTTAGTGTATGATGTATTGACTAGATTTGACATAGAACGGAACGCGTTGATAACGAAAAAGATCTAATATATGATGCATAGAATTACCGAAAACAACCGAAAAAGACCGAATTAGACGACAAAAGACTGAAAAGGGACCGAAAAAAGTTTATGCAGACCGAAAACAACTTTTTTTTTTCAAAAAATAATGTCTAATTTATAATTCAAGTTTAAAATAAATGAAGGAATTTGTAAAAAGTGATATAATATTATCTTTTGAAAAACAGGCTGTTTTCGGTCGGCAGTATTTGTTTTACGGCCTTTTTTGTCATTTTACTTGATTTATAATACAATAATTTCAAATTTCTTCATTTATCACGGACATATAAAGTAAGAATGAGAATAGAAAAGAAGATATTTTTGCGTTTTCAGTTTTTTTCTTGAATTGATATATAATTTAAGTACGTATATAATTCATAACTATCAACACAATAGTATGTTGTTACGGTAGTCGGAACGTAACAGTTGTCACACGGAGCGCATGATGTACGCACGATGTACGCACGATACACGCACGTTACACGTACGGTAAATACACGGTAGACGATTCAGAACGATACACGATATGAACGATATATGAGGCGCACGCTGCACGCTACACTATAGACGGAGTACACGTTATACGATTACTTTATACATTTTAGTTTACTTAAATTTTGATTTTTTTCACCAAATTTGTTTGTTTGATTCTCTTTAACAATTTTTTGTCCTTTAATGAGACCAACATAAAAAGACCAATTAATTTCAGGCTTCACACCTACACAATAGCAAAAGGACTTCGGAAAGTTACAAATGTCCATTGTTTACTTAGGTGCGAAGTGTCAAATTTGAATTTGAATATAAATCCCGAGGGGCGAGAAAATCGGCGAACGTTAATTGCTGTCAACTACTATCTTTAAAGGACCACTAAACAAAAGACAATGTCCATTTGTGTTTTTGACAGTCAACATAATTATCTTTTCAATCATAGTTTTTATGTGATTCGAGTGGCGATTATTTCTTTACGATTTCATGGATTATCCTAAACAAGATGCAATTTAGATAAGGTACTGTACAATTATTATATTAATTTTTGCTCGGACTTAAACTGATTTTGTAAAACTATCGTTGATTCGTCGATTAGTCATATTATGTTTATTTACCCAGTAAATATTCGATAGCTTACCTTCTAAAGTAGTTGATGTTCCCTTTCCCGTTATACTTCCTAATGAATTTCCTTATACCTTGTATACTGCACTTACAATAATGCTGTGTCAGCAACAGTTTAGATTTCGAATAAAAATTATGTCCTTTTCGATAACAAAATATAATCAAATTTCGGAGTTCAGGTGTTAACTGTCTTCCACCTGTCCCGGAAGTCATTATTGCCCGTATTGCACCGACTGAATAAAACATCGAATCGTTTATCGTATAGGCCTATCGTGCACCGGGAATCGTGTATCGTGTATCGTGTATAGTATATGGTGCACGTTGCACGATGAATGATACGATATGATACACGATATACGATTGATAAAATACACGATGAGCGCACGCACGTTATACGCACTATATACAGACGATATACGCACATTTGACAACTGTTACGTTCCGACTACTGTATGTGCTAATAACAACTGAAAAAAATGCGATACGAGAAAGTAGTGAAAGCTAGACCACGTCAAGCTGTTACCTCCAAATTTATGTTAATTTTTTGTGTAAAGTATTTATACTGTCTTGGCCAGTAAATAACTGTAAATAATTCGAGTAGCATATTTATAAGAAAACAAGAATTAAGTTTGTTTTCCTGATACACATTTCGCAAAAGATATTTAATAAGAAAAAGTGTGATACTATGTATCACAGCGGGCCTAGAAACAAAGCATTCATGTTAATATTTTGAAATGGGAGATGCAAATAAACTTTATAGACTTTATAACATAGACGGAATAAATTTATATTCTAGGTTCATGTAAAGCAAATACTTGACTATCTGGTTTGTGTAGTTACAATATAGTAACGGTTACTCATTTTCAGTGTATCATTTCTGACTTAAAAAGAAACCAAAAAATATTCATGAAAAAGTTTTAAATAATCTTTACGCTCTTTCCTTTTTTTCATCAGGATTTATTAGATTGTATCCTTTTTTCATTCAGCGTTAATTAAAACAAAGTTAACGCAACAATATTATAATATGTTCTACGCTACGTTCCATTAAGGTGATTTTCAGACTGTACCATACTATTCCTGCCTCTATCCTCACAAAATCGTTTGCAGTCAAAATGTTTGTAAACAAAACAACGCACATTTTTACGATTAGTGAAAAGTCTCGATAATTTAAAGTGCATACCGACCAATTAGTTAACTTCTGCTACCTGTCAGTTTATTGCTATAGACCAGTCTGATAATTCGAAATGTAAACCAGTCTGATAAAAATGGAAAGTGCATCCCGGCCAGTTAGTAAACTTTGGCTACCTGTCACTTTATTGCTCTAACATGCCATTTCTGATTAAAATAGACTGCCAGTGACTGTACAGTGATACTTTCATTCAAAAACAAACTGAAGCATTATTGTAAATTTTAAATCATAAAAATCGAGTCATAGTAACGTTTTTATACTTGCCGAACAATAAAAACATTTCACTACTCATTTAACGTTATATAAGCATATAAAATAATTTTAATTCTTTCGGAATATATGTTGTTTTATTTAGATTTAAAGCCATATTATTCAAGGAAAACCATTTTTCAATACTATTTAGGTCTTTTTGTAAGTTTGATTCAATATCTTGAATGTTTTCTGAACAGTAGTAAATTGTCGAGTCATAGGCATACATATCAGTTTCAGAGTTGACAACATGTTATGGAAGATCATTTACGTAAATCAGAAAAAGCAAAGGTCCTAAAATCGAACCCTGAGGAACTCCGGTTATTACAGTTGAATTATGAGATTTTTTATCACCGATTTTGACGGCTTGTTGTCCGTTCCGTAGATATGATTTCAACCAGCATAATGATTTGTCATAAAAGTGGTGAAGCTTCAATTTAGCAGAAGTAATTCGGGATCGACAAAATAAAAAGCCTTTTTCAAACCAAGACATATACCGCCTACAAGTTTTCCTTTATCTAAAGATTTCAGCCATTGTTCAACCATGCACGTCAAAGAAGTTTGACATGAATGTTTCCTGCGGAAACCAGACTGAGTTGCATGCAGAATATTTGTACAAATATATCGTCAAGAAAATCATTTAGTTGGCTTGCATCATGTCTTTCAAGTATATTTGATACTGTATTTAGAACTGAAATGGGTCTATAATTATTGGATCCTCTTGTGGTTCAGATTTATATATAGGTATGACTGTGGCATACTTTCATGAGTTTGGAAATATTCCGAAGTTATTCCTATTATTGATTACACTTGCAATCGATATGGTTATGTAGTCTGCACACATTTTTAAAACTCTAGGGCAAATACCGTCATCTCCTGTTTCCTTAGAAATATCTAATTTATCTATTATAGTTTTAACTTCAACAGGCGAAATGTATTTCAAATATAAGTTTAAAGTTCCTAAATGCAAGTTAATTTTGCGTTCGAGCTCTTTGAACGAATTTTCAGAAAATGTAGTTTTTCTAAGGAAGTTGACTATATTAATGAAATGCTCATTGAAAGTGTTAAGTATTTTCTGATTGTCAGTTATTTCTTCATCTTCAGCAATAAGTTTACAAACGATTGCTATGTACCATTTATCTAAATAAGTAAGATATTTAACATGTTTCCATATATGTTTCGGCTCTGTTTTATTATTTATGGCGTTATTGTAATAATGTTTCTTTGCCTTATCTATAAGTGAGTTTACTTTATTTCTCCAGCATCTATAATTAGTCCAATCTTTATCAGTGTCGTAGTAATTTAAGTACAGCATGCTGGAATATAAAGAAATTATTAAAACAATTAAAAAGGGCCCGGGTATTTCAAACTCAGTTGTAGGCTAATTTTACATGACGAATATCAAGAAAATATTCGAAATTCTATAACAAAAATAACAAACATAAATCAATAAGCAAACCCTTATACGCTATAGGAAGTAAAAAAAAGTTGTATACCAGACCATCTATTAAATATTCTGTTAAGTATTAAAGATGACATCAACTTGAACAAAATAATGTCACAGACAACTATTACAATATAAGGAAATAGAAAACACAAATAAATCAGTATCCAAACAATGAAACCCTTCTCAATGAACTGAAAAAGAAAAACAGAAAACTGGATCAGAGATGAAAAATAAATGAAATATTATGCAGGACTAAAGCTGAATGGATTGAAGGTGCTGAGAAAAAACACAAAATACTTTGCAAATCTTGAAAAGAGAAATTTTATATTTCTCCATTTTATAAATTTCATAGTAATAACGTTACAGCTAGGTTATCTAGGGAGCAATATTTTATAAAATAAAAAGCGAAAATTGAAAAGTGTTAATTGACGTCCTATTTTTAGACTGAAAAGTATAACTGACGTCATCAATATTGACGTACGATGTGTACGTTTCTAAGCAATTACACATATTTTGACGCCATATTTGGATTCCGTTTTTGCCGCGCTATAGCGCGGGAGGTTTTACAACGCGGGAGCAATAAAACCATGTCGCATCACGCGGCATATGATTGTATATGCGGCATCTATATGCCGCGTGTCATTTGCGATATGCGACAAGTACCATGCCGCGTGACGTGGCGTAAAGGATTAATTTTTCCTTTAAAAATTAATGCATTTTGCACAATGTACACAATTTACATGTAATTCTATAAAAAGGTTTTATAAGATATAATTTTATAGAATTTTTTGCATGAGTTACTGCAGTTTACTATCTTTCGAGTATGTTTAAAAAAATAATTATTGTATATAATTAAAAGTTGTAACATTTTCATGACTTTGTTCTTTTATTCTAAACTTTTTATTACAGATATCGTTGTTTGTCGCAAGAATTATAATATTATTGCGTTATCAATAATTTGTCGTCGTTTTGATGTATGTAATTAAACAAAATTGATTCCGACGCTTGCCTTGAAGTTGGGGATAATTAGTGTCACATCTTAATTGAGTAGACACTTATTGCTTATATAAACAAATGGTGATGATTGCGATTGTCTACAGTACTGTCATCATGTTTTTCATTTTAATGAACCATAAAGTAAGATAATAGGTTAAAACAGATATCATTGGCAATTTACTGTCGAAGTAGTTAAGACAGATTTATCTTAGTGTCAACTTTGCATTATTGTATTTATATACTAATAAGTGTTACTTTGTGTGAATGTGATGGCTTCACGTTAAGCTTCTAAACAGGACATGTACTTTCTGGTTCGCTATGACGTTGATCAGGAGCTTCAAGTCAGAAGCAGGGGATTTTTTAAGACGGAAGATTTGGTAAGAAATCGCATTTTTTTTTTCGTCTAAATCACTACTTCATCAGCATATCTTTTTGTTGCATGTGCGCGCCAGTTTATGATTTATTTTATCCACTCAACTGTTGGATAAAGCTTCCGTCTATATAATGTCAATGTCACTCGCACAGGAATACACAAAAAATGTAATAAGATAACGAATTTACATTAGAGAAATAGTAAAAACATATTTTGATGCTTTTTCAAAAAGATTTTTCTAGACGATTATGTAGCATTTTGTATTCACTTTATTTCCGCGATATGACATCCTTTTACTGCTGTTGGATTTTTTTTTCCGAATAAATCATTAGTTTAGACATAATTTATTGCATTATCTCTTAAGAGGTTATTAAGCAAGTCTGTATTTAAGTTACTGCAACCATTTCTTAAACGAGTGTGATAAATATTTACAATTATCGTGCCTTTAAAATAGAACTGCTCTGGTAATAAACTATTTTTATGTTTATACATAATAACAACTTTTTGAAGATTACGCCTGTCACTTAAAGGTAACCATCCTATTTCCTGAATAAGTTTATTTGTAGAAACTGATCGTCATACTTTGCGACAAAAACAATATGTTTGTTATAAATATAAGTACTGACAATTATTTGCCGTCTGAATGTACAACAAATCGGCATCAACTCTTTTAAATGTACGGTACTACATTAAATTTCTAAAGTTGATATTTCCAGCTTTCAATTTAGTGAATTTCGTACGGTGCAGAACTGGTCATGATCTGCACTGATTGAAAATTCATGCAGAACAATTGCTGCTAGCATTAAAATTGTTACTTCATCAAAACAACAATCTCTCAGCGCTGACTGCATCCACATAATCAGTAGATAAATGTAAGAACTAAACTTCACAAACATACAAGTAACAGCCTAAATACTGTACGTCCACTTATCAACCCCTACATTGTGAGAGCTCGAACCGGGGGCACAACCGGTTTCTGTACGTACATGCATGTCGATTCCTACACTCGGAGTTAGACACCAACATTTTACCAACTACCTAAGAGCTATGAACCGGGATCACAACCGGCTTTTGTACTGTAGGTGTTTGATGTTTTATGAAAATAATTAAGATGATTTTTTTAAAAGATCGCACTGTTGAAAATAAAATTTAGTGACGTAACATCAAGCATTGTGATACACACATGTAACATTAACACCTCGTGCTAAGGTTTGGTTTCAAAACAGTTAAATTTTATTTGAACTGAATTACAATTCAAGAAGGAAAGTACATCCGTTCCAGCCGTATTTTGGTCGTTCTAACAGACAGGCAGTTAACCTTATTACAGTAAAATCCGTATATAGCGACTCCGGATATAACGTAACTTCGGATATAACGAACAGTTTGGGCCCGATTTTTCCTTTTTTGTTTAATGTAAAAAGATGCGGTTATATCGTACTCCGTTTATAAGGAAACTTCGGATATAGTCTTCTACACTTCACATGTATAACCTTTTGATAAACTAGTTAAAAGAGAATACCAACACAATTGCTAAGTAAAATGTTAAAGTGATAATATTTTTAGTAAACAATTATGAGCGTTTCTTTAAAAGCATGCAGACCGGGTGAAATCAAGTTATGGTAATTAAGCGAAAATCGGCTTCATTCAATTGTATCAATTGTATAGAGAGTATCATTGGTATATACGACACCTACTTTCTTATTTCTGTTTAAATAAATATATGTTCTTAGTGTTTGTTTTTCATTACTTAGAATCCATGGTCAGCAGTGGTCTCCCTAGGTTGGACAGTAGAGGATATCTACATGTATATTTTATGAAACAGTGATGATTACTCGTAATGCGTTTGTACATCACATACTTCTGGCAGTCATCCCGCCTCACTATAAATTTAGAAACTGGAAAATGATTATGTCCGTGTGTTATCATTCTCTTTCAGTGATAAACATGTACATATCAACGTTTCATGATAACACAAATCTGAACTGATTTCCGTCGCTTGATCATTCGCCGATGAAATCAATACTAAGTATTTGTAATTTAAATCTATACCTATTTATATTTTCTAGGTTGGCAAACGTACTTTAGTTTAAAAGAGTACATTTATCACTCTCGAGACACGAATAAATAGAGAGAGAGAGAGAGAGAGAGAGAGAGAGAGAGAGAGAGAGAGAGAGAAAGAGAGAAAGATATAGGATATACTTTATATATATAAAGTGTCATTACCGCATATATTATACATGTACATAAAGATTCGAGGTACAAATTTCCGCCCAATACCAGTGAAAAATAACCTTATACTTAACTGCTGATCTGTCATCGCTGCCGGGCTATTTTTACGTAAACTAAAAGCAACAAGCACATCACATACATACGAAAAAATGATTGTAAAACTATTTTAAAAAATAAACATGGGGTTGTGGGTATTCTTTTTCTTAGTTAGATCATTTTCTATCCATTTATAGCAGTTTTAAAGTATAATTTGAGAAAAAGATGTTTATTATTTTTTCATCCCCATTCTGTATTTACACTTATTTCTGCTTACTTGCGTGAAAATAAATCTACCATGTCCATTAAGTAGTGGGTAAGTAAATCCCATTCTCATGTATTTCAGCGTTAATTTACAGTAAATACTTAGTTCTGTCGTGATTCTTTTAAGCATCTTTTTTTTCAATTATCAACAGTTAAAGTGATCACGATGCTTTAATATTATTCTTAACATTTGTCTTCTTGGTCGTACTCTGTCATTCAATGTAGTATTTGTCGATCTCTGCATTAAGATAATTCATTCAAAATAATCGTATGGGTTGAGGTATTTCTTTTTCATCACAGTTCTAAAACACGTTTCTACATACATGTTCTTTATGGTTACTAAAACTAACTGGTATACACATGTAATTACTAAAATCATTTTAGACTGAAATTTTATTGGTTACAATATGGAATACAGTGTACATCATTATTGAAAAACACAGTTTTATACATATGTACAATGCAATATAGTACATATTTTTTATTTTCATCGCTTTTACCTGTATAGAAAATGACATGCCGCATAACGTCGCGTCACGCGGCATCACTCGGCGGGACTCGTTGTCGCGCTTGAATGCGCTTGATTGCTATTTTGTCTTTCAGATGCGGCAATTGAATGCCGCATACAATTTGCGATGTCGCGTCACGCGTTTGATTTCCCGCCGCATCTCCATGCTTTCAGACTCTTATTTACATGCCGCATGGACGCATATGCGTGGGGTTTCGCCTGTGCTGTACTGTATATATATTCATTTCACTACAATTATGCCTGATGAATTGTATGAAACGCGTAGCACAGTTAATTTAGTTAATTAAATCATGATTTTAAAGCCATATCAAGTCATTTTTATTTAATTACTTATATATATTGCCTTTTCCGGCATTTAAAGGGTTTTAAACCTTAGGACTATATATATATATATATATATATTGGTATTTTAAACTGATAACTGTCTTAGAGTCACATGTATTCGTAAGTTTACTGCGTATGGTTCATTTTCTCCTTGCAAACATTACTTATTTAAATCTTTGATTAATCAGTATTCAGTGTGTTATTCTATGTTTGTTTTGCTTATGTAGACCTTGTTTTTATAATCGCATATTTGTTTCTAGGTTGGCTGCGGAGCAACCGATGCTGAAATATGGGAAGAAGACATCCGTGAATTCTTTAACACCGAAAATACACCTAATTTTAACAGTAAGCACATGTCAAACTTTTGCTTATATTGTACATTATACTGAAAAATATAGGCAGTGATTACATTCCCGAAATTAGGGATTACTTGCATATCAAGAACCTTGCCATTGTATTTCACCAAATACGGTATTGGTGATCACAACCACCTTCCTAATAAGTAAAATGTAAAATTAAATTTTAGGGCCACTTTTAACGTTTATTGAATGCTTTCTAGTTACATGTATAACAAAATTTCAAAATACAACAAGTCAAAAGTTTGAGAGTCCTAATTGCCGTCATCAAGAGACAAAAGCGTGAAAATGTTTACTGCTCTTAAATTACAATCATATTCATCCACCACAAACTTTTACTATTTCACAATTTCATGTCCCTGTGACCTTGACCTTTGACCTACTGACCCGAAACATAGACTATGTACAATTAGGCTTGGTACTTATCACTACTGTGGAGAATCATTAAATTCTGACTAGGGGTTTTGAAGGTTAAGTGTCCTCAAGATTCCGTCAACATACGGACAGACAGATCGACAGTCACGCTGAATCCAGTATATCCCCTAACACTTTGTGTTCGGGGGTATACTAATATATTGATTTGATATTGAAGGTCGAAGGACATGTTTTGGCATTACTTTAGAAGATGTTAATCAAATAGAAAATTAGAAGCCTCCAATATATTTGACCCAAAAATTAAAGCATTGTTGAGTATTACATCGTTAATGTTGCCGTGCTTTGGGACAGACTTAATACAGATGATGGAATAGAGGTTTACATAAGCATGAGTATGTAAGTTTGATAAATACACACAAAAATTTTAAATTACATGTTTATTTAATGCAGAACGGCCGAAACTCATTGTAATGAAGACATGCAGAGGCAACAAGAAAACGGAATCTGGTGACCACAAAGATATGAAACAACGTAGGTGCGTTGGTGGTATTCCAACGGACGCAGACATTTTATTTGCTTTTGCGACAACACCAGGCATGTATAAACCTTTCAAAAATGTCCTTCTTTCTTTTTTACTTTCTTTCTTTGATGATAAGAAAAGGAGCTGAGACAATCATAAAAGTACTACCTATTCGCTTCTTTATTTATCTATTTGTATTCATCATAGATACATTGTAACATTGAGAAAACCGTCAATAACATCTTGAAATCGTAGGTTTTTAATTCAAAACGTAAACCCCAAATATTTTATCTTTATGTGTATGTTTTAATAATATGTTGCTGCATGATTTTTGACATGTTCAATAGGCACAGAAGCGATGCCAGAAGAAAACAATGGGACATGGTTTATCATAGAATGCATTAACGCGTTTAAGAAATATCACAACAAAGGTGTAAATGTTGAAGATATGCTCGTCACAGTGAGACAGAGTGTGGCATCAAAGAATACAACTGATGGCGCTAAACAGATGCCATGTGTTTGGAGTACCCTGACAAGACGCCTTTTGCTACGAAAATGTAAGAACTAAATGAGACATAAGTAGTCAGACACCTGAGAAGCTTTGGTGGCATATTAAAAATCTAGATAACTATGACGAAAGTGTGTTATATAAAATTCAAACTAACCGATTTCTCCCAGAATGTAGAAGTATTTCTGTAGAGAATAACATTGAAGTTGTATGTAATCCAAATTGTATTTATCACGCTCGAAAACTTCTAAAGATCATAAAATACATTTCTAGAAATCATAGGATTTTTGCGCAACAATAATTGAGCATCTTATCCCTTCACTAATTCAGGATACTGATTAAATATGTGCGTAATTAAAAACTTTAAATTTCATATTACGGCATACATTTCGGCTAGGCTGTCGCATGTTAATTTATATGGAACTACGTATTTACAGTACGTACTCCTTTACTAGTTGGTCATACTACATTATATTTTTAATTTATAACGTTTTGGGAACCGTAAACGATGGAAAGGTTTGATGCACTCTCGATATAAATTCACTTTGCATGATTCACAGCTATATTTCTGTTCACGACGGAACCCTAGAATTCACTAGAATGCATGAACACAGATCTCTTAGTTGATCGGCGCGGTTGAATTTATTCATGTATTGTGTTTAGTTGTTCCTGATCTTCAGCGCATCTACTTCAGTACGTACAATATGCGCAACGGGGTGTGTCAAATGAACACGCGGACACGGTGGACAACATTTCGTCATCGTGCCCTTGATACCACGACCTAATCGGGGCTGACACGGCTGTTCTTATTGCAAAGGGTACCGGGTCGTTAATTTTTTAACTCAGTTCGGACGAAAAACGCGCCCATTTACAATGTTATCAAACTATCAAGTCGGTATTTTTTCTGATTTTGGCGGTCATTTACAATTCTTATTTCATTACTGATGTGAATCATGTGAGGGTATGTTTATAATTTAATTCTTTGAACTTCAATACATGTATTTTTTCTTAAAAACATAAAAGAGCAACTGACAAATCTCTTTATTCCTTTCCTCACAAATTCGTCATTTTCAGCACAAAGTGTTATAATACAATGTCCAATGTATATTTTACGTGTATTTAACCATAACACAGCTACATGAAACATTTCAACGGGTACAAATTAAAAAATAAACTACATAGCCAAACATTATTGTGTACGAATGGCCTATGATTCGATAAATTACATGTAACTGTTCGCCATAAAACGTAAGAATTGTAAACCACTTAAGCTCGAATAGTTTAAATCGAGATGAATGAGTATGTCATTCACATATGTATTCCGGTCAGTTTCGTCGGTGTTATTCATATTTGGCTTGTAGATTTGAAATCAATATACATAAGAAACGTTTATCTTGGGTTGCTGATTAATTTTTTGTCGACTTGTTGACCGATATGAGTGTTCTGGTGCATTCAAGTTACAATGCATATTATGGCATGTTAATATAGCCCAGTTCACGTAAGGTATTTACAATTCAATTGGTGTCATAGACTTCCACCTTGGTCGAGTGGTCGGAGTCTTAAAACTTCTCGCTGATTGAGTACCATGGATTCGAGCCCGCTACTGTCACGGACTGCTGCAGCCGGAAGAGTTATTTATTTATTCTGCCTCGGCCTCAACGGAATACGCGGCAACACATTTTATACGAAATGGTGGACGTGGGTCCATTTTGGAATGTCTGGACACTGAAAAAATAATATCCGAGATATATGTTTTTATTTACTAAGTAAACAAAGAAACACAATGTGCTGTCTTATCCATAGGAACAGATAATGGCGATTGCAGTGAAGCATTGTATTCATCAAAAATAAAATTTATGAACTCCAAAACAAAACCAGCATTCAATACATAAGCAGATGTATACATTAGTTGATATCATTTTCATCGTTAGTGGAAACATACAGTACAGTTGATATAATTGCAAAACCTTTAATTGAGACATTAATGCCATTTTATTAAAAAAATGCTAACCTTTCACTATGTGATAACTCAAACGTTAAATTGATAAAGTGTGCTTGAAAGGAAATATTCAAATTAATTCTTAACATTCTTAAAGAGTGTAAAATGTATTAATGTAATATGTTTCCCTTTGAAGTACTAAATACAATTTGAATTAAGTACATGCCAAATATGAACTAAATTTACACATCCATGAAAGAGAAGGTTTCCTTATTCCAGACAGAGTTCTGTGTCTTGGAACAGTTCTTTCAGGAAGCAAATGGGAGAAATTAAAGGCTCTCAATCATCCTGTTATTCCAGAGTTCTTCATCCCTGTCTGTATATCCTTTCAATAAATAAGTCGTGTGGGCCTGTCCTTCTGACAATAAAGTCACACCATTCTTGGTCTATATATTGAGCTGACCTTGAACTTGAAAATATTACTTGAGGTTTGTTCAAAGAAATGTTTCCTGAAGTTATACCGAGGCAAAAACTCTTTTCTTTTTCTTTTTTGGCAGCTTCATTAACGAGGATAGTTTTGCTTTGGAGTAAATTCTTTATTTCTATTAAACTTGTACTTCAATCTTTGGTGTGAACAATGCCATCTGATGGTGTAGCAAGGAATGGATATGCTATACAGACCGTCCAGTCCCGGTACAATTATGTATGAACTGACCTCTTTATTGTCTTGATTCTTGATATTGACATATTCCCTTCTTGTGTCCCTCTCCTCCATTAAGCATTTGCGGGTGTAGCATTCATTAAAAAAATCTGAGTACAGTAAACATTTGGAAACACTGGGCTGTTTTGTTTACGCTTCTGCTAATGATATCGCCATATACCGAGCTTGTTAACATTTTCATTTTCTTTAACTTCCATTTCTCATTAATAGATTTCCTTTTTGGTACTTCTATAATAGATGCACCTGTTTCTGAAATAATAATATTTTCTTTGAAGAAGTCATTACACTGGCTTTAGATTTCAACCTCAGGCAAATCAGAGGACTTTGGAACCATACCCCCTTTTGGCTTTTTTTTTCGTTGCCTTTTAATTTTACCATTTTCCTTTTGAAACGATTTAATTTTGTTGAATGTTTACATAAGCGCTTCATTGTACTTATATATTGTCTTGATTTTTATCTGTTGGTTTGAAGAAAGACAACATTTGCCCTTTTCCCAGCGACTTTGCTGTAAACTATTGGCTACCATGTTGGTCCTCTACTTGTTCGCTATCAACCTAAATAGCATCTCGCATAAAATGATCCTCTGAAGCATCTGTTGGTTACTTTCCGCCATCAAACTAACACCTGACATTCATCCACTATTCGGCAGTTATTTTATTTAAGGAAATGCGTTCTGCAAGGAAACTGGAAAATTATATTGACGATGGACGATTGAAATAACGTCTCTGTCAAATGCGCAATGCGATTTAAAAATGCAGTTGGATAAAACACGAAACGTGATAAAACAAGAACTTAAAATCCGTTTTCCTCCATTTTCCTATAACGTAAAGAAAATAACTATCCCCTCGGAGATGAGGCCCAAGTGGGGTGGTGGTAGAATTTTTAAACATGCTTTTTTCTGAACAGACAAACCAATACACTTTCCAGTTGTTGTTGATTGAATTGATTTGTAAAATGAAACTTGTTGTATCGTATTATTGTATTGTATACTCTAGATTTTAAAAAAGAAACAGTCAAACTTAAATTTGGTCAGAAGATTTGTTTTAATAAAATTTAGTTAAAGTTTATAAATGAATAACATTGGGTCTGATATCGAGATCCCAAGATTATCAAATAATCACAAAGTCTTGTTAACACTCTCGAGACTGGCGGCCAAATTTTGTAGATGATTGTCATGTTAGTAAGTCACAGACTGAGGTTATTTTCATCAAGGCTGAGCTTAAAAGGCAATAGAGGTAGGGCTAATAACTAGGTCACCAGGTCCAATCATTTAAAAACCTAGTTAAGTCATAAACTGTTGGTAGACTCGGAAATTGTTTCAGGTCGGGTCACCAGATTAAATCAACATTGCAAAGGCTACATTCTTAAAGCAATAACCATGAAATGTACCAACTATTTTGCTTTAATAAACACCAATGCGAAAGCGAAACTCTGTCATGCGGGTTCAAAAACTAGATCACCAGCTCAAATTAGCAAAAGACCTATTTGAACAATTTAGAGGCCTTGTCGTGTTGCCGTTCAGCATCAAAACTAGGTCACCAGGTAAAATTATTGAAAAGCCTCACGACCAGTTTTGAACCACATATTGATCCGTATTTTTAAGAAAGAATTTCCTGAAAAAAAATTAAGATCGAGTTTAAACTAGTTTGCAGGAGTTTAAACATTTAGCTACTTGTTAAAACTATTGAAAATCCTATTTTATAACCAATCATCATACGTTTAAGTCAGATTAAAATTCATAAGTTTTTGATTTATGTAAATCCGTTAATACTATAGATAAATTTTAAAACGATTACTTATAGTAAAATGTGTGTTATATAAACATCACTCAAGTACAGTTCTTGAATATTATTATTATATAATCTACAGGAATATCGAAGAATAATGAAATATTTAGAACATTAGTAGCTTAACTCGTCAGCTTAATAAATGTGTCCTTTTCTCGGAATCCTTTTATCACTATCAAGTAATGTTAATTCTTTTTGAGAGCAGTTATATTTTGACTGTCTATTTGTGTGATGCTGGTTTCTGTGCCTGGCCCTGCTCCAAATAAGGCTTGATGACCTGTCTTCATCGCATCCAATGTTTTCTTCTCCGTGATGGGTAATGATATATCTTCATGGAGACAGGCGATCGAGCTACACAAATTAAAGGGACAATATTTTGTGAAAACCGCAAACTATCCTATAACAATAAACATTCCAATCGCTGAATATGTTCCTATTTCCTGATTGGTAAGCAGTTATATATGCCGGAGTTTGTATGACATATATAGCAATATAGCTACCGTGCAGCTCACATATACAATGTGTTTATTAATGTATAATACATCATGTATAAATGAGAAGCCACGTGGTGTCGCATAGTCGTTCAATTCCTGTATTTATTACATGTCTAAAATTGAATTCAACTTTTGCTGTCGGTTGACCAGAGGCTAAATCATGGCCCAGTTATGTTGACTGTTCTCTATTTACGTAGCATGAGAAATAAAATGCGGTATATCAAAGACAATTTTGCTAATTTTTTACAAATGTTGTTTTATGCTATACAGAAACACATCTAACTTTTGACGTGAATAAAGAAATCTTATAAAGAGATTGTTTCGATTCCATGTTTCTTAAAGACAAAAAAGCTCATTCAGGCGGCATCCAGATATATGCTACGTCAAATCTTCGACCGAAAAGAACCGTTGAACTGTTTTTGAAAATTACCTTCCAGAATCAATTTTGTTTCAAATTTAAGATCAGCGTAGGACGTACCTTATTTGTACAGTATACAGGCAACCAAATTCAACAGTGAGTATTTGGGATAGAATGAACTTGTGCATTTAAAAAGCTTCTGAAATTAATAATAATATTAACATATTAGATGATAAAAATCCAGACTAACTAAACTTATCAAATCATTATTTCCGCGATATACTTACTTTGAATAATCTGCAAAATATCATACTGGAACCAACTCGAGTGACGGATTTTTCCCAAACTTTAAACGATCCAGTTGCTGTTTCACACTGTGTTGCATATTTTGAGTCGTGGATTTATCACACTGATAGGAAAAGATACCATTACGGTATATACGTACACATCAAAATTGATATTCATTCTGACAAACCTCATAAACGAACTATTTTGAATTATAAAAGATCACTGTTTGACCTATTAAATGAACTTAAAAGAAACATAGATTTGACTCCCTTACAAACGGGCAGTATACATGATAACACCGACATCTTTACCACTTAACTAATTGAATTTTTAGAGATGTATATTCCGGCAAGTATAGTAACTATCAAACCGAACGATAAACCTTGGTATACAACTGAAATTAGGAGAGCTTCTCGCAAACGTGACAGTCAACGACGTATAGCCTTTAACTCTGGCAGACTAAATAATTGGAACAAATGAAAATAGCCCAGGGAAAAAGTAACTAAATAGATTAAACATGCTAGGGGGCAATTTTACAACTCCATTGAGTTTTTATTACATGATTTAAGTTCTTCAAACCCTCGTCAATATTGAAAATACATGTGACTGAACAAAATAAACATGTATTACAGATGTACTATCAAACTTAAATGCGCATAAAGCAAGTGGTCCAGATGACATAAGTCATTGCATGTTAAAAGAAACATAAAAGCTACATGTATTTAGTATATTGTTTGATAGATCAATTCAAGAACATTCATACCCCACCTTGTGGAAAAAAGCTAACGGTAATGCCTCTTTTAAAATTTCCCCATTTCACTTATAAGTTGTGTCGGGAAAGTAATGAAACGTTTTAAAATATCTGTACAATTATTTGAATGTAGATAACAAGGTAATCTACAAAAATCCGTCGGGATTTCTTCCGAGTCACTCCACAGTATATTAGCTTATTGATATTTACAACCAAATCTGTAAATCATTTTGCGATATCTCAAAAGCCTTTTACAGAGTGAGGCATTAAGGGCTCTTCTTATTCAAACTTCGTCAGTTCGGGGTTTCTGGTAATGTCTTTAAGTGGAATCTAGTTATCTTTCTGAACGGAGTCAACGAGTGTCTGCAGGCTCAACTTTCGTCCGAGACAAGAGACTCCCATCAGGTGTCCACAAGGCTCGGTCCTTGGTCCTTTCCTCTTTCTAGTCTATGTGAACAATATATCTTCTAAGCATGACCAGTCTATTTGCAGATGATAGTTCTTTATCTGTGTCTTCAAATGATTCGACTAACATGGAGACAATCCTTAACAATAACCTTACTTCGATCTCTAACTGGGCAAAGCAAAGGTTAATTTAATTTAACCCGTTGAACACAGATGTAATGTTCTTTTCAGTTTCAAATATGGCCAGGCAAACAATATACTGAGATTATTCCACATAAATAATGATGATAATCATAAGCATCTTGGTTTGACTTTCAGTCACGATTGTACTTGGCATACACATATATCTAACATTATTTCGGCAGCTTCAAAGGTCTCAGGGTCAATTCGAAAATTCAAAGTAAGTCGTAAAAAACTTAACCAAATATATATAACATACCTACGTCCCCATTTAATTTTGGATAGCTGCACCATTTATGAAATAACATTATAAAAAAATGCAATACAATCTGTCTTTATTGAGAAACTCCTAAAAGAAATAGGATGGGTCTCTCGTAGAAACAGACGTGAAATTCAAAAGATCAACCTTGTTCATAAATCTAAATATGGCAACCTTCCCGATTATTTGAGAGAGAAGCGTTTTCTTCCAGCTGTTGAACAAGCTAATGATTACCCTCACAGGAATTGAAATAATTTCATATCTTTACCAAGAATATTGAAAATATTTTCCAGATCAGTATTACCTACAGTCTTCAAACTCTGGGACAAACGAGATGAAGAATTTCGTAACATTGATACCCTGTCCATCTTTAAGTATCATCTCAAAAATCGCTATCAACTTCTGGCAGTTCCTTAGTATTTTGTTTTCGGTAATAGAACGGAACAGATATATCCTGGTCGCATTAGAAATAACTGTAGCAATCTAAACTTGTCTGACTTACACAATAACCACATAAGGGAAAATCCTGGCTGTAATTGTGGATATGCGATAGAAGACGCCGAGCACTACTTTTTCCAGTGTCCATTATTCAGAAACCAGCGCCTAATACTATTCAGAAGCATGCGACCTTTCCATCCTCTAAGTACATATAAGCTACTGTCAGTATTAATGCCCGTACTGACGAGGAAAATTGTAACCAATTCATACATTTTAGTACATAAATATATAAAGAAAAGGAGACGTTTTAAGAATACATAAAAATGTGTTGTTGTCCCTGTAAATGTATTAGATGTGCATCAGTCTGGGTGTCAGGTCGGGGTTCCTTAAGTGCGTGTTCGCTCGCGTAAGGCAGACACACATTTTCAGCGTTTTTTATTCGAATTGTTTATGTATAATTCGTTCTTCAGTTTGTTTTTACTAACTTTTTTTCTCAATCGAATATTCTAAAAGTAGTTAAATCAAATTTATCATTTGTTGTAAAGATGTATAAGCGATACAGCTATTTTGGCGTTTACTTAAAATCTGACTTCCCTTTAGAGGGCTGTTTCTGATGTGATAAATCATGGCCCGATCCATTTGTTATAGTTATACATATTTTGCACGAAAAATAATAAAAAATACATGTACCTGTTTTTCAAGTTCCAAAACTTGAAGAAATATTGCCGACTTTGACAATTTGTTTTCTTTCAGTTAGATATAACTGAAACCAATTAAGAGCATTATCAAAGAAATGGATTAATTTTAACTTTTGCAACAATATGAAATAATCTTTCATTTCAAATACCTTCCGTAAATCCAAAAATAAACTGTCAATTAAATTTCCATTTTCTATGTGTCTGGACCAGTGATCAATAAGACGAACTTATGTTGTTTGGGAGTAGTGTTGTTTTCGGAAACCGGATTGAGTTACATGCAAAAAAATGGTTTCTTAAAAATGTTGGTGTAGTTGATTTGATGTGTGTTTTTCAAAGATCTTATTGTTGGCAAAATTGATACCGGCATCGTCGATTGAACCTTGGTAAGCGGTATTACACGCGCTTATTTTAGATCATCAGGAAAACTTAGCGTCCGTTAGCTATTAATGGGATTGGAATAGATAAAACATCACTACATGTTTGTAATACTCGAGGACATATTCCGTCACGTCCAGTCAGTTGTTTTGGAATTAAGCTGATTAATAATGTCTTTAGCTTCAAATAGAATGATATAACTGATAACTAAAGAAGTGTCTTGCAATATTGTATCAATATTGCCCTCTAAACTTATACTTATACTCTGATCTTTCTGCTGAAGGAGTGTCTGATCCTGCAATATTTATGAAGTGTTTGTTCAAAACATTCGCAATTAATTGTGTTCCATGCACGGAGTTGCAAATAAAATTCATTTGGTCCGGAATGCATTCAGGTTTGTTCATAGAATCAGCTGTTAATGATCTAATATTACGCCTATTAAATGCAGGATCCCTATTTCCTTGAACCGCCTTGTTAAAATAGTTTGTTTAGCTTGCTTAATTAACCTATTTGTTTTATTCCTGTACAATCTATAATAATCCCAAGACTTGTTTTTTCATGTGTCTGTCTCTTTAATTGAAAATTGAAAATATTATACAGAGAAGTGAGTGCTAATTTGCATCATCTATCATTTCAATACTTTAAATACCAGAACTTTAGATTATTTTTAATTTTTGTGTCACAAAAATGTTTATAAGTTCGATATTTGAAAGATGTATGTTGGCCGTTTTTATGTTCCATTGTTTTATTCCTTATACCGCGTATCATGTAAATAAGTTTGTAATCACATATCCGTATGTCAAGAACGTTTACATGAGATTAGACACGGGGTGAGTTGAATATGTATATGATCAATTAAGGAGACAAGTTTTCTGTTATTCTAGTCATCTTACTTATTAACTGATTAAGTCCATATTTAGCCAACACATTTTCCCATTTTGCATTGATTTTCTCGAATAAAATTAATACTAAAATCTCTGAGATCATGTATTTAGACGTTTACTGCTATTTGTTTTATATATAAGCTATATTCATTTGATTTTCGTATTCATCAATCCAAGATTACAAGGAATCTAGGGGACAATAAACGAAGTTTAACAAGATTTTTTTAGAATACCCGTGTATAACTTAAAGCCAGATTTTTTCTAGATTTTGTTCCAAGTCAAATCTACGCTTATACTATATGGTTTGTTTAACATATATAATTACCGCCAACCTTCTTTGATATTCTATATTTTCTTTCTAAGTAACATGTATAACCAGCTATACTGATTTCAAAAATCTTAATATTACTGTAAATGAACGTTTCACAACATCCTACAAAATTTATGCAATATTTCCCAAACATCGTTTAAATTTCGTCCAGTTTAGGGAGAAGATGCTGAACATTATCCGTAACTACTTTTGAATATATGATCATGCCTTTATTCTCAAAACACACATTATAATTCAGTCGTAGCAATGGTATTTCAAAATTTACATTACTACCCCTGTAACGCTAGTTATGAAAGAATTTGCAGTCACATGGAAAGTTAAAGCATTCACTATAAGTAAACCGTAAGCGTTTTTGTTTTGTTCTATATGCATGAAAGACACAGGCATTGCTCAAATATTCCTAGAAATGTCTGTCACGGTAGTTGTAGCCTGACCCTCTTTTGACACTTTCTGTCCAACATTGCTATGCAAATAAAACGGCTTATTTCAGTTCAGCATATTGCATCTTAACTGCTTAAGCTTATCTTAAGCTTATTCATGTATGGAAGTGAAAGTACAAAACTGCCGTATAGCTTCATTTTTATGGTAGCAATTCTAGGTTAAGCCACCTCAACATGTTGGTTTTTGTAAAGTGTGGCTTGTTAACTTCATTCAAACAAATCTTTTATCATACTGCCGACATAATATGGTCTGACTGAAAGCTAGAACAATGCAGAAAAACAATCACTACAAAATGTTTCTGTTATAGCCCTGAAGTATTGGCATCATTGTGGTGAGGTGGTTAGAAGTATTAGGATGTACCACCTCACCACATTGTGGTGAGGTGGTACATCCTAATACTTCTAACCTAGTCCGTTGGTTCGACTTCTGTACACAAGTTTGTGTGCTCCAAAATTTCTTTCTTTGTTTGGAATACAGATCAGAACACCAGAAGCAGTAAAAGTATGTTGATAATAAGCAAATATAAGTTGCAATATCTTGACTAAAAATATGCTTTAAAATTATTGCTTGTAACTAAATCTCTAAATATGAATCACTGAATGCTAACTCTAATCAAATGTACCAATAAACAGGACTGGGCGTTAGCGTTGTACATGTACTTTCTGTCTGTGTTTCATCAGCATTTCATGGCACAGAATCCTTAACTTCCGGCAATGCTGTTGCAGCAGGGTTATTTTCATCATACTCACTAATGATCTGGAAAAAAAACATTGATGCCTACATCGTTGATAAAGCTGAACGATTTTGTTTCACTATTGTTCGGATTACAAACATTTAATGAATTGTTTTATAAATTTGTTTCAGCTAATTTGCCTCAACCGAGTCCTTATGTGGAGAGTAATTACGATCCTGTGTACGTGACGCCACCTCCAGGTAAGACTCTTACCGGATTGTAATGCTTGTTCTCATTTGTTATCGAAGTCAGAAACATTTGTGATTGTAGTTCAATTTAGTAAAATGGAGGTAGAACTAAAGTACCTATATTCCACTTAATTTTGGACCCAAAATATGTTAAGATTGTTACATGTTTATTGTCTAATTTTCATGTGAAATTATAATTTCGCCAGACTTATGTTTCTTTTTTTCATTACGAATGTCTAAAATGTTAAGATACGCAATTGTATCATTTTCTGCACAGGGCGCAATTTGATATGACCTAGTGTCGCGCTGATTTCAAAGATTGCTGTACCCATTTCAACAATCAAGTAAAGTACATGCTGAAATTGACCAATCTTCTATCTCTTCATCATTCTCACCCGCTCACCCGATCAATCCGACCTCTATCTCTCTTTTTTCCCTCTGTCCTGTTTGTCTGTTTGTCTATCTGTCCGTCCGTCCGTCTGTCTGTGTCTGTATCTGTATCTGTCTGTCTGTCTGTCTGTCTGTCTGTCTCTCTCTCTCTCTCTCTCTCTCTCTCTCTCTGTCTGCCTCTCTCTCTCTCTCTCTCTCTCTCTCTCTCTCTCTCTCTCTCTCTCTCTCTCTCTCTCTGTGTCTCTCTCTCTGTGTCACTACAGTCAAGATACACACCTTTTTCTCGTCTGTTTATACAGCGAATATAATAGGTCAAAATTCCCATGGCCATTTCGGTGATGAGCTCTGCTTTAATTTTTCATATATACATTTGTAGGAACACTGAACCTGTTGTATCTTGCGCGAAGCCTGAATAGAATGATTTGAATCCATCAGTCTAGTTGATGGTAGTCATCTTTCTGTGTTTTTGCTCTTGAAAGATGCTTTCCGGAACCTATACGCTTATTAACATGACAGACGTAACCGAATATTCATAGCAGATGTCAATACGTTTACATGTATAGGATATTGACACACAGCAATGAACACGCATCTAACATGCTAATTAATGTACATGGAGAACATGAACTATCTAATGGATGTTTTAAATACAAATTTATCGATATCTACCAGCATGTAGTATGATTTTCTATGGAGAATTTACTTGAACTTTAAACCAATTTGTGATTATCACGCTGAAATACTTCTACAGATCATGAAAAAACATATCTAGAAAATATAGGATATGTTTGCACTATGATAATTAAGCTCCTTATTCATTCTCAAATTCAGGATAATGATTAAGTGATTAATGATAAAGTGAGTCCGTAATTAAAGTAATGTTCATTTCATCATTTCACTACATACATGTATTTACAGTATATCTTTGACAAACAATACGTGCGTAAATAAACATTCCTGGCCTCCTATTTTCTTTTTGCATTTAATTTTTTTCCATTATTTGTTATCATTATCATTACTATTATTTACATAATTATGAACACACGAAGCTTCTATTTTAACACGTAATTTCTTTCTGGAACATGTATGTTTAACATTTACAGAGCTCTTAGTTGGCCGACGCGATCGAAACTATTCATGGAATGTGTGTAGTTGTTCGTGATCTCCGGGAATCTTACTTCAATATGTACAGTGGTCAAATGAACACGCGGACAAGGTGGCCAAAATTTCGTCCGCGTGTCCTTGATGCCATGACTCTATCGGGGTGAACACGGTGTCCAGTATTGTAAGGAGTCGAAAGTGTACTTGTTTCATAATTTTTAGTCAGGTCTTATAGTTAGACGGACTAAAACGCGCCGCCCTTTTGAAAAGAAATAAAATTTTCAGGTCGGTATTTTTTTCTGCTTTTAGCGGTTATTTACATTTCTTTTTAATTACTGATATGCGTCATTTTGGGGTTTGTTTATTATTTAATTCTCTAAGCTTCAAAAAGTGCTGGTATCGTATTTTAAAAAATAATAAGAAGCCATCAGGCAACTGTATGTATTCCGTTGGTAACAAATTCGTTCATTTTGAGTACAAAGTGCATATTAAGAAATTAACTGCCTGGCCAAATATACCTTGTGTACGAATGGCTTAAGATTCGATACATCTCATGTAACTGTACGCCATAAAATGTAAGTCTTTGAACTCAACCTTCAATTTTGTATATGTACTGTATGTTGTTCAGGGATCGTCTTTAAGAAACTTTGTCATTTCCGTTTGCATCGGTCCATGAATACATGTACCAGACATATTGCTGTGAGAGAGGAAACGTGCTTATTTAGGACTACTATTGCTGGACTACATACTCCGGCGTGATGGTGGTAAAATGAAATTAATTTTGTTGGTAGAATTTCCAGAAGTTGCATCCAGAAACTGATATCTCTTAAGACATAAAATCTGTTTCTCAGAATATTCATCGAAACTTACTGGTGTAGGTAGTGTTTTATTTTTATTTTATTTATAGAAAAACATACATCTATAGATCTTGTTATTTTCTAATCAGATAGTGAAATCGAGGCTGTTATAACATTAGCACTCTCGAGACAGGCGGCTATATTTTGTACCTAACTGTCATATAAGTTGGTCACAGACTGAGATTACAAAAATGTATTTGCTATAATCAAGGCTTAACTTAAAACTAGGCGAGGTAGGGCTAATAACTAGTTCACAAAGTAAAATCGTACAAACACCTATCCGATACTCTAAAGACCACATTTGATACCCAGTTATCATGAAAGTCAAACAGGTTTATTGTCTTAGGGAGTCCTAGGTCGCGTTTGAAAATGAGTAAGATGGAGTCAAAAAGACACCCGATCACATTATAGACAAACTTAGTTAACGGCAATGTTTTATTCCCAAATACCATGTCAGTCGTTCAGAGAGATAATGTGTATAGTTTCAAGTTTGAGTTTTAAACTTTGTGAAGTAGGGCTAAATACTAGGTCATCAGGTCAAATAATAGAAAAACCTAGTTTACTCTTTAAAGGCCACATTCTGAAAAAAAGTCATCAGGAATATTAGTCAAAATGGTTGCCGTCTTAACACTATGTCGACTTAGAAATTGTTTCAAGTTGAGTCAACAGGTCGCAAAAGTTTTGAGTGTACTTTGTCGGGGCTGATACTTGCGTAAATTCACCGTGAAATGATCTCGCAAATACCATTCGGGTGTGGTCTAGAGAATTGTGTAGAAAATGCCGGAATGCATTATACCATAGTGTGGTAGAGAAAAACGCCAATTTAGCCTGGTTCATCTGACTATGGTCTGCTTTGTCAGTGTTTTCTACCCGCGGTTTACGATATTAAAACAATTCCTGGAAACACAGGATGGAGCCCGATAAACGTGTTAACCATACCTATTTACAAATATCTTTGGACCTATTCACGGAAATTGGGCTCGTCGGCCAAGAATACCGCATACCTGGGTTCAGACCTCCTTAAATATCCTTTCAATTTGGGCTTAGACCACAGGGTACTCACTTTTCTGTGAAAACTGCAAAAAGGCAGTTAATAAGGTTTATCAACAGAAAGATTATGCACGAGCAGAACATATACCCTAAGTTCCTTTACACTCAACGCTCTGAAGTGAAACATGAAGTATAAGCTAGTAGTTACAAGCATTCTACATCGGTTGCACGCTTAATGCATCCCATGGGTCCTATTGATACGAACACAAACTATTAAGCGAGGATAATTTATGAAATAATTGTAATAAAACGCTCAAAATATTAAACAATATGTTCGAGCCCGAGACTTTTGATTTTCTGCGGGTGCGGAAGCAGAAACATTGAATGCAGAAGATAACCTAAGAAAGTAGATTTTCACAGACTTTTGTCTTCCTTCAAATTGTCTTTTTTCATTTTATTATGTCGTTGATGTAAATATCTAGTCCGGTTGTGTTGGCTATAATGGCAGAAGGCGAATATATTCGTCTTTTGCTCACTGATCCACTTAACAGTCCGATACAATGGATGATAAATAAACTCAACAGGGGGTTCCAGAGGGCCCAATATAGCTAGCCCGAGAGCTATTTCATAAAAGGGTCACCCGAGAAACCTTTGTGTGATTTTTCTTTAATTGGACCAGTCGTTTAGAAGATGTCGTTTAAAGAGTGTTATGCCCCCTAACGGTGGCATATGTAAATCCCACCGTCCGTCCGTCCGTCTGTGCGTCCGATTCTTACATTTTTTCGTGTCCGGGCTGTAACTTTGTCATGCGTTGAGGGATTTTAATTTGACTTGGCACAAATGTTCAGCACATCAAGACGATTAAAGAAGTAGTTCTACGAAGTTGGGTTTGAATCGGCCCGGTGGTGAAGTAGAAGATGTCGTTTAAAGGTTGTTTCTATTTAAGCTCTGACGGCCATTATGTGCAGTATAGCGGAATCCTTTAAGTAATAAGGAAGCGAACAATCCAAGGAACAATCCTGTGAATTTGGGTCGAAATGGGCTACTTGGATATGTAGGGGATGTTGTTCGAAGCAATTGTTGACGACGACGGACGACAGCCGTCATGCAACCTGGCACTTGATGCCAGTAAAGCTAAAATAGCAATTATTTGGAATTTTATTTATATGGACATAAAACTTGGTAACAGGGACAACTGTGTACAGAAAACAAATGTGTACAAATAAGTTAGATTTACATGTAGATTTTTACATTTGTATTATTTTTGTACATATAATAGGATCATATGACGTGAAGGATAACGCCAGTAAAAACCCGGATTACTATATGGATGGCGAACAGGGATACTTACTCATTGTTAATTCACGGGATAAAAGGGAAGGTAAGGCTATTACCTGTTTGTAGTTTTGTTTATCCTCTTCATAAATTAAAAACACTAAAGGCGAGTTGATATTTCTCTTGTGTCTGTGCCATGAAAATAGTATCAATTAGTAATAACATATCTTTGGAATCTTAATAGCAAATAGTTTTTGTTCCTGATGATTGAATTCGATTTCTATCTACATTTTTATTCCTATATTTTCTAATGTTTCCACTTTCAGCACATTGTGTGTACATTTTTGTGTAAGTTGTACGATAAAAAGAAACCACATTTAATACAAATTACGGACAGACAATACAGCCGTTTGTGCATTCAGTAACATTTATAATAATGTCTTGCTATTGCACTTTTATTTTCAGGCAATGCGGAAGATATCTTCAAACTAAAAACGTTTTTCAAAGACAAATTGCACTTTAAAGTTTATGATCCTAGATCAGAGCAAACGTATGATTTATCCAGAAACGATATTTTTAAAAAGATGGACGAAGTACGAAACCAACTGGACGAAAGCTATTACTGCTTTATATGCGTAATAATGAGTCATGGCAGTGAGGTAAATATACAGAGAAAATGACGTTATTATTTATTTGATAGGAAATAAACTATTACGAAAAAGTTAAGGAATATGTAAACAGTAATGTGACAAAGATGGTACGAGTTTATTGGTACGTATATCAATGTCTTGAACTGAACCTTGCTTTAGAAAATAAAGAATGATTTTATGAAACAGAATATACTTATGCATATTAAGATTATTTACTCACACTTTGAAAATACAAATTTGCATATGTAAAAATGTCTGGTCTGTTTCGTCACTAAAATGGCATACATGAAATGTAAATAGATAGATAGATAGATTTATTTCAACATAAAATGTACAATTTACATGGCAACTTATAATTAAAACATACAATAAAACAATAAACATACATGTATGAATTAATATAGCCATGTCAATCAACATTATATGTTAAGGATAACACAAAAAGAGCTAAAACAAACTGTTATTTCCATTGTGGTCCTTAAGATATAGTATTGTATGACATAGGAAGATACAATTTATCACAGTAGAAAATCACAGCACACAACATTTCAGGAATCTATATTCAATCTAATGTAATCTAACTAAAAATCAAATTAAGCTTAAAAAATGTTCCTTAACCTTACATTTAAATGAATACATAGTAGTTGCATCCCTCACATTTTGTGGCAGACTGTTCCATAGACAACAACCGTTGTATGCAAATGATTTTTTCCCAAATTTTTTGACCACTGGGAGAGCATATCTCTTACTATCTGACATAGAAAAACCTGTACCATCAAAGGAGGAATATGCCTTTGCTCTAAACCTTGTGGGATAATCATGAATAGTATTGATAGGGGTAAAGTGTTCACTTAAATATGAAGGGGCAACATTAGAATGAATTTTTTAAACATGACAGAGAGTTATCTGATTAACTCTACTTGAAACTGGTAACCAGTTCAGAAGTGAAAAATGCTCAATTCCAATGTGTGACATTGGATGTAAATTCAACACAAAACGTATAAGTTTATTTTGTGTGACCTGTAACTTGTGTTTTAATTCCTGTGTTAAACTATTAAACCAGGTAGAAGAGGCATAGTCAAAATGACATTGTATAAGTGATGTAACTAACAGTTTTTTTGTATGCAGAGTGAGAAATTCACTTTTACGGTACAGGAATTTTAACCGAGCATTGGATTTCTTAATTACAGATGTCGTTGCTCAAATTGAGTCGATTGATTTGCCATTTGTTTAACATTTTGGTACATGTAAAAATAGTACTATGTTTTTCTGACACATTTTATGTTTTGTATAATAACCGATTTTCATAAGTCATAAACTTTTGTAAATCTCAGAGTTTGTTCCCTTATATACACATTGTTTCGAACTTTTAATAGTTTTTTATAAAAAAGTTCGAACTTTAGCACGAGCCATTTCAGTCAATAAATATTAATAAAAATCTTTTGCCATGTTGTGCATCAATTATTTCTTGTAAATTTTCATTGTTTACACTCAATAATGTTAGTTTCTTCCATGAGCATGCGGCTCAGATCGGAATATCCGTCACTGATGGTAACTGTTTTGGCGGGAACGAGTCTCTGCCGAGTTCCCATGAAACAGTTACCCGAGGTGACGGATATTCCATCCGAACCAAATATCTCAAGGTAAAAACTTTTTCTTGCATACCGTCTTGCACTTTATGATACATATTTATATGCAAACTTATCGAAATGATGCCTTTTAATATCAAACAAACGTTATTCAGATGCTGTGTTTGGGAAAGTGACGTCACATTGTTTATAACGTTACGTCACAAGTAATTCACGAAAGTCATATTACATGGGGAATGTAATATGATATTTTCCAGAACTGGTGAAAACTGCGGATACCCCGATCGGGTATGCAAGAAGAAAATATATAAACAATGTACTACAAAGATTGTTTAACGTGTAATGTATGCAGAAATATTACTTGGTAGTCGTTGATTTAGCTGTTCCCGCTATTCCATTTGTTCCAAATAATATTATAATGTTATTAATCAAGTGATTTCATATTGGCTTTGTTATTTGTCCGAGGGTGGTCGTATTGGCCCAAGGCCGAAGGCAAATAACAAAGAACATATGAAATCACTTGATTAATGATAATTTCGACTTTTACAATATTGGCTAGATAAACAAGAATATAAAGAGAATCTAACATGTTCATGAGTTGTGGATAAGGAAAGTAAGAAGAAATGAATATACAGGAGGGGGATGAAAAAATGAAAATCAACTTTTTCTTGAATTTTACTTCAAAACTGTTATGGATGGATAGAAAATGATCTAACTAAGAAAATGAATACCCATAACCCTATGTTTATTTCATTTTTCGATATCAGCATGAGTCTGAAAACAAAATGGCGTCGTTTAAAAATCTAACGGAAGTGACTTCTCCGTATTGGCCCTGTCTTTTAAACCAATCAGAATGCTTGAATTCCATATTGGCCCTGCCTTTCTCGTATTGGCCCTGCTTTTCTCATATTGGCTCAGTTATGCTTTGTATTAGCTCTACCTCTTTCATATCATGTGTGCAATTGATCTAATACGGAGTGTAATATTGTAAAGTTGAATAATAATTTTCCATACAAGTTAAATAACCTACAGCACAATACTTTATGTTTATATTTCAAAGGTATAGTCCGTTTTCGAGCCGTGAATGTACTGTTAGCTTATTGATAAAAATGGACATTCAACTCAAGTATCAAATGCACACAACAGTCTACATAATGTATATATATGTTTGTTTTTCTTTTAAAACTGACAATTTTCTTTGATTTACACGTATAAGCGGTTTACTTTGCATGATTAAATTTTCCTTGTACACATCCAAGTAGTCGAAGCTGCTTATATAATTTCTCAAGGCTGCATATAATAATTGTCTTTTGGGAGGGAATTTTTCTTCTTTATCTATGTAAATGACGTAATCCAACTCGGGAGGGAATTTTCAGAATCACTAGGGCGTGATTTTATCGATAAGTGTTGACATCGTCATCCTGAATGTGCTTTAACGCATTAAGTTATTTGATATCTTTTTCGTCTGCTCGTTTATCCACGGTGCATTTTACAAGAATGTAAATATTGGATTAAAGATGACAAGTGGAGACATGTGTCAAACGTACATGGTTTACAATGTAACAATAGGCTTATAATTAAACGGGAAACTCATTTAGAATCAATCAGCTTCAGATTAAATAAGTCAACACTTGAGTTAGTCTATATTTTCTTGTATTTATGACCAACAGAACAAGTGAAAAATCAGTTTGTGCATGTATTAAACAAATATTACAACTAATAACAACAGCATTTTAATGTAATATATATTTTTTACATTTTACAAACAATATAAATTATAGTCATAGTTAGGCTTTAATACATAGTTAGATGATAGATCTACATTCAAATCATTCTTACTGATATTTTAATCAAATTTACCACATATTTTCAACAGAAATAGTATATTAGCCGTTAATAAGGTAAAGTAATATGATACATCAAAATGCATATGGAAAGGGATCAGAATTGTCTCCTATGACCCTTTTGTCAAAAACAATCTTAAAGTTCTTTCAGTCTTAAGTTAGTATTAATGACGCATGTTTCAGGATTTTGGGTCATGGCAATTTTCCAACTGTATTTGCTAAAATTATAAAACGTTTTGTTAAAAGAGGTTACGACCCAACTGTTTTGAGACACACCGCATGTTTGGTGTTCAACCCGTTTACAGTTGGACGCTATGCTTCCCTCTTTGATTGTGTCTGACGGAAGAGGGGGAGGACTCTGTGATGGGCAGTTTTTAAATCCCACTGGGACGAAACTGTTTTGATTTCTGTCCTCTGGCCTGTTTCGTCGGGCCCTTAAGGGTGTTTCTCTTGGTGCTCTGCCTTCTGCAAAGGCATTGAGTACATACGTTTTTTGGTTCTCAAGGTTTGCTTTTTATATATTTATACACGAGCATTTTTGTGTTTTACATACCATGCCTTTTGTTTCCATTGCGTGTGTTAGAGATTCACCTAGCAGGGATTACTTTTATTTACACTGTCCTGTGACTTTGGAACATGGTGGGGGTAAGAGTGAGGTTGGGTGCGCACCATAAACCGGTTTAAGCTCCCCAGTGGTGTTTTTGCCACTGACCGTTCCAAGGCGGTGCCCCACTGTGTTCCTTTAATTGTTCGTTTTGTCCTCGTGTGTTTGCTTTGTATGCTAGTGTGTGTTGGTAGTGTATATGTGTGTGTGTGCGTGGTTGTGTGTGTGTGTCGTTTGTGTGTGCGTGTGTGTGTGTGCGTGTGTGTGTGTTGGTGGTGTGCACTTCTGGGTGCTGTGGGGCTCGTTTTTGGGGAGGCTGCGTTTTTGGTACGTGGCATTCCCTGTTTGATATTATTTTTTTTTTTTTTTTTCAGGATTTCTGACTATTTTGTTGTCATAAACTACTTGAACGCATTGGTTTGACTTATGTCCTGTCACCATCTGATTTAATGTTTTGAATGTTTAATGTTAAAAAATTGATCCATCGGACTTTGCAAATGGACGTTTGCCATTTCTGTGGCTGTAAA
Organism: Saxidomus purpurata; assembly: GCA_022818135.1. NCBI lineage: Eukaryota > Metazoa > Mollusca > Bivalvia > Venerida > Veneridae > Saxidomus > Saxidomus purpurata. The sequence continues at coordinate 30,059,635 of JAFMSR010000004.1, forward strand.
TAACTGTGCACCTTCAGCCGCGCCTTTGCTCATGTATAGGCTGCTGTTACAACAGTTGTTCTACATGAAGCCTCAACAAAGTTATTTAGTACTGTATACTCAGCCTAACTGTATACCGACATTTTAAGCATTTTGACGAAGGAGTGACCTCATTCTTCATACTTACTTTTTAATTATACACCGGTTTGGTCTTTGCTTCACAGAGCCACACACGGATGTCCTACAGTTCATAAATTTGTCTCTTGCACGAGGAAGATAACCATCCTGTTATTCTAAGCGATTGTCCTGTGTGCATTCTAAATCGAAGAATATCTATTTTTTCTTATTGTTAACAATACTGCAGTCCACTTCTTGCTCAACCAGTTTCATGAAACACAAATTATTTTCTGACACATAATCCTTGCATTTATTACAATAATTTTCAGCACATACATGTGGCTTAGTGTGCTTAGACCGATTTATTAACTGAAAGCAATCTTTACATCTGTAATATATGTCACAAGTTTATTTCCCGTGTTCTTTGAGCAAAACATGTCTCATTTACAAATTTACAGTTATATGTACAAACATTACAGTGTTGCCAATCTTCTACATCCTCGACATGGAGTTGGCGACAGAATCTGCAAGGATTATTTCAAGCATGACGCCTCTTGTGTTGATAACCCACAAAAATAGCTTCTGTTTAAAAGTCCGAACATCGAAATTATAATGTCAAAGTAGTCATCATGGTTGTACATATAAATCGGTTTTCCTCCATCTGGACCTTGGTATACGATGGCGTTGAAGTTTTTGTGTTTTATCGTGAATTTGAAACATTTTAATTTCCTCAATATCGCAATTTCCAAAAGGTACTCTTTTTGATGAAGATCTCTCGCTGAACTGGACGTCTCTATCGAATGTTGTTTGATTTCCATGTTATAGTAAGTGCTCATCAAGCGCATCTCGTCTAGTAAACACTTCTAAACATTCCGGACAATGATAATTGTTTTCGTATCCATTATTCTTCAAATTAAGGTCAAAATTAGCCTTCTTTGTGAAAACCTTTTATCAACTTTGGCGTGTATGCGTTTGCCAGTGATTTTCAGGGCATGCTGCATACGCTAACTTAATTTATCAAATTCAGCTCCACATTCTCCGCAAGTATATGCCATGTTAACAGCTTAATATCTTAGTAGAATAAAATCGACAGAGTGAGAAGCCGTTTTATACAACATGTAGTCTTCCTTTAAGGAAAAAGGGTAACAATCCAATTGGTTGTAGCTTTAGTGTTATTGGAAAATAAATGAAACATTACCATTGGTCAATCTTAAGGTAAAGACATGTTTTTATTGGCTAATGTTTCTGTTACTCCGATTGTCTTCTTCTGACTACGTTCTACAAGAACAGAAATATATAAATCCCAGGAAAACGTCATGATTTGTTCATGCGTTTAATGGCTTTCAAAGGAGCAACATGAACCATATCCAGGCTGCAAAGAAAAAATTTCGAAAAGAGATGTTATGCTAAGGCATCAAAGAAACAAACACAGAGAAATTATGCTAACGTCAACGCAGAGCAATGTGGCGTTTCCGCCCCGGCACCGTCGCCACAGGTGACATTATCATCACCGCTACCGCCGCCACAGGTGACACTATCATCACTACTTCCGCCGACTCCGTAGGGGACACTATTACCACCACCACCGCCACCGCAAGGGACATTATCAACAGTACCGCGACTGCATTTCGATCATTTGTCCACGGAGGCGGAATTATTTATTTTTTGATCAGCAGCAAGTTTATTTTAAACCACAGCTCTCATATTCTACAATTGTATGAAAGTCTCATTTATATATAAATAACACTTATCTACAATGATCCGATCTGTTTTGACATTTTCTCTATTTTCTAATCTGTTTTTCTTCGGTGACTGAGAAGGATCTACCTCTGTGATACTTGTGGAAATTTAAAATTATATAGTAGCGACTTCATTTCAATTTTACAATAATGCGGTCTAGCAGATCTTAAAGTTGTGACTAGTTGCCTATTTCTGCTGACGCCTGAAAATAATAAGAAACAAGCATACGCTTTTATCTGTCTGTTTAACCATTTTACATATACATGTAGTACAAAATTACCTTACATGTATATTAACAAAGTTAACTTAAATTACTGTTCATGACTGTTATACATACCTGAAATATGGCACAATGAACAGAAAAAAATGCTTTCCTTTAGGATTTAAATGCTTCTCTAGTCGGCTTGCGATTAAGTGATGAACTATCGAAATTGATTATGATTTTAGCATTGGACTCCCAAATTGTCTATATATATATAATATTATGAAGCCTTTCATTTCAAATTAATGAATTTAGTTTACATACATCCTGATGGATTAACCTCCATAAAGACACTGCTCTCAAATATGTAGGATGATAAAATACAATGTACAATCATAATTCAAAGGAGTGCAACAAAAAGAGAAATGTTTTAAAATGAACTAGGGGGTAATTCTTGTTCTTTTTACTTGTCTTGAGCAGTTGATTTTGATTAAAGGTTAAGATGACATGTTATCTGATACACTGATCGATAAAGTCACGCTCGACTGATTCTGAAAATTCCCTCCCGACTCGATTGCGTCATTTACACATATAAAGAAGAAAATTCCCTCCCAAATGTGGTTTATATAGGCAGCCATGACTACTATTAAAATCTTTGATTCACCGGTTTTCACTGTGATATTATTCTATGTTTGTGTTTGCTTACGCGCAACCTTCTTGTTTATAGTCACATATATGTTTTAGAAAGGCATCGGCATAACGGGTGATGAGATACCGGAAGAAGAAATCCGTGAATATTTTAAGAACGAATATACACCAAATTTTAAAGGTAAGCAAATGTCTAACATTGGTTAATTTTGTACAGCATACTAAATACTAAAGACAGTGATTCCATTTACGAAATTTGTGATTAATTTCAAATCAAGAACCTTGCCAATTGTATCTCACCAACAACAATCTCGATTATCAGAACCACTTACCAAATACGTAGAATGTCAAATAAGAATTTAGGGCTACTGTTAACGTTTATTGGACACTTTCTAGTTGTACTCTCAAATGAAGAATACGACTTAGATTTCAAATTAATATGACAAAATTCCAAGATACAACAATTCAAAATCAAGAACGTCTGAGAGTCCTACATGTAACTGCCGTCATCAAGATAAAATAGCGTGAAAATAGTTTCTGCATTAAAATTGTGTTAACGTTTATTGTCAATGTTCCAACATTCTTCACTTCTTATATTTAAGAAGAATTTATACTAAGTTATCATTTCTCTGAAAACAAATTCAAAATCACAGATAATCTATCTTGTTGTTGTGTGTAGGAAATGAAGAGAGACAGCTCTCGCCCCGTTAAGTTTTAATCATACGCTTTACAGTTTCATAAAATCATCATACAATGCTATTTTGATTAATACGTATATGCATTACATGTATATGACAAAAATGTTATACTGTAAGAAAAGATTTTTATAATATCAACGTTTTAAATTGCTATTGTTGTCTTTATATAATATATTGATTTGATTTTAGCTGTCGAATGGCATGTTTTGGCATCACTTTAGTAGATGTTCATCAAATCGAAAATTAAAAGCCCCCAAAATATTTGACCAAACATTAAAGCATTAGTGGGCATTACATCATTACTGTTGTGCTTTGGTAAAGGACATATTTAATATATATGATGAAATAGAGGTTGACATAAGCATGAGTATGTCAGTTGTTTGATAACACACAAACAGAAATTTAACAACATCTGTTTATCTAATGCAGGACGGCCGAAACTCTTTCTAATCCAGTCATGCAGAGGCGCGAAGACACACGTACATGTAACTGATGGCAATCATGGGCAACAAAAGTCCGGTAACTTCCCCAAAGTTCCGTCGGACGCAGACACTTTATTTGCTTTTTCGACAACACCAGGTTTGTATGAACCTTTGAAAAAAAGTCCCTCTTTCTTTCATTCTTTCTTGGGTGATAAGAAAAGGGGCTGTGACAATCATTCAAGGCATTGAAAGTACTACCTATTATTTCCTTAATTTATCTATTTGTAATCATCATATATCTAGTTTAACATTAAGAAAACCGTCAAAATATTTAAGTTTAAAACCGTACATTTCAGTCGAAGGCGTACACCACAAATTTTAATTAATATGCTCATATTTCAAAAAGATATTGCTGCATGCAATAAATTATGATGTTTGATATTTTAATAGGCTACGCAGCGTTCCGACATGAAGAAGATGGTTCATGGTTTATAACAGATTGCATTACAGTGTTTGATAAATACTACAACCGTTTACATGTTGAAGATATGCTCATCACAATAAGACAGAGGGTGGCATACAGGCAAACAGAGGATGGCGATAAACAGATGCCATGTATTTGGAGTACCCTGACACGCCGCCTTATGCTACGAGAATGTAAAGGCTAAATGACACATAAGTAACAAAGCACTTGAGAAGCAGATCAGAGGGGTTATTCGAATTTAGAATACCTAATTAGTGTTTCGTCAGAAAAGGACAGTTGTCCTGTAATAAATCTACATTTGGATAAAATTATGACATATTTGTACCAAGATTATTATTTTGTTGGTCCTACATTCTTGTTTCACATGCAAACTTTTTGTTGTGTATGTAATCAATATTAGTTATATGTAACACATATTTTACTCATAAAAGTCAGATTTACGTTGTTAGAAACGTATCTGAGCAGTCAAGTAAATGTTGACAACATTAAGAATCAAAATATATCAGCAACCACAACTGAACAAAACTGAGCACGTCAACTACATTGGTGATAAGGACACGTGTGTAACTGAAAAGTCTATCAAGCAAATGTATTTGTAGGAACATAGGAAAGTTAAAAATGTGTATTAGTGAAAAATAATTGTTATGATTTTGTGTGTTATCATCTATATGTATTAGCTTCATTTCAGTTGAAATTGACGATGTCACTAGTGACACAGCAACAAAATTATTAACAGCATTAAAATGTCATCATTATTTCAAGAAAGACAATAGGCACTGGTTTATACTTGTAATATGTAAATAACATTGTTACATTGCGCCAAAATCATAGCTAGAATAAACGTATTTTATCTCATATCTCAAATGAATAAAATGAAAATGTTCTATGACTATCATACAATTTTCTAACAAGATAAGTATCCGTCTACTGCGGTTGGTTCTCATCTGTATGCGTTTAAGAGGAATAGTTCAGTACAAGTTCTTCCTTACTTGTTTATAAACATGCATTGTATTCTAAGCCTTTGATAACACGGTATTACATGATAAGAATGCAGAATGACACTTCAACTATCATTTTTAGATAAAACTGCTTTGACATTTCTTGAGAGAAAATGCTAGGAATTCTCTTTTGCGAAAATTACAAATATTTTCAATGTAAAGTAAACCCTTATAAAACCATTCCGGTTTAATAAGTCGTTAACGAGTTATTCTGTATTATCTGTTTCGAAAAAGGAGTGTTCACAAAAATTGATCAAACATCATGCGAAAAGGTCCTTAAGAGAGGTATATTCAAATTTCAATGTTTGTTCGTGCAGTTACATTAAAAAAACAATGATGTCACCTATTTTTCTCTAATACATTCTATACATTTCATAACACATTTAAGTATTTTCGGATGTAATCCGTTTCCCCAACTGGCTTTTAGAGGTAATGGTGTTGACTTTAAAGTCTGTCAATGATAAACGAGCATTTTCATAATTATATGCCGTGCTATTTCATCTGGTTTAGAATCCCGTTAAAAGTCAAACACAAAATGGTTTAAGTCACTTACTTCACTTGTACAATGAATGCTCATTTACACGAACACTTGGGCTTAACATACACTACTTATAATCTAGCTAAGGCTGGTAGGAAAGCTTTAGATGGTAATATTTAAATATATATAAAAATCAGAAAGATGTTGGTTACAAGACATGCAGTAAACTCTTTTGGGAGTTTAAATGTTATAATTAATTATATATTATTCAGAATAGCGCGGTTAAATATGCCATGGTTGTTCATCAATTTACTCCAATGTTAGTTATGTCATGTGATATGGATTGGATTATTTCAAGACACAGACGTTGGGTTAATACATTTGTATGAGAAGCTTTTGGAGTTGAATGATAAATATGGAAGATACTCGGCTTACTAAAACTAAAATTTTTTAATACTCTTCTTGTTGCCCTTGACGACATCATCATTCAAATAAATTTTCGTATTCTTCATCGCTGCATTTTCATTGTCGATATCCAGTAAAAGCAATATATAGCAGTTATACCACCTAAAGTTCTACTACCAGAAGTATGTGAACCATGATCAAAACAAACAAAAAATACAAAAAGGAGACGACGCATTTCTAAATACAATATCAATGTAAAAACACTTCTAACACGACCAGCTAATAACTTACTTGTATGTAGAACAAATTTTATTTGGGTCATTCTGCAATAAACCGACCTTGAACGACGCTGCGCGCGCATCGTGTTTTGGCTGCTCAATTTATCCGACGTATAGCGGATCTTACATGGCATACTGCGGATGACTTGGTTCTGTTGACCAGAGGTAAAGCGGGGGGATATAATGGATGACACACGTCCAGTAAACTTGATTAATGTTACAATACCATTTACACTGACTTCATTAATTGTTTTGTTGACGTCATTTATCAAAAGAAATTGTAACGTCATTTATTTATACTCGTTACCAATATTTTTCGTAACTTGAACCGTTGTAGTGTCCCCTGAAAATTCGAACCATTTCTGAAAATGAAATTCCTGTTAGAAATCTACATTTACTTTTATTACATGTCTTCAAAACCGAAGTGTTGTGACTGGTTAAAGCAAGCATCACATGCTGACCTGTTTGAAGGTTTTACAAGATTTACTAAAATGTAATAGTTGTGTTGGTCTTACTTTTTTGCATTTGATAATTATTACCATAATTTAATATCATAAATCATTGTGTGTATTTGCACATTTTTTAATTATTAAAGTTTCTTCTTTCTTATGAGACTGCGGTTTACGTTGATGAAAAATCTGAACACCGCGTATACATCTTTCATGAATGAAAGTCACATTGAAATAGTGTGTTAACAGCATTCGCGGGAGGAAACTTCAACGGCAAAATTTAGCACGCACGTGTAATTTACGTTCGATAAAAATAGTTCTCTCATTTTCTAATGTTGTTTCAAATAAGTCGGATTAGAATCGAAATAATAAGTATCCTAGTTTGGTGTATATACTGGTTTATATATATATTGGTTTGATAAAGCAAACATGGATAATATTATTTCTTAAATATATATTAATTGTTTTATATTTGACCAATTGATTGTCATTTCTTGTATTCATATATTATTGTGGCCTATATATATTACCCAGTTGTTTGAATGTACATTATTATATTAAATGATATGTGTTTTGTTCTTAAGTATGTAATTGTTATTTAATGCTTGAGCATGTTATTTTGCACAAATCGTAAAGCGTCAGTAGCTTATACGGGAACAAAATGTATCAAGCTGTGTTTTACACAAAGATGTAAGGAAAAAAGAATGTTGAAATTTCATTTAGGCTAAAAAGTTCCATGTGCGATATCTCTATTTATATTTAAAAAAGCACTAAATATTTTTGACAAATAACTGAAGGTGAAGGTATTTTTTGTGTACAGTGATATCTTGTATATAGATATGAAAGTATGATGTCAGAGAGAAAGGCGAGAGGATAAGATGTATATTAATCAGGATATAATATATGTATTTAACAAATCATGAATATTAAACTAACAAAAGGAGTATATATGAGAAAAAAAATATTAAAAATTACTAAAAAGAGAGTGAAACAAATTGAATGAACAGAGGGAGATTAAGAGATTTAGAAAAAAGGTTGAATGAAAACGCGAATGATAGGGTTCGGTTGAACAATGAATGGAGCCTAGCAAGCACGAAGTTGACAAACGGCTGCCAAACAAACTGATTATTATCATGTATAGCCACCTGATACGCATATGAGTAAACTGTCAGTAACACAAACTTAAGAAACAAATAGTGTTTCTTTTGTCAAGTAAAGTGTTTAGAAACAACTAAATGATAATACATGCATGTACTTAAAACGGCTACTTGATTAGGACCTATTTCAAAACACTAAACAAAAGCATATTACTGTAACATTTTCTAAAAATAAATCTTTACACTTGTCAGCATTTATAAAACTCTTCATATTTCAAATTTTATAGTCAGACTTGGCCTTTCAATAAGTCAACTGGTATATTAAACTATTCATTAATTAAGTGGCTGCCTTTTTACAAGTAACTGCGTTATAATGCCAAATAAAGAAGCCACGAGACAAAGTCGTAGACTGGCAACCCGTGTCTGGTCTGCAAGCTCGCACATCTATATTTTGGCATTTACACGATTTGGCTATATGATCATAATCTTTGTACAAAACTGACTGGGTATTGCAGTCAGGTAAAGCATAACCGCCACGGTCAGCCGGGACTATAAACAATCTAAACAACAATAATGTAAACTACTGTTTACAGTTAAACATGTTATACAGTATAGATTATTTACCAATTATTATTTTAAAATGTTAGCTGTGCCATGCCAGTTCAATTTATATTTTGTACACCATCAAAAGCAAAATAGACGACTTATTTCAAATGGCGAGAAATAAATTATTGACAATATTATATTTATTATTTTCTTCGGGAAGCCTTGCATTGACAAGTCAAGTCATTGTTTATACAGCAACTACAAGCAATAAAAACAAAGTCAAACGGTACACAGTTTTACCTGGATATTACATTTTGTACCAATACTTTCTTCCTTTCAAGTACTTAACTAACTCAATTTTGTACACATGTACAATAACCAGTAGTGAAAACAGTCAAAATGGTATACATTTTTACAAATGTACCTGTTCATTTGGTACCGATAGTTTCCTGTTTCCATGTAAAATATTTCAACTTTTTGTACAACAACTAGTAGTGAAAACAGTCAAAATGGTATACACTCGGAGGCTTTTCTAACGCAACACTTTTTAGAACCGAATTTCTTGGAAATGGTTCAAAGTATTGATTTTAAATTATGCATGCAGTTATTTGACCAGATACGACGTGCAAATATGACAAAATTATTCAGTCGTGACGGTTCAGTACCTTTGCACCTGGGGTGTGCACAATTTTTGCACTTTGCACGTGGAAATATTGGCAGGAAAAAATTGTTGGTTATTTGCTTATTCACCTTTTGTACACGCCTGGGCACGCCGAAAAAACACATTACTTACACATTTATTCAACTTAGAAAAGCATTGCGCGAATGAATGTTCGCGAACGATGTCGCGCAGTCGGCATGTTTCAGACAGGCCAATCTTTTAGACACATATTAAAGTTAATCGATTTTATCAATATTTTTTTGTTATTTACCAAAATTCATATTGCAAATATTTATTAATGTAGAAAAAAACACTACTATTCCTGATTTTGTATTCATTTCAATCATATGCATTCTATCCTTTTTCGGATAAATCTCGCAAATCATAATAATTGGTGCTGTAGGACCGTGATAGAGGATACGTACTGTGCTTTCTGAATTATAACCATTTCAATAAATTCCACAGACAAATTTTGTTTACATACGAAACATTTACATACAGAAATGCAAATGGTTCATTTAAATACAAATTAACAAAGTAGCCTATCCACACCATGTGTTTCGAACGTTAAACTGCAATTACGTTTTGTGACTTTTATTTCTACAGTGATGTTTTATTCTGTTCATTTATTTATACGTTTTCATCAATAAAATGTAAATAAATTTCGAGGGAGTGAGTATGATGCCTTTAACTATTATTCTTTGAACTTTCATCGAAATCTATCCACAAATAAGCAAAATAAATGCATTTGAACGGATGTTGCGCTAGGAAATTCTCCAAGTGTACATTTTACAAATGTACCTGGTCAATACACTTGGTACCGATATTTTCTTGTTTCCATGTTAAATATCTCAACCTTTTATGCAACAACTAGTAGTGAAAACAACCAGTATACATTTTTACCTGGTCATTATTTTAAACTGACATAAGAATCAACATTGAGCGTTTTGCAGAAAAACGTTTACTGTTTAGAAACATAACTTCAATGCTACCTAGCTGTTTACGAATTATTTTGTGCATAATGTTAGAGTGTTATGTCGTGTTAGGCTACTATTTTATACATCAGGAAAGTGAAAAGATGTATATATTTTGATGTAACATACGACGAAGATGGACGACGGGCACAATGTGATTTTATAAAGCTCACCTTAAAGGTCCATTACTAACACAAAATCCAATTTTCTTTTAAATCTGAAATTGTAACAGGGAAATACAGTTTGAAACTGACTTCTAAAACTTTACAATAGCCGTGAAGTATTTCCCTGTTTGAAATACTGCTGCAGAAAAAAACGAGTGAATGCTTGTGTATTTCCTTAGATTGACCTAGACGGTCTTTTTGTCCTACTTTCTCTTTATTGAATGTTGTAAACAATCCGATACAATGTATATACTTTGCACATCATTAGAAGTAAATTTCTTCAATTTTAATTCAAAATAGGCATATTTATTTATGTACAACCTATTTACAGCCTCTCTCTGGAGACTTCTAAAAAACAAAGCTATTTGAAAACTGGAAAACCTACTTTCTTTTTTGAAAAGCAAAATATGATCAGATTTTCAACACAATATGGTCACATTCGATGCAATATGTCCTTCTGAGAGGACGCCCATTACGATTCCAGATTTAAAAGAAAATTTGATTTGGTGTTACTTTAAAGCACGTTATGCTCAATTGAGCTAAAGATCAGAAAATTAAAACCTGAAACTAAACGTTTAAAGTTGATATACATGTATTAACTAAATATACATATGGACTTTGTAGAATGCACTTCAATTTATCATCTTCAATTTGTTGATTCATTTCATAGACATCAATATTTAATCAAGAAAAATCAAATACACCTATGGCTGTTATTTATTTGTTAGGTAAGGAAGGATTATTGTACATGTTTGTTCCACTTTCACTAAACAAAAACAAAATCAACTTTTCATGTAATGGTTGCCCTTGTTCGACACTTTTGCCATGGCATTGAAGTTGTTGTGACATATGTTTTGTGATAGTTGTTAAGTACTTTCAGTGACTGGTCATTAAGACAATCACCTTTAACAGACGTCAAAAAATTTTGAATGTGAACTGCAATATGGATATTTTTGCGAAAAGAGAATATCGCGATTTCATAGTAGACAGATTTATTGGCAAGTTGCTAACTTATTTATTGAGAATTTTCTAATCATAAATAAATTTTTAACTAATTTTTCTTATATGCAACACTAAAAAAAAATTAAATCAGCGCAAATAATTCCCAATTTACAGTATTTTATAGATTTATGTGTTACGTATGTCATGAAATGTTAATAATTATGTATATACAATTTTACAGTAAATGCTGGCCGTGTGTACATGTATACTAAGCAAGTATTAAGTTACTTAATTGTATTTAAAGGGGCACTCCTTGCATCTAGCAGGATCTATTCTCAAAACATAAATAATGTGTTCAGTGATTGTAAAATGATAAACAACTACAATTTTCAAGAACATCATACATAGAAAACTGCCTCATTTTAGCACAAATAATCAAAATAGAGGCCTTCTGTAATAAATCGCTATCCACCTATTAATTGTACAACAACAACTTTACATAGATTAAAGTGTATTACGATACTTCAACATATTTTAATGCGCTCTTTTTACCGATAATGACTTGGCTGTTTAGCTTAAACTTTTAGTTTAAGCAATAATACTTGCAAATATTCTATTATCTGTGCTTTTGAAGTTACTTTATTGCGCAACAGTTTTAGGGAGTGCCTCTAAATTTAACAATAAGTATAAATTCTACGACCGACGGTTATAAAGTGTCCCTAGTATAATATTGAACAACTACATGTATGATTGTATGTGGAAATATTAAACAGATACAAACTTAAGGCGTGTTTATATATTTTTGTAGAATAGACTATAGTGTTGATATATCTAAACAAGAGGCCCTCAAAGGGACAGTATCGCTCAACAGAACTGGTCTGGCTGGATTATTCTGAGTAAGTTTTGTGAAAATCCTGGACCAACTGACCCCAAAAAGCAGTAGGGATCATCTACTCAGTAAGATCAATCCTATTACGACGTCTGAAGGCTGTCGGTGATGTAGATCTAAAGAGACTGAGTGGAAAAGATTTTAAAAGTTCCGGTTACTGTATATATTGTAGTGAGCACTTGGGCAAGCCTACAGTGTTTCTAAGTCTGACAATGTTCATCATTTCCATTTCAGTTGCATACAAAAATCAAATGCTGGCATAACATAAATCATAAAACATGTCCGTTCAATATATCACTGGAGCCATCTCTCACCTCACATCAATGTGAGCATATGCTATATTAACTACCCTTCTTGCAAAGAAGAAGACAAATTCCGAGACTCATGATCATATTATGACGACATCGTAATGCATTAATACGCAAATGTATAAACAGTGCACTGAACTCAATCCGTATGTACTACTATGCATATACATGTACATGTAACGTGATATTGAAATAGAATATTTTATTGATACCCGCGGCTGGCTTGGATTTATCTCCGGACAAGAAACGGCGGGATGTTCTCGTTTCATGGCACTCACAAAAAATAACCATGTTTCACTTAATGGCTCTAAGTTGAAAAGCACAAACAATATTTCCAAAATTATTTTTAACGAAGTGGTATACTGTACAACAAAGTATACTTAATAAATAATTTGCAGATTTACGTTTTAATTAATTAATGTGGATACAAATGTAACACATTTACAATAACACATTTACAAGTGAACAACTGACTTATATATTACCAAAAAAATGTATACCACAATAAATAAATGGCATTGAATTTGAAGCCACAATGGGAGAATCACTATAACTGATTTGTAATGCAATTACTCCCTTACAAAATATCTCATTGTACGCTTGGCTTAACCGGCTAAACCAATTTATAATATAGTGTCCGTGGGGACAAATGTACTCTGCTTCGCGATTTGCCTAAGAGTACTAATATTCTTTATAAACATGTATATTCTGAATAACAAATACTATTAGTTTCCCCACAATTAAACTTAAAAATAATATGTCTATAAGCATTGATGCCCAATTCTGAATGCCCATACCATTCAAATCCTTCAACACGTTGACTCGCATAACTCGCGTTACTACGAATACCAACAAAACAAGATTTTGATGTGTCTATACAACAAAAGATCTATACCTATTCAAGGAAAATATTTCCCGCCAAATTCGCTCCGCTTAACCGGCGGAAAATATATTTCCCTCAACCTACATAGATTCTTTGTTCAAAGAAGAATAACACAAAGTCATTTGCTTTCAATATAGTATATATTTTGTCCCAGTCTAGAATCTCTCTTCCACCGTCTGCGAAATGTCATCTCTCTGTAGAAATGTTCGCATGGTAAAGAACAATATAAGTTTTGACACAAGCCGGCTGTATGAGGACGTAACTCTTGTTTGGAGTGTGATAAGTGAACAACAACAACAAACATGGCAGCGCCCACGAAAAAGACAGTGAAACTTTTCTATGATGTAGATTCTCCTTACACGTGGTTTGCATTTGAGGTAGATATATTTCTTTTTTAGTAATATATATATAGTGAAAATGTCTTTGCATGCATATGATTCCATATCCAAGTGATAAAAGAATGTTATGTTCCATTTTGTTACGATTCGACCCTAAGATGATTCGACCCAGTAAAATATTGTGTCCAATCGACCCATAGGTACTTGACACATGTACATTTTGGACTTATATATGTCCATTACCTAATAAAAAAGAGAAAGCATCTACGGAATCAAATCAATCATGCTGGTTAACCAAGAAAGTAGTCCTGGCTTCCAAAACTCTAAATGCTGCTATTTTTATATTTTGTTTTTCTTCCGGTGCGGCTTTACCCGTTCTGTCAAGCATTTGAACCGGATACGCTAAGGTTGTTTCAGCTACCAAGAAAGCTGCTGTAAAAACAACCAGATCACTAGTTCTAACGTCCGATACTCTAAATGCCGCTATTTCGGTCAGGTGCGGCTTTGACCCGTTCTATCAAGCATATCAACCGGGTACAGTGAAATGTTTTAGCAATTTCTACAATTATCTCTTTGTGGTTAGTTAAGTTTACACTAACTTATTTTAGCTCATTTATGAAGAAAGCTTGTAGCGTTTCGATTCTCTCTCGAGCCTTTTCCTCGAAAAACAAGTACTGGTGTCATTAGTCAAAATAATTAAGTAACGTTTTGAGCAAATTCCGAGATATATTTGTTTTGGGTCAGAACCTCGCAGGGGAGAGATAATGTCTATACACAAATCACACACTATTTTGACTCGCATACAATTAGTTGGACTATTGTGTCATGGGAGGTGGTAAGGCGAACCAACATCCTCTTGGATGAGTGGCAGACACCTTAAAGGCGTGACCTCTACACCACCGCTCCCCCTGTAACTATTTATCTGACCAATGATACTTATCATTTGATGAAGTATATGTGTCAAGTACCTTTGATTCCAACATTATGATTGACACTTTTAAAACAACATTCAGGTTTTTAGCCTTTTATGTACGTCGTCCTTCAACATTTTGCTTCAAACGACGTCTCCTCTGAAACCTCGTGGCCAATGTTGGCAGGGATGTTCCTTGCATGAAGCTCTACCAAAATGGTTCAAAAAATTCCTTTCCATGCCGAACTCTGGTTGCTATTGCAAGAAAAAGGAAATACTTAAAAGTCTTCTTCTCTTAAACTACAAGGCCTAGAGCTTAGATATTTGGCATGTAGCATTTTCTAGTGGACCTCTACCAAGATCTTCAAATTATGACCACGAGTTCAAAATTTACCCCGCCAAAGGGTTCACTTGGTTTAACATAGGCTTATATAGGAAAAACTTTAAAAAATCTTCTTCTCTGAAATCACAGAGCTTAGAGCTTAGATATTCAGCATGTAGCATTGCCCAGTAGACCTCTTTAACATTTGTTCAAATTATGCCCCTGTGGTCAATAGTTGCCTTTCCTAGGGGGTCACTTACAAAGACATATAAAGAAAAACCTTTAAAATCTTCTCCAAAACCACAAGGTTTAGAGCCCAGATATTTAGTGTGTAGTGTCTAGTAGACCTCTTCAAAGTGTGTTCAAATCATGCCCCAAGGGTCAAAATTTACCCTGCCCAGGGAGTCGTTTGGTACATGTAGAGAATATTTTTATTCTGCTTTTCTAAAACTACAAGGCATAGAGCTTAGATAGTTGGTATGTAACATTGTCTAGTGGTCTTCCACCTACTTTGTTCAAATCATGCCTCTGGGGTCAAAATTGATCACACCCACCAGGCAACTGCAGTTTTACTCAGTTGAGCGATATAGGGCCATCATGGCCTTCATGTTTATTAATATACTTCATAATGGAATGATGATTACATTACTCTGTTGTTATCGTTGATCTTTAGGCTGATAGTCATGTTCTTCATACAATTCCTTCTGACAAGGACCTAGTGTTTTGCATCGGAAAATACATACTACCGGCGAAAGTCCATTTCTTTTTCATAGAACTTGGGATCTCGTACGCTTCAATTGAACAAATTAGATGCGAGTTACATAACAGTGACTCCGAGATGTATAAGTTGCTCAGGAAATGGAAGGAGGCAGAAGGTAAAGGAGCAACATTCCAGGCTATTTTAGGCGCAGCCAGCTCGTTCGGCATTGATACTTCAGTTATGTTTGACAATATACAACAACGTCACGGGCATGGTTCCCGCAAGCATTAATAAAGAACTAATTTACAATAAAACGTTCTAGTCCATGGTGAAACCCCTATAGCTACAAGGTGCATATTAACAGTATTTAATAAATAAATCATTGATTATCCTGCATAACCTTCACGGACAATTCTTAAATTATACCGTTATCGGACACGACTGAAACTCTTCATACAGCCGGTTTATAAAGCTTGAACGAATAACAGATAAATTGGAGCCATGTTTTATTCAAATTTTGGAATAACTCGTTTTTTACCCCACAATTATAGTCGGCGGCCGTGCGACAATCGGTGCAGGCGTCAGCAATTGAAAATGTGCTAATTATCGTAACGGACGTCAGTACGAAACCCGACCAATCCCACTTTTTTCTTTTACTTTTTTCTTCTGTTTTACTTATCATTTTAAGCGTTTAAACCATCTTAAATGTTTTACAGCAAATAATAACAGAAAGCTTCATTCATGTCAAACTAATAGAAAAATAAGACATACTGCATACATATTATTCGATAACAGTAAAGTTTCGATACTACAGGTTGTCGTATCGGGTTTTGCTTGAACAACAGGAACTGGTTTCCTTGAGTTCTTTTAGGACCATACCTTAACATCAACTATCACCAATTTCTAGGATATTTACATGTCAGTTTTGTTTGTAGTTTAACTTTCATTTGGTTTCACTTCGTAAAATGTATAAAGTATTTTGCACTTGAGTTAGTATATACTTAAGTTACAACTAAGTGTGATTCTTCTACTTTGTAAACATGCAACACCATATGATGTGTATAAACCCCCAGATTGAGGGTGTATGATTCAATATTATCTACGATGTATATAACTGTCCGGTTAGGATAATCTTATAATGACGCAACATTAGAATCTACATTTATTAGGTTAGCACTTTATCTCATTACAAGGGGAGTACTACGCACAATTAATGTCAGTACATGTATGATACAATATAATACGATATTCATAGCCGCTGCCACTCTAGCACAGTAGGTAACGAATCCGGATACCCATTATTTGTTTGTGTTGAACAAATGTTCATATAGGGTTGTTTACATTGACATTTTAATATCTTTGTTTATGTACGGTATTATTTTTTGTCTCATTATCATATTTATTTCCATTATCATTTAATTCATTTTCTCCTGATTGTATTGTATGTTCAATATATATTAGTGAAAGATACATTCAGTCATTACAACATCAAAAGATTCAATAAAAACTGGAATCTAAAAGCACATCATCATATTCATCAGCTGTGTCTATCTCTGTATCACTAGAATGCAATTGCATGACAAATTGTTCATTTTTCTGTCAACAACAATGTCCAAATTCCAGCTTTCTTCGCGTGTGAAACACAGTTCTTCAAAACATCAGCATTGATGCTAGATATTGACTCCTCTGTGATTGCTTAAAGTGTTGTCATGTTAAACGCAGTGTTTTTTTCATGCAACATATCATTTATTGGAAGCCAAGACAAGCTCAATTGCATCTGCATGTCAAGCTCTGAAACGAAGAACATCTTGGCCACGATCTTTTAACAGGTTGTTCAGTACGAAGCGTGGTGCAGGTCTGTGGTATTTGCAAATCTGAAGTAGTTGGGCTTTTAGCATCTTGACATCAAATGATATACTGTGTCGGCGTAACCGTTCTTAAATATCTGCTTTATGGTTAATGAAAAAATAATAAAATTAATGAAAAAGGCGAAAAGAAACTATTTCTGCAATATAACTTTTCAATTACTTAAGATTAGTATTTTCATAATTTAAGAAAATATTCTTATATGTACATGTATATATAATGAAAACGGAGCTGATGATTGATGTATATTATTCACTGTATAAATTTAGAGTCTTAAATGAGACTCAATAATATGATATCCCTGAAATAAATATTCATATGTTATAATAGACTACAGTCGTTTTCCATTTTGTCATGTTGAAATATTTAGTTTATAGAAATGAATACATGTATAATTGCTTATACTGTCCGCTTGATGCGGGACTCATGTGTGTTTGTAAATAAACCTGAAAGCTTGAAAATTGCCTAGAAAGTAGGCAGTCCTATATACAAAAATGTACGTTGTAAGTGTACAACGTAACATAAAATAGCATGTATTAACTAAATAGAGACTGCATGTATATTTATGTCAAGCAAAAATGACCAATAATGTTGTAAAAACGCACTTTAACTATAAATAAAGAACAAGACAAATTGAAGGCTTTTAAAGAACATAATTTGTCTTAATTTTAATTACTTTTTCTACTAGATTAAAATTTTTATATATTATTAAGTTTCTTGGGGGTAAATTGATAAAGTAAAGCATTGTGTGACGATGACAAACCGATGATGTATAGGGAGGCAGTTCTTTACCTTATTTAACGTACCCTCTATTTATATTTACCAAGTGTCTCCGTATGCACCAACTTATATACACAAGGATTTGAAACGCTCGCATTTTCCAACAAAATTCACCCACTGTTTTACGAGGCTTTTTGTAACTAAGGAAAATGTCCGTGGTTAACCGAATCGCTTCCGCTCGACGTCCATATTGAAAAGTTTAATTGAAAGCACATTGCTTAAGGAGGGTCACAGCTAAAGTTCTGGGGTTTGGCACTTCCAAAAATTTGCATTCATTATATTCCAAAAATTGTAATTTAACTAGAAAAAATAATTAAGCAGTAATAAACTATAAATAAAGGACAATATGAATATTTGAGTGCAAAAGAATTGAACCTTTTGAATCTCATATTTTGTGACTAAATTGACACATTTTGCCATATGCCAAAATGGGTATTGGGGTATAAAATTGATATTTCTCATACCGTTTTTGTTATTTACTTAATTCAAACTTTATAAAAAGTGGAATTGTCAGATTATAAAAACGCAGTAAAAATAAATTCAAAATGTTGAATCGTTGTAAAGATACATTGTATATTATATCAATCAACGAAAACAAAATGCTTTAAAGACACATTTAACACAATGCATGCCTATTAAAGCTAATGTCGAATACGTATCTCGATTTTTTTTAAACACGGCCGTTTTTATTTAGTGAAATATCGCATTATTCCCTCTCTAATTGTTGGACTTTGTGATTACCATCTGAGAACAGGTGCGCAATTTCTTAGACTGTCGTCGAGCGCGCTAGTGATTATGAGTGCACTGTAACTTGTTCAAAGTTATCGTTTTATAAATCGCCATATACATGTATATATAGAAAGATAATTCCCTTTATTTATGAAAACATTAATGACAAAATCAGTAATCATTTTAATTAAAAACTGTTGTATATGTACAAAATTGTGTACATATCGACGCCCTAGTATTATAAGGTCGTAAGTGCAATTTCATGGTTTTCGGGA
Source organism: Saxidomus purpurata (assembly GCA_022818135.1). Classification (NCBI taxonomy): domain Eukaryota; kingdom Metazoa; phylum Mollusca; class Bivalvia; order Venerida; family Veneridae; genus Saxidomus; species Saxidomus purpurata. The sequence continues at coordinate 30,078,917 of JAFMSR010000004.1, forward strand.
AAAAGCAAAAAACTGTCTCATTGTGTCTACACTAAATAAATTTAAACGATACTTCTCTTTTTGATAACATATGTGTTCTAGAATTAGTTATTGTTGTTTATACATTTTTAATAGCTGCTATTGCCTCACATTAATTTCTGTGCAAACAAAATTGGACACATACAGTGAAAAAGGCTCAGACAGATATAATTATAGTGACGGTAAGCCATGGTACATGATAAGTCATTAGGAAAGGGAAATGATAGATAAATGTTTGGTTGGTATGTAGGTATGTATGGTATAGTTCTAATAATGTTAAGTAGTGTAGAATATGGTACGGTAAGGAAAGGTAGAGTAAAATAGGATAAGGTATGGTTAGCTTCGGGAAGATAAGGCTATGGTTAGGTAAAGTTCGGAAAGGTCATGTGTAATAGAGTATGATAAGGTAGGATAATGTAGAATATGCCTTCTAAATATTATGGTAGGTAATTCGGACTAACAATTTCAAGCATCAATTCATTGTGGTCATCTAAAATGTATAATTAACCTAATTCTGGCTATATTGAATAATTTTCAAGTGTCGGTTCACTTCGTTTGACGGTGACATATTAATTATGTCTCCCCCACCTCGGGGGGAGACATATTGTTTTTGCCCTGTCCGTCAGTCCGTCCGTCCGTCAGTCCGTCAGTCCGTCCGTCCATTCTTCGTTTCCGGACGATAACTAGAGTTCCTTTTGACCTACAGCTCTCAAACTTCATAGGATGAATGGTCTTATTGAGCAGATGATCCCTATTGTTTTTGGGGTCAGTAGTTCAAAGGTCAAGGTCACAGTGACCGTTGGTCAATTTCTCGTTTCCGGATGATAACTAGAGTTCCTTTTGACCTACAGCCCTCAAACTTCATAGGATGATTGGTCTTATAGAGCTGATGATCCCTATTGTTTTTGGGGTCAGTAGGTCAAAGGTCAAGGTCACACTGACCGTTGGTCAATTTCTCGTTTCCGGATGATAACTAGAGTTCCTTTAGACCTACAGACCTCAAACTTCATAGGATGATTGGTCTTATAGAGCAGATGATCCCTATTGTTTTTGGGGTCAGTAGGTCAAAGGTCAAGGTCACAGTGACCGTTGGTCAATTTCTCATTTCCGGATGATAACTAGAGTTCCTTTTGACCTACAACCCTCAAACTGGGGGGAGTCCGTCAGTCCGTCCGTCCATTCTTCGTTTCCGGACGATAACTAGAGTTCCTTTTGACCTACAGCTCTCAAACTTCATAGGATGAATGGTCTTATTGAGCAGATGATCCCTATTGTTTTTGGGGTCAGTAGTTCAAAGGTCAAGGTCACAGTGACCGTTGGTCAATTTCTCGTTTCCGGATGATAACTAGAGTTCCTTTTGACCTACAGCCCTCAAACTTCATAGGATGATTGGTCTTATAGAGCTGATGATCCCTATTGTTTTTGGGGTCAGTAGGTCAAAGGTCAAGGTCATACTGACCGTTTGTCAATTTCTCGTTTCCGGATGATAACTAGAGTTCCTTTAGACCTACAGACCTCAAACTTCATAGGATGATTGGTCTTATTGAGCAGATGATCCCTATTGTTTTTGGGGTCAGTAGTTCAAAGGTCAAGGTCACAGTGACCGTTGGTCAATTTCTCGTTATAATTTGGGGTCACTAACTCAAAGGTCAAGGTCATAAGGGGGGAGACAAGTTTTTTTGTGAAAAACAATCTCTAGTTATCATCATATACGATGAATATGGCTATATTGAATAAGGACAGGCATTAAAGGCATTAAGGACACCTTTTTAACACATTCAAACATAAATTGCCCATGGCTATCCGTGATTTATTAGTTTTTTTCTGCTATAATGAATTAACGTATAAGCATCAATCTTGGTGGCCATTCATGACCTACCATACATTCTATCTGTATTTATCAATTTCGCTGTGGCTATTCTCGCCTTGCCTTATACCATAATTCTTTCTCTACTGAATACGTTAAAGATCAGTTGACCACGGCCATTTGTGACCTATCATGTACTGTAAATATTGCTATATTGAATAACACCAAGTAACAGGCTGACACGTTATATAATTCTGACTTCTTTGAACAACTTCAAGACTCAGTTCTTTGTTGTCATCGGTGACCTATAACGTGTTTTTGCTATAATGAATTAACGTATAAGCATCAATCCAGGTGGCCATTCATGACCTACCAAACATTCTATCTGTATTTATCAATTTCGCTGTGGCTATTTTCGCCTTGCCTTATACCATAATTCTTTCTCTACTGAATACGTTCAAAGATCAGTTGACCACGGCCATTTGTGACCTATCATGTACTGTAAATATTGCTATATTGAATTACACCAAGTAACAGACTGACACGTTATATAATTCTGACTTCTTTGAACAACTTCAAGACTCAGTTCTTTGTTGTCATCGGTGACCTATAACGTGTTTTTGCTATAATGAATAAAGATAAGCATCAATTTCCTTTGGCCACCCATGACCTACCATACATTGTAATTATATATGTATTTATCGATTATAAGTTTCAATTTTCTGTGGTCATTCTCGACCTACCTTATACCGTAATGTTTGTCATATTGAATACATTTAAAGAACGGTTGACTCTGGCCATCCGTGGCCTATCATGTACTGTAAAACGTTCTTCATGTACATGTATATTGAATTACGACAAGCAACAGTTCACTGTGTCCGCTCGTTAGCTTACACATACAAGTATTCTCATATTATTTTAACATATTCAACAATCACCTCTCTGTGGCCATCTGTGACCTATATATTTCTCCGCAATTATGGCTATAAGGAATAACAATAAGCATCAATTCCAAGTGGCCATCCGTGACCTACCATATACAGTTAATCTGGCTATACTGAATGTAAAGCATCATTTCTCAGTGGCGACCCGTGACCTCTCTTATACCGTTATTCTTGCTATATTTAATAAATTCAAGCATCAATTGATTGTGGCCATCCTTGACCTGTTATAAATTGTAAATGTGGCTATATTGAATGAGGACAAGAATCAAGTCATTGTTTCTAACCGAGACCTTCCATGTAAGGTATTCCTGACTATTTCTAACAATTTTAATCTAAAATTCTTTCCATCTGTGACCTATATCGTACCGTAAATTTTATTATAGTAAGTAAGGATAAGCATCAATTCCCTGTCGTCACCCGTAACATACCATCTGTGTGACTTCAATTCATATTTCAAGCGCCGATTTTCAGTGGTCATCTGAGATTTACCTTATCTGGTTATTCTGGCTATATTGAATGAATTCAAGCTGACAATTCAATGTTGCTTTATTGAATAAGGACGGGAATCAATTCAATGTGTCCATCCATCTGAGACCTTCCATGTAAGGTAGTTCTGACTAGTTTGAACAAATTGAAGCTACAATTTACTGTAGCCGTCCGTGACCTATAATTAACCGTAAATTTGGCTATGATGAATAAAGATAAGCATAGTTCACTTCATAGTTATCCGTGACATATCATATACGATACATATGACAGAATAAGGACAAGCATTAACAAACTGTCAATCCGTTATCTACCATGTAAGGTAATTCTTGCTATTTTTAACAAATTCAAGCATCGATTATCTGTGGTCATCTGTGACATTATATCGCATTTTTGTTATAATGAATACAGGTAAACATCAATTATCTGTGATCATCCATGGCCTACCATACATATATTATATTTACTGTGGCAATCTTTGACCTGTTATATACTATGAATATGGGTACGGTCATGTATATTGAAAAAGGACTCGCATCAATTAAATGTGTCCATCCGAGGCCTTCCATGTAAGGTAATTCTATTTTTAACAAAATCAAGTTTCAGTTCTTTCTGCTATCCATGACCTATAACTTACCGTATTTTTGGCTTTATGAATAAGGTCAATTCTAAGTGGCCATCTATTACTCGATTTTGATGACAATTGCGTATATGTATTTTGTATGATCTTTGGAACTGCTTTTTTATTTTTATTTTGAAGGCCATATAAAAATAAGTTATGTTTTGAAATATTTGAATGAAAAATTATGTAACCTTCGATACATAACGTCATTACTATTATTATTATTAATAATATTATTATTATATGTGCCTACCTTATACCGTTATTATGGCTATATTGAATAAGTTCAAGCATCAATTCAATGTGGCCATCTGTGACATGTCATACTGTTAATATGGCTATACATAATCTGGACAAACATTAAGTCATTGTTTCATAACGAGATATTTCATGTAATTTTGACTATTTTTCACAAATTTAAGCTTCAAATCTCTGTGGCCCATCTATGACACATGATTTAATATACTTTTGGCTATAATGAATGAAATTAGGCATTAATTTCATCCGTGACCTACCATATGTGGTAGTTCTACCTACATTTATCATTTTTAAGCAACAATTCTCTGTGGCAATCCTTCATCTACCACGTAAGGTTATTCTGATTATTTTGGACAAATTCAATGATACATGTATGTTCTCTGTGCCCATTTGTGACCCATCATATACCGTTATTCTGGCTATCATTTTATAAACTCTCCGACATAAAAAAAAACATCAAATCGCCGTGAGCTCCTCTTTGAGCTACCTTTTACAGTAATTCCGACTACCGGTATTTTAAATTAATTCAAACGTTAGTTCACTGTAGCCCTTCGTGACGTACAGTGGTACTTACGTATAACTTTGCACACGGAACGAACGATACACGAACGATGCACGCAAACGGAATGCACGATGCACGCACGATAACTGATGAATGAATCAAGAATGGTGAGCGAAATGAACGATACACGATACACGATTCCCGATGAACGAAACGAAAAACGGTCATTCGAGTAACACGGACATTTTTATATGCTTAACAACAATATTATTAATAGTTGTCAAAAAACAATGCAATAGCTTAATCAAACCCATGAAAACACTTTTAAAGTCCTAAAGTGTGGCTAATTAAAGGGAAAAAACCAAACAGATAATAACATAACATAACATATATTTTATTTGGCATAAAATGACATTTACATTTATAGCCAGTTACAAAATAATGCATACATGTGTGTAGCAAATAACATGACAATGAAATACACAATCTTTTCAGAGAACGTGTTTACAGTATTAATAGATCTGTCTATTGTTACAGTTAAAAACTATTTCTACCGAAGCATTATTAGTCATTTTGTCTATTTTAACAAATAAAAACTTTTTCTGCGGTTTCTGTTGCAAGGGTAAAGTATATTCTTGTAAAAATGTGAAGAAATACGTATCCAAATTCAAAAATTCAAAATATTTTATTTAAGTCTCTTTCATTTACATTACAAATATTATCATAAAAATCACATATTTTATATGACTAACACATTTGTAAATTACCACTCTATACAGAGTTATAAGAGACTATCACAGATAAATTGATATACAATGACATGATTGCACCTTTAAATTACAATTAAAAGTTCAATTATCCTGTTAAAAGTAAAAAAAAATATATACGAACTGTAAAAGTAACCTTGAAAATCATATTAATTTACATGTCGTTTCTTTCTTTAAAAGCAAAGTATATATAAGAATGATTTGTAATTGAATAGCGGTACACATACTTATTATGATTATACTCTAATTACATAATTATCTACACTAAACAGATCAAGTGTTGGACATCTGCCAATTTGTAGACTGTCGGAATATTTCAAAGCTGTCTTCAAAATTGAAAAGGTGCAATAAATTGGGATCGGAGGTGTCATAATTACACCTGTGTGAACCATATACTCCTTAGAACGTATGAACTTATTTTTGCACTCGGCCTTAAATACTTAGACGTAGAAAGACATTGCGCATTTATTAAACGCGTGTGTATACTTTATATTGGAATTAAATCGTGGTTGGAGAAACTTTCAAAGGTAAGCGTTACTTTTTATGCTAAAATATATTTTCCTCTTCTTTATAGCTGGTGTAAATCTTTCACGATAATTATGCAGAACGTCTACTTTCAGTTTCACCGAAAGTCAACATCTCTTCTTCTCACAAATATCTCGTGAGAAAAGATAAATACGTAACAGAAAGATAGTTTGGTTAATTGCAAGAATGAGTCTTTGTATTTCATCAATGGTTCTTACATAATTCAATCCGATCTTTGAGCAATACTATAAATAATGCATGTTTATGCTTAGGCTAACGTGCAAACGTTCTACACGATTGGTCGTCCGCATTATCTCGGACAACTTTTATATCATTCTTTTCGTGCAATATTCATCACACGGAACGAACGATGCGTCACACGATACACGATCTGAATGTTGCACGAACGATAAACGCACGATGTATGCAAACGGAATGCACTATACACGAACGATACACGAACATTTTGCAAAGTTACACGTGAGCACCACTGTATCATATATTCTGTTTTTATTAAGTAAATATGGCTATATTGAATAAGGACAAGCATCTATTCCCTGTGTCAATCCACAATATACCATGTAAGTTAATTCTGACTAACAAGGTCGTAAGTGGTAGATATACCTGAAGTCTTGAACAGAAATTATTTCAACTACAGTATTGTTAGGTTGTATCTACCACTTACGACCTTTTAAAAACTATATATACCAGGGCATTGTCTCAAAATTAAAAGGTCGTATCTGCCAGATAGAACCTTATTGGAAATAATATTTGTAGATACGACCCTTTAACACATCAATCCTAATTGAAATATCAATTATGTCCACATTCTGCTGTTATTATGCTCTATAGAAAGAAGGGAACCAGGCCAAAAGGTAGCTGTAGGTTTGTAGATTATTATTCTGTATCAGTCAAAAAAGGTCGTAAGTACCAGTTACGACCTTATAATACTAGGGCGTCGATATACAACAGTGTGTGATTAAAATAATTACTGATTTTGTCATTAGTTTTCTATTCGTGCATAAAACTTAATATGTTTGATGCAATAAATGTTTGTTCATACAGTATGAACGTACGTGATCTCTGTAACAGAAAAGAATAGTTTTATTTTTTCGTTTTTACTTCTAGTGAGGTCAAATCTGGAAAACGTTATAGTTGACAGCTAGATAATGTACAAAATTTGACAGGACTTAAGTTGCACAAATGAGCTGTATGCTTATTAAATGAAAAGATCAAACAAAGGCAACACTGTATTTTCTTTCTTTTATCGTGTATAAAAGGTTCAAATTGTCTACATTGATGAAATCATTAATCAAACAAAAGAAATCAAAATTAAAATTAAACTTATTACATGATTAAAATATATTATTGTTTTTTTATTAATACAAACATGAAATGTTTATACATGTAAGACTTAAATATATTCTATAAAATTTGAAAAGAGTATTGCACTAATTTTTACACACAAGAATGAAATTAATTTTCCCGGACCCGGACAAATCTATTATAGTTTGTCTTAAGGGTTAGGTACGGACTGTAACTTTGACCAAACGTCATAAAAGTATGGATTCGGACCCGGAGACACGTTCTTACCTAAATCACGCTCTGTTCATTTTATATACGTTATGAACGAGTGGTTGCGATCTCTTACTAAGAACGTAGGCTCCCAAGTTCGAAACCAGCCGCCGCCATTGTGCTTTCTCTTGCGAAAAAACTTAACTACAGCCTCAGTCAAATTTGCTGTAAATGTATAACCGCCAATTGTGGGGATGAAGTATATTAGTTTTTAACTGGTTTAAATGTTTGAAGTTATCATACAATTGTGAGCTTTACTGTTATAAAGACTTATATGGATTGCTATGACATGTGGGATGAATCATAACTGTCTTTATATGAAATTGTATTCGATGTCACAATAACGGTTCACACGCTTTTCATCGGACCTGGTTGACTGCGGTCACATTTTTTTCAATCAAAACGAGGCAAGAAGAACGAACATGAACCCAGGAAAATATTAGCGGAAAGTTAATGTTAACCAGAAAAGTATTTTCAAAGGCCAACATACAAAGGTCCTAAAATATTGAATCATGTCAAGTTAAGAAACATTTTTGTTTTGCAATACGTTCACAAAGACGCCACGCATGACGGGGAAGACAATATTAGATCGGTTTGTCTGGTTATGGCGTCAGAAAATGAAGGCATCCATTTGTTGCTTAAGTTTGTAATTGCTGTAGCTTTAAAGTCAAAAAGGTGAGTCATTACGTCAAGGTAAGTTAAGATTGAAGTTGAAATATGCAAACAAAATTGGATGCATCGTCCAATTGTCTCTCTTTAGCTTTCTTAATTTATTTTAGCTCGATTGTGAATAAAGCTTGTAGCTTATCGAGTCACCCTCGAGTCCGCTTCCTGCAAAAACCAGTTCTGTGTAGCATTGATAGCTTTTAAAACAGAATCTAGGTCAAAAGGTCAATGTGAACCATGGTCAAAGTTTACATGTAAATCTGCAATCACAGCTACCCATATACCGGTACGACATCACAAATGACGTGAAATCACACACAATTACGCATAAATAGATATCATTCTGCGCAAAATATAAATTGTTGCATGTTCATCTTTTTTAGAAAGTTTAAAGATACTGGAGCAAAATCATATAAGCGATGTTGATAAGAATTGTAAAACCCCGATTTGTAATTGTTTCAAGGTAGAAGCATGATTTTCATTCAGCAATATATTCTGTAAAACCACCTATTGTTTGTGTTTACAGTGGTAAGATAATAAGTTTTAGATTGTGCAGACACAAGCTCAAAATAAAATTGTATCCTGGCTTTTGTAAAAACATGCACAAGAGCAAACACAAGTTTTTATTCCTACAAACAGTTCTCTGTTACTTAAACCTAAACATTTTCGGATTTTACGGTATTCAGGAAAAGATCAAAAATGAATCTTTATCTATCCATAATCATATGATTTTGTCAGAAATCTGATGGAGAACAACTATGGCATGTTCATTGTACGCAATAAAGAATTCGCCCAGACAATGGCAACCCTTCAATGCAAAGGAAAAGATCTTAAAAGACAAGGAAAAAGGAATAAAAGAAAGGCGGCACATGATTTCTCTGATGATGAAGTATCTCTTTGTTACATTACAATAATCCAGTGTAATGTCTCCTCATATGGGCATGTACCCGAGGGACGGGTATATTCCTATCCCAAACGCAAACACATGATATATATTATTACTCATCTCTTTAGCTAGGAAAGCAAAACCTAGGCCAAAGGTCAAAGTCAAGGTCAGTCATGTTCAAAATTGAATTTGACACTTTAAACCCTACATATGGTTAAGATTGCATTGATTTTGGTTCAGAATAAAGAACGAACGTAAGTACGTCAAGGTCAGCAAATGTCGAAGTTGAAGTTTACAGACACAACTGTATACATTGTCCTCCTGAACTATTCCTTGGTTTTGATAAATATTGTCAACAAACATCAGTGTGAAACATGTTGTGCATGTTATAATTCAGGATATAGTATCACAGGTTCCTCGAAGCGCAAGGCACAGGGGCTTTTGTCTTCTGTATAACATAATAGTTTTACATCAATATACATTTGCATAGATAAACCCTGTTATAAAATTATAATCTAGTTTTATAGCTAAAACGTCTCCATCTACGTTTGTAGGTTTGTAGTCATTCATAGATAAAAAATATACAGGCTATACATAGTTTAATTTATCTTTTGTTAGTATCTCACTTAAAATACGTGCGTTCTAGATATTACAAGAAAATCATTGATGCAAAGCATCAAAGGTCGCCGGTAACTAATTTATTTACAGACTGTAAGTAGTTGATGTCAAATGCAACCATTTCTTGAAATTATGCCTGTTGAATTACAGGAAATGTTGGAAATGTAACCACGGTGGTCAATAAGGTACCATTTATTTTTTTTTTATCTTTTATTTTTTTTTTTTTTTTTTTTTTGAGGCCCCGTTTGGGTAAACCCCGTTTATTGTCCCCGTCAGCGGTTAAATAGAGGTCGGGGATCCATCCTCTGTTAACCTTACAAATTTTCAAAAAAGGCAAAGTATAAATGTTACAGTATAAATGTTGCAAAATTGTTACATTTACATATTATTAAGAAGCATTATAACAATAATTTTGGTTATACCCTTAGCTATAAACTATTTCATTCATCTGAGGAAAATAAACAATTTAACAGGACCATACTTGTAATGTATTGGCAATTTATCAATATTGAAATACAGTATACAAAATGTTTAGAGAATGTAACGTAATATATCTTTTCGTTCATGTATAGAATAAGGTTATAAAGCACACAGAAGATCAACAAGATACCAATATGGTTTGTATTTTAAACCTGAGCCGTTTTTTCATAATTGACGAGGCAAGCTTAAGGCTTCCTTTCAGGCTAATCAAAGATGGTTTAACTTCCTTCCTTTTACATAAAAATAAATATTTCTTAATTTCTAGACATAACCTATTATAATGCTCCAAACCTGTTTTAGTATATCCTAATATAAAAGATTTACTGTCAATGAAAAAATTGTTATCAATATTTCTAGCAAGTCGTTTGACTTCCTGTATTAAAGACTGGCTCAAGTCACATTCCCAAAACAGATGAAGTAATGTTTCATTTCCAGCTTTACAGAAAGTGCATAAATGTGTTGTACTTATGTTCATTTTATACAGTAAAACATTTGTTCCTAAAATTCTATGTGTAATCCTCATTTGAAGCCACTGTAGATATGTATCATTACTTATATCAAATACCCAGCTGTAAATGTTTTTCCACTGTAAATTCATTTGGAAAGACTGTACCCCACTTACTTTCACATGATGGAATATCTTCATTTTTTATAAGAATATTGTATATGTGACGTGAACCCTTGGAATTGTGTATTATTGGTTTCTAATAGAAGGGTATTAAAGGGAATGTGTACTCATCTACTTCTAATATAACAGTGTCTGTTTATAGTTGCAAAGTATTCATACTCTTTTTTATTACATTTTGGAGTCCCATATATGTTAAAAAATTAATATGACAACCTGTTCTTATCTCCAACACGTGTCTGTCCAGAAATCTTCCATCTCTATTCAAAATATCCTTAACAAATCTTATGCCCTTCTCATACCATGCTTTTATATACAGTGGCTTATTTCCGATCAAAAATCTTCTATTGTAAAATAGAGGTAGGCTTAAAAAGTCATCTATATCTTTTATCTGCAGCTTGTAGGTACCATTTATTTTCAAATGTGACTACTGCTAGATGTTGATACTGCAGTACTAGCTGTCGGATAAGTTATTCATGCATACCAGATCGGGATATCTGCAATTTTTACTAGTGCTGGAAAATCTCATCGTACACCCCCTGGTATAAGATGACTCGATGATGTCAGAAAGAACTACTTTTATGAATGAATGTGTAAATTTATATTTTATGAATGAATGTGTAAATTTATACATTACTATAGGAAAATAGACCGTAAGTATAAGTCATTAAGGCATTGCTACTATTAATCGAATATGGTATGCAAGAAAAAGAATCTATCACTGGCTGCACTTACAGATGAGAATATCCGGCTCTCGGGTAACTACACTTACACTATATATAATACATATACTATATGTAAAGTATATACATTATCATTGGTCAAAAATAAATAATATTATAGTACATGTGTATTGTGACCCATTAAACAGGCCTGTTAAACTGTTAAATTAACCAGACCGTAGTGGTGGGTGCAGTCCATCTGTTTACTATTTACTTTATAAAACTTGACCTGTGAATTACAAAAATGGGTCTTTCGTGTCAATATTAAATAAGAAGCACATTAAACTCAAAGGTACCATTTAATTTTTTCCAGTGCATTGACACGTCAGTAAAGTATCCGAACAAACGATAATCCGAAACTACTGGTAAGTCTAAAAAAACAAGTTAAAATCGATATTTATTTTGGCTATGGAAATATTAACTTATGCATACCTACTTCGTTTCTGAAAGAGTGTTCATGTTCATCGTTGTTGTTATTTTCCTGCGACGCTGTTACACCGCCACGCCAACCTTTAAAAAGTCGATTTGGTCTGGTCTAGGCGGATCTTTTGTCTTGGTATAAGATATTGTAAACACCGGTCTGGGGAGCGTCATTATTTTTCACGTTTTAAACAGTTATTCCGCTTTAATTAAAAGAGCCAATTTTAGCGCGAACATAAACTTCCTTCGCGATTTTAAAAAAAGTTTTTTTTTGTTTCAAACAATCAACATTGTAAGATGTCAGAACAAAATTGTAACACGTTCATACATTTTAATAACTTCTCCTACCAGCTGAAGAATCCTACAGCGTATCAAATTTCCACCGTCGACTGATAATTTATATAGAGAATCTGATTGAGAACGCTGTTTTCATGACTGATTAAAATTGTAAAATTAATGCAGAAATCTCATGAACTCTGACATGGAATTGAATGTTTACGGGTTGTAGTTGGATTGAAACAGTTGTCACACGGAGCGCACGATATACGCACGTTACACATACGTTGCACGTACGGTAATACAGAACGATACCCGATACTCATGATATATACGAAGCGCACGCAACATGATATACGGACTACACGTAATACGATTACTTTTACAATCATTTTAATCACAAAGAAAGAATCAGATTGATTAGAGGCTTCGCACCTTTACAATTAAACGAAAGACTTATTATATATATAATAAATGAATTTTAAGGATCTACAGTTTTCATATGTGCGAACTAATTTCATAGTAAGTGTTAGATTTGTGGGTAACTTTGGCATGGAATTGATCCATACGACGTAGTGCAAAAAAGCTTGCGTATATAGTTAATTGTCGTCAACACACTTCGTTAAATCAACTATACACAAAAGACACTGATCATTTGTCGTTCTGACAGCAAACGGAAAAATCACTCCAAAAATCAGTATCATTATACAATTTATGGTTTGAATACATTTCGGGATCTACAAAATAATTACCCTATACAATAAGGTAATCGTTACTATTATTTGTATTTTTGATTGGACTTTAACTGATTTTGTAAATCTTTCGTTGATTCCTCCTATTATTGTCACTAAGCTTATAAACAACTTGTTAATATCATATACCCCGGCGTATTTTGGTAGGTAGAAATATATAGAAAGAAAGAAGGAAAGAAAGAAATGTTTATACGGCAGAGCCTCGACGTATAAACCTTTCTCCAACTCGCCTAATAAATTCAATCACACTAAGACAGTAACCTAATATTCTCTATGTAAATGATGTTTGTTTGACATGTTATGACTTTTAACTTTAAAAAATAGTAAAAAGGGACACAACTTATAAAAGAACATTACCTACCAAAATATTAGTGAGGTTTGACTCCATACAAATACTTCTTTCTGTGTTTAACTTTGAGGAATTTCCGCGCTTGATGTCCTTATCGTGGATTTTCATAAGATATATACATGTAACAGTTTTTTCTAGGAGTAAACTTTAATCAGCCTATGGCGTGTTCAAGAAATTGATTCTTAGGCTGAAGTAGAGAACAAATGGTTAATGTTGAAGCAATGAGATAGTTGTTTCTATATTTCTAATTGTATCTTGTGATAACAAATTTGGCATGTATAAACATCCCTTGTTCATGTAAATTGACACTATACAGTCGTAAGGCTATAACAAAACTATGCTGTGATAAGCAGTTGGTTTCAGTTGATTCGAGAAGTGTCCCCCGAATGGCATTTCATACCAAATATGAATGTATTGTCATGACAAAAACAGACATGTCCGTGTTTAACCTTATCACCGCGTGGAATATCTGGTAATGGTTTTCTATATAGAAAGAAATAGTTACATTTGTATTTCTTTTTTAAAATATTTCTTTCAATAAAGTCTGGGCGATTTTAAATAAAATATGTTTTTTTCGTTAATTATTTTAATGGAAAATGATAAAATCAGCAGACTTTCAATTGTGACAGTATTGATTGACACTCAAAGCATTGTACATACGTATATGAACCTTTCTGACCGATCCAAAACCAATCTGAATGCATTAACTGTTTTTCTTACGTCAGTATTCGTGATCATCTGACCTTTATCCGGTGTTGATTTCTCGTTGTTTGTTTTTTTCTGCTTCATCGATGACCTTCTCTGGTATTATAGCTACACGTAACTATTAAGTAGCAATATAAGTGTTTGAACGTATATCAATACTATTGATACCAAAAGGCAACAGGGCTTAAGATAAGTTTTGACTTTAATTTAATTCAGATAATCTCAATCAATAATCACGATATGTTAACAGAAAAAGAAGCCATATATTAGTAACCTGCACTAGCAAACAAATGGCCAAATTAATGAAACATGAAACAACTGACATGTTATCGCATTTTTGTTGCATTGCATTATCCTTTATTTTAAACTTTTTGTTATCTATGTCAAACAAATTCCGTTTGCCAAGACAAATTGAACAATTGTTCAACTTTATATACAAAGACAAATAGTTTAACAATTATTTTAAATCTTTAAATCTGTAAAAAAAAATATGTGAATATTTAGTATCGTTGAAAATATGAACAATGTATGTCCACCATGCATGGCGAACTTTTAAACACTGAATATGTTGCCAAACAAATCTTATCGATTTTATCTTTTTTGGTGTGCTATCTTCATTTACGAAATCAAGGCGAATCTTTTGATAGTAATATAGAAGCTTTTTGTCCTCAAATTTAAACCAACGCAATAACAGTGTCAAGTCATAACGATGAGAAAATACATGTAGGAAGTTTTCAACTACAGATATTTTTTTATATAATTACACTGAATACCCATTATTATTTTAGTAATCGAAATAAAGAACAAGTGTTCAACGGTCCAAATTACCGCCAATAACCGTCGCATTGAAGATTCCATTCATCGTTGGCTATCCCCAACGTCTGAATAGAACCACAATCCGAGCCATTGTACGGCAAGCTATACACTGCAACGCAATATAGAAATTGCCAAGTACTAAGGGCAAAGCCAAAAACCGCAATACGTATGTCCTCGAGATCCTGAGGACAAACTGTAGGTTACATCTCCTAGTTAATGTACTGATCATAGGTCGACCTACCCGGACGGGAGCCCCGCCACGAGAAGTGAGACCTCAATCAGTGTTCAAGTTTTGTACGCGGAAGAAATGCCACGCCTGGTCACCTCTCGGTCGATAAAATTTCATGGCCACAATAAATTTCTTAATTTATACCCCAAATTCTTATCGAACGATTTTCAAATTTTTTATGAGAGAATCTCTGACGAAGTCGAGATAAAATTCTAAGCCGACTTTATTTAAATGAACCCCGTCAGGTCGATAGAAGGGGGTTTTAGCGTCAATATCTGGTCTAATAACATCACTTTTGCCCGATGAAGTTACCAAGCTGCGACCGATTCTATTTACGCGTTTACGCTTCTGCTCTATAGCTACCTATCCGCCTGGCGCCCGGGTCCATATCTGCCTCTGTAATATGTATATCCATATTATCAAAGTTTGAGGAAAAGCTTCACGTATGTGAGTAAGCTCCTGTCGGATGATATCCTTAAGGTCTATGATTGACATAATTACTAAATCGTTTCCTCCTAAATTAATAAGAATAACAGAAGGAGGTGACGAGAATAGCACCTGAGACTCTACAGAATGACGGAATAACTTCCAACGCAGGCCTCGAACATCCCACCATGCTAATGATATGTCCCCCAAGTGGAGAATCGGCTTGCCTTTGTCCTTCGCACGTTCCCCGGCCCAAAAAGGAATCAAATCGCCCAGGATCTAAACATCTAAATGTAAACACACTTATTACTTAAAGCGTCATATGAAAGGGAGCTCTATCGGCGACCACATTTATTGACATTTAATAACGGACATACAGTCTATTAGACTCGGAAGTCCACCTACCAAGTTTCATTATTACGGATGACGAATAACCTTTAGTTGCAAGATCTGCAGCTCTATCGATTCTAAAACTATGAGATTTGAAACGTGACTCGTAAAGACCGGCTCCACTGATACACTTTGTTAAAATGGCCGAAAACTGAGATCCAGAAACAGGTGTGCCATTTTCATGGCAATATAGGGGACCTTGTACATTAGGCCTGATTGACAAATATTCAGTTATTGCACGGACTGGACACAACTCACTTATTTCTCTAGGTATTTTTAAAAGGCATGGTGGCCCTCTCTGGTTCGTTTTGAAACGCCGAAGCTGAATGACTGCATATTTATTGTGACATATAAATGACAAATCGGTTAAGAGTAAAACATTTTCTACATGAAAAACAGATGGGGTCACGAGTTCGCTGACTCTGAACAGACCGAAATATGCCAATGTGAACAATGAAGCAAATAATTTAGCCTCGTAAACATTATAGCAAACGATAGTTAGGGATTTACACACAGCTGTCAAAACGTGCATAGTCAGTGGAGCCCGGCTATTACGGGTAGAGCGGCTTCTACGACAACCTTCTAACAGTTTGTTTATAATGAAAACATGTGTTATATCATGAAAACCGTACAATTTATGAAAATAATTCACTCCTGCGACATACATGTATTAGAAGCAGGCGTTCTTCCACCAGGATATCTAGGATTTCTGACACTGATATATGTAATCATTGATTTTTTTATTATAACATAAAACTGATGAATGGTTTTACATACACAAGAAGAAAGTATTATGTAAATATTTTTTAAGATGTTTAAAGAGCAAATATTTTAGCAACGTAAATTCCCTGACTGCGATATTATCCAAATAGCTGCAAATAGATGGGATCAATTATTTAGTTTCAGATATCAAAAATAGTAAATTGTCAAAATTTCAAAATCCTTCATCGTCTACTTGTTTGGTTATTCTCCGAAATGCCAAAATTCATGGAGCAGAATAATTTTGTTACTGACGTTTTTCTGTACGTTTTCGACGGAAATGTAATACTTTTTAAACTAAAGTGAAATAGTTTGCACACCGATTGATAGAATATTTTGCAAGTGTTTTAGCAAACTTTGAAAAATAAAAGTAGGTCCACAAATGACAAAATAACATAACAATAACCACATGACGGTATGTTTCCGGTACGCTGTCGCCAAATGGCGTTGTTAAATGACGTCACGTGACGTCATGTGAATAAAAACGTTACCATGCAACGCAGATGGGCACAATATACACATGTACCAAATTTCAAACAAATGTGAGAAGTTTTAACTTTACTGACGAAAGGCACTGACCTACCTTAAACCTCTTTTGCATACATAAGGTTTTTCTATCATGTGACCCTAGATGACAAATATTCTAACACACTAGATTTTATCAAGCAACCTCCATTGCATACACAAGGTTGTCCAATGATTTGACCGGGTGACCAATTTTTTTTTACACAAGTTGATCCATATTCAAACTCAACCTTTCTTATCAAGGCATTAGTTCTGACTAAGTTTACAAGGTCTTTCAAATAGTATTTGCAAGACCTTGGTTTAACGAAGATCCAGTGAAAAAAGCAGCCTCTATTGCATACACAATGTTAGTCTGGACGACAGACAGACGACGGACACCAGGCAATCACAATGACTCACATTAAGCACTTCGTTTCAGGTGAGCTGAAAATTGATTCTTCTTATTTTGAAGAAAAATAATTACTCTTACTTCTCTAATCAGACTGCCTGTTAGACACTTTTTTGTCATTTTCCGTTCATTTAACTGCTAAGAATGAAGCTTTATAGCCGAAAGGCCCAGGATAGGATCACAATTGCAAGCAGATCTTATTTTACCAAGAAAAATGCCTTACCGGCGGAAATGAACTTTATTAGTACAAGAAACATTCTTGACTTTGCTATTCACATCTATATACATGTTAGAAATATAGTGCAATATTTAAAGAAAAAAAAATGCAAAATAAATGGCCCTATATCGCTCACCTGGCTACCATTGGCTATAATACAAGGTCATCAACAGCAGAAAAGGTCAATTCTGACCTTGGGGTCATGATTTGAACATTCTTGGTAGAGGCCAACTAGTAGGCCTTGTGGCTTCAGAGATGATTTTTCAAGTTTTTTGCTATATAAGCCTTTGTTAAAGCAAGTGACCCCCGAGCTGGGTCAATTTGACCCAGGTGTCATAATTTGAACAATCTGGTAGAAGTCCACTAAGTGATGCCACATGCCAAATATCTAAGTTTTATGCTTTCTTCTTCTTGAGAAGAAGATTTTAATGTTTTCACTTTCGGTTGCTATGACAACCAGAGTTTTGCATGGAATGTAATTAATTAACAATTATGAGAGGGCTTCATGCAATGAACATCCCCAATTAGTGTCATCATCATTGGCCTCGTGATTACATAAAAGGAGTCGTTTGAAAAAAATGTTAACGGTTGTAAGAAGGACACCGAATGGTGAACGGTCCTAATGGCTAACCTGGCAACTCTTTTACATGTAAAATAGACATTTGTCCACATTGTTTTAGAGCAAATAGAACATGGTTCTATCATTATCCTATCAGTTTATTTATTTTCTTTATCAGTAAAATCAATGTTAGCCTGGGACTTAAGGTATTCTTATGATGATTTTCATCATCCACTATTCATATTTTCTGTTTGCTTCACTCAAGTTAAATAAACTTTTTGGCCTGTCAAACTAATTTCATTATATTTTGTTCCTGTCATTCAAAAATAAAAGTATGCTTGTACAACATTGTCAAAACACCATTTCTGCAGCTGTTCCCTCTGTTTATATATATAATACAGGATGCGCATCAACAGAAGTTTCATATGGATTTTCCACCACAGTTTGGAGAATGGCATATATTTTCATGAATATCAGCAACCTTGCTTTCATGTGTTTCCATTCATTCAATTCCTGCTTTATTTCTTCACTTTGTCTGCTTATCATGTTAGCTTTCATTTAATTTATTTACCATTTTTGCATATGATTTGCATACGAGTATGACTGTCACTTAGGAGTTCGTTTCAAAATAAATGCTACTATGTCAGCACTGATATTCTATATGCCCAGGTTATAAAACATATTTATAATACACGAACATGTGCCAAAGCTACATCCTGTATTTTGTAAAGCCAATCGACCTTTTAAAAATCCTTTGAAGGTTATTTCTCATGTTATTTTCTCCATCACCATGTTCTTATGTGATCATGGTGTGCAGCTGAAGTTATCTGTAGTATTTTAGGTGGCCTTTTTATATTTTCATTCTCTAGTGTGACTATCAATTCTAGACCTCTTACACTGTCTTTTACACCGTTTTAATATATTCTTTGGTTTCTATCAACACATATAATATTATTGACTCATTTTCATACTCTCAAACAATTCATGTAAGTTGCTCAAAAATGAATTTTAAGTATTTCATATAATTTTCACAGACATGTCATTTCCTGTTTTAACCAATTTGCCTACTGTTCATCTGTGACTATCAAAAGATGCAATCTTTGCTGGGAGTTAATGCTGAAAGGCTCCTGGACCAGTGTTTTCACAAAAAATATATCCTGTCATTACATCAGCAATGGCATAATCTGTAGAAAAAAAGAATTCTCTGGTGAAAATAATTGTCCATACATTTGTTTACAAACCGTTTACATTTATATGATATAATCAAAATCTTGAGCAATCTTAAGGCCCTGATACATTGCTAAGTGTGATTTAGTTGGCATCAAAATCTCATCAAACATACTGTTAAATTCATTTCACTTAAATTACTTGAGAAGTAGGTAGGTAGTTGTTTCACAATAAAAATGGCAATCACCAAATTACAAAACAGTTAAAAGTCTTCAACTGGTTTGAAATTCTGTTATGAAAAGTTACCTTACTTAAAAGCGCTCACAACATTAACATTAAAAATAAGCACTACTATGGAACATAATCTTCACAACCTTGAGTAGGCTAATCAGTAATAAACAAATTCACTTGAATCCCAGCCTAACTAAAGCAAGGAAGTTTTGACATTTTTCTCGATATTATAACTGTAACAAGTTAAGCTTTATGCTACTTCAGTCAAGATAATCAATTAAATTCGATAATGATTTTGATAATTTAAACAAATACACCCCTGATTCACAAGTGAACTTTCAAATAGAACAATGTTATTCCTTAATTGTATGTAATGGCTACCTTTTTAACTCTTCTCTTTCAGAGAATTGGTAAGATTGAGTCTATTGATATAGCTTAGATGCAATACTTGTGATGTTCATACAGAAAAGATTAAAGTACTTTACTTAATTTGTTCTAAAAGCCAAATTGAACATGAAATCATTTATAGATTTGATGTGTGTCACTATTCTAAGTCATGTGGCAGAAAAAGTGTCACAGTCAGGGCCAATACACGCCACAAATTTACTATAGGTTTGTATAGGAGCGCTGTCATTAACTCGCGATAACATTTTAACTAATAAAGTTATTTTAAAATCACAAACGGAATCATTTCCCCTTTTAAATGAATATATTTTTATTTTTCTGAGACTTTATTTGTTTGGTCTTTTTTTAACTTAAAAACTCTACCCGTCGTTTTACTATATAATATATAGTAAAACGCCCAAAATGTCACAATTTTAAGTGAAAATTTTGCAGCTTATCTTCAATTTGTTCAAAAACTATAACACTTATTTTAGAATCACAAACGGGATTGAATAAAACAATCATTCTCCATTTAAGTGATATATTTTATATAAAAATAAAGAAAGAAGAGAATGGTCTTTTTTTAAGGTTTTGTTTAACAGGTATATAATTTCATTTTTACGATCGGAGCTCGGTTGCTTCCGTAATGCTGGCCGAACACTTCCGAATGATTGATCTAACTGCTTCAGGCCATCGATAAGTTTTATGGCCGGACATTACGTAACATTTACCATGATCTTTAAAACGTTGTATATTGGGTTTTGTTTTACATTAAAATGCAAACTGGGTTAGAATCTTCAGGTTTTTGTTCATAAAAAGGCAAAACCTTTCATTGAAACCGGATATACATGATATCGTCTTTATAGCGAAGATCCATGAAATCTTCAGTATGATTATCAATAATATTATTTAGCTTTTGATGTTAATTTGCAACACATAAAATATTCACTATGCATGCATTTTTATTTCGAAACACTTGCACGGGTCGACATTTCTCTTTGTCTCGAGTGAAAGGCAAGAATTCGCTACGCTGAAATTGGTTTCATTTTATAGGTGTCAACATAGAGTTTCTTCCAGACCAAAGCTAGTTTTCATAATACACAGGTCAAAACCAGGTAGTCTTATTACTCGTATCTTTTGTCTTTCATTTCTTCCCGAAGAAATAAGCTGATTATTACATTAACAAAAAGAGAAGAAAAAAGAAACACGCAAGGTTTGATCTGTGTGCAGAGTATTAAATGACAAAATCTGTAAAATGTAACAGGTATTATTCTACTGCCAAAATTGAAAAGTTTTTTTCCTACAATAAATCCTTATTTCTTCTAAAATGTTAATTATATTTCCAAACCATGTGATGAAAAATCACATACTTTTTAAGGCATTCAACATTAAGCGTTTACTAGAGCATGTAAAATCTATTTGATATTCTGAAAGGAAACTGTTCTATTTCTCAAATTAAAAAAACCTACCGAAATCAAATGTCAGTCTTTATTAGATCAGAAATAACACTGATTAGGAATTTAAGATCGCAAAATAAAAAAGTTGACGTACTATTTACCGGGGACATGTAGGTCCATCTATTTACGTTTCTAAAGCACACCATACTTTTGCAACAGACTTGCCGTGTGCGTCTGTACTTGAAAATAACAGGTCTACAATTTTAAACAATTCTCACAAGCAAACGTTACGCACGTGTACAGGGATAAGCCGATTATGAAAAATCAAGTGCACACTAGATTCATTCTCATTATTATGTCAAAATTCACGAATTTTGTAGCTTTTGAATTATTCTGTGACTATTTTTATGACTGATGATGTGACTGTAATGAAATAGTGCTCACTAGTTAAACATTACTATTCTTATTATTAATTGCAAGTAATGTGAATGATAATGCTGAATTTTCTTTATCTTCTGGCAGAAATGATAAAAATTAAAACATAAGATTTTCACAAAAGTTACGCGTCAAGTTCAATATCTCCCTTAGGCAATATTCCAGTACAATCGATAATCAATGATTTATGACCCTGACCGTTATTTACGGATACTACCGAACCGTAGTTGTTTCCGTAAACTCCTAATCCCCAAAACTTATCGATTGCCTGCTGATATACGCTTGACACTTTTTCTGCCGTATGTCAATAATATAACATTAAATGACTGTAAAACAAGAATAAAAATATCTTTATTTTATCAGATTAAATTGAAATCTATTTGATCAAACATTCAATATTAATATCTCATAATTATTATGTGCACATTAACGAACTTAGTGACACAAGCCAATCAGTGTAGTATTTTAGTGTTTACCAATCAAATAGCTCAGATTTTCAAATAAACGTCTTTCTTTTTTATTAAAACTAACTACTGAAATCACTTAATTATTAAGAGTTCGCTCTTAATAGAAAGCACTTAAGCTTTCTATAATACAAGTCGCTGGCTATGCAAAAGTTCAAATGAGGTTAAAGTAAGTTAGAGTTTATTTTAAAATGATTTAACAATTAACAAACCCCGCCTTTAATTTAGAGCCTCGCCTTTTCCGATCGCATCTGCCTCACCTGATATCACCTGCTATCAAAAGACAGTAGCCTAATATTCTCTATATATACACATATCAATATGAACTGTTATGAAAACTTGCAGTAAAATCATTTTTGAAATATTTATGAAAATCATAAAAAGCGTTCTATTGTTACCGCATGAAAAACATAGTACAGGAAATACATAAGAAAATTACTATTTATTCAAGATAATTTGACTAAACGTTTTGTCTAAAGACACTTACCGGTAATCATACAGGGTCTTACCAGACCTAGTGTTGTTATTTTTTATTATATTTTAATCTGATAAAGGGGGCAAAAATGACCCTGTAAAATTCATAGCTTGCAGAAATACTGTAACTTGGACCTACACCCTGTATCATAGGCTATTTTTAACTAAGATGCAGTGTTTGGGTGCCAGCTATGCTACTTACACGTGTGACTCCCGGGGAGTCATAGATAGAACGATCTTGGTAGAGATCCATTAGATATTTATGTTAGGCAATGCTTAATTTCTCAGTTTAAGTGATCATGAATGTTTTAAGTCATAGAATGGCAAAAGTTAGTACTGGCAAATCTGTCATCTTTAGAACATGCAGCGTTCCGTATTAAACTGAAAGTTTATTCCGTCTCCATATTCGTGTGGTTAGACTGACTTGAAATCACTGTAACCTCTCATCAATTGAGTGTCGCGTGTTTGAGCCCTTTCTGATGGCATTCAATGTCAAGCTGAATTTGACCGTCATCTACAAAAACATTCCTATTGACGTTTCTTTTGAAATCGAAGTTGCATGTTGAATACTACGTATATAGCACGGTATATTTTTCGATACTGCACACTCGCACTGTACATTGTTTATTATGAGGATTTGACATAAATACGAATGGAAGGCACATACACATATTTACAATGGTCTAACATGACACAAAGTTGCGAAACAGTTACTATATTAAAATCAATAATAGCATAATACACAGAGAAGTTGGGTGAGATTGTAGGGGGAGGGGGAAGGGGGAAGGCTACATGAAGGCATATTTTACTCAATGACATCACTTCACTCGGCTGTCTTGATAGCACAGTGTTAGGCACACTCACTTCTCACAAATGCAACCGTGGTTCGATCACCGTATTTTGTAGTATGCGAGATTGTAGGTGGTTATCAGATCAAACAGGTGGGCTTTTTTCCGGGTCCCATCCACATTAAGATCGCATTACCCCAAAACCTGTGTGGCTGGTTCAAAAGGTCACGTTAGATTATGCTTGTTGTCATGGTTGTTATTTGTATATTGCTGACTTTAAATAAAGATTATTATTATTATTATTATTATTATTATTATTATTATTATTATATACTGTAGTGACATGTATACTGCAGCCTACTTAATTTAGTGGCAGTGAACCCTTTCATATATTTTACACGCGGACTTAATACGCCTAAATTTAATAAGCTCAGTAAAAATGTTGGAAAATACCTTTCACTATTGGGTACTACTACTACCGACCCTTTTTACACGTAAACTATTTCAATTTATCTCGTTCAAATCACAATTTTCCAACTTTAAATTGAAGAACCAACCTCCTGTTTAACTAACAGGTAGTTTAGACCTATCAAGTTACAGCCACAAAACAAAAATCCTCGCTGGTATATCAGCTTAAGTTGTTTTGTCCTCAATTCAAAACGGTGTCTCATCATAACTGTCGGACAATAGGAATATTTTAAACTCCAGGTATTTTCTTTTCCTTTTTATGATTACGCTGAACGGTATATTTTCATAAAGTTAGTAGAAAATGTAGTTTAGTTTGTTTTTTTAAACAAAGAAAAGTATTTTTACCCTGATTACCGATCAACTTCGCTTGCTTGGTTACCGTGAAAGTTAGTAGTTGTGAAAATTAATGTTTAAAGGTGTTACACCATCATAAACGAGCCACTACTGTAAAAGTAAATTGTTCTAGAGGCAGTGTTTCTTTTTCAATCGACGATGGTCGCCATCTTGATTTTGACTTGCGTAACTATTTGCGCCTGCTCTTGACATGGTGCAAAAGTTACGCAAATTTTTACGTCTTTACGTTAAGCCGACTGTTGATAAAACGCTCCTTACGCCAAACTAAGCAGTTACGCCAGAACTTACGCCAAAACGTTAGCGTAAGTATGTTGATAAAAACGGCCCCCTGATCTTTATCATAAAGGTCTCCTGTTGTTCGTCCTTTACTTGAAGGGCAATTGCCGTTCTTGTTTCCTCTTCAGCGTTAAAGAGCACAAACATCATGAATTAATAATGCTACGATTATCGTTTTTTTTGACTAAATGTTATTTTTACTACAAATTATATCCTTACTAAAATCACTATTGTTTGTAACTTTTGAAGAAAATGATGAAATTAGAATATGGAGGAAAGAAAAGAATCGCCGGCGAGGGTATAGCTATATAGGCTTCATCAGACTGCGCATGAATTATTACAGAAATCAATTAAAACGTATTTTAATCATTTCAATAAAATATCAAAGATGTATTTCTTAATACGTTTTAGTAAATTCGTTCTCGTACTTAAAATAAAAAGTAAGCAAAGAAAAAACGTGGTATGGGAGTTTTCTTTTTTCAACAGAAACACTTCTACAGCGCGTTTTGTGTATGAATGATTATCATTCTTAGACTATTATTTAAACAAAAGAATAAGAAATTCATCAAGTAAATATACATAAGAAATATTTTGAAAACTGTTAATATGAAAGTGATTTTTACAAATGAAAGCAATTAATGATAAATGGAAATTGCAAGTACAGCGTGAGAGGTTTTTTTCCGTATCTCGTCAAATTCTACGGGCACGGACCTATACGTGCTACGACTAAATGCACATCAATCATGACTTTAGATAATGTTGCCAGCTGCTGATTAAGGAAATGATTTTCTTTAATATGTATTAAAAGAAGTCAGCACAATATTCTAAAGAAAGTTAATGAATATAAATAGTTAGAAAAAACGGGCGTGTTTAAAATTTCTTTTAAAAGTACGTATCATTTAAGATTTCAACCTTAAGCTTTCATAATACAGCTTAATGTATATAGATTGGTTAACACTTAACGAATTTTACGACTTCTTTAAAAATGTAAATTCGAGTTCTAGCGAAGCTGATGAGTTTGATGCTGAGCAGACAAATATCGAGTACAATGAAAATATTCTTAACGCCCCATTCACAACAACTGAAGTAGATAAAGTAATTAGAAAAATTGAAAATGGCAAAGCTGCTAGTAACTCTGATAACATCCTGAATGAATACATAAAGGCATCAAAAGATGTTATGTTACCAATTTACATTAAACTTTTTAATTTAATTCTTGATACAGGAATAATACCAAGTAACTGGTCAGAGGGCTATATTATTCCTGTCTATACGGGAAAAGGCTCATCTTTATCTCCCGAAAATTATAGGCCAATTACTATCCTTAGCTGCCTTGGGAAAATATTCACTGCCGTCCTTAATGAAAGACTGACTAAATTTGTGGACACCTACAATATTATACACGAAAATCAAGCCGGTTTTAGGAAAAATCATTCGACAATAGTATTTACTTTAAATTTTTTGATTGACTTACTAAGGAATAGGAAAAGTAAGCTGTTCGTTGCTTTTGTGGATTTTTCTCGTGCCTTTGATAATCTACCTAGGGCCCAACTATTCCAGAAACTAATTGACAATGGCATTAATGGAAAATTCCTTCGAATAATCCGCAATATGTACGATAACGTAAAATCCTGTGTTCAACTTAATGGTAAATTTTCTGCAATGTTCGCTTGTGAATTAGGCGTAAGACAAGGAGAAAACCTGTCTCCTCTTCTATTCTCTCTTTTCCTAAACGATTTGTTAGACTTTCTTGAATCTACAGGAAATAGAGGCATACAACTACAGTATGCTGATAATGATATTATAAGAATCCTGAGTATTTTTGTCCTCCTTTTTGCTGATGATACTGTGTTGATTTCCGATAACCCTAATGATTTTCAGAAATGTTTGAACGATTTTAACTTGTATTGCCAAATGTGGAACTTAAAAATTAATACTGAGAAAACTAAGGTGATGATATTTGGTTCTAATAAACGTGGTACGCGAGATATGTCCTTCACGTTGAACGGGGGCGCTTTACAGATTGTCGATAATTATAAATATCTAGGGGTTGTGTTTAGTCCTACCGGTAAATTTAATAAAGCCAAGACACATTTAATAACGCAGGCAAGAAAAGCAATGCACCTCCTGTATAAGCGGATTTCTAACTCCAATTTACCCATTGATTTACAACTAAAACTTTTTGATCATACAATTGTGCCAATTCTGACATTTTCATGTGAAGTTTGGGGCATAGACCAGACTAATGGCATAGAAAAAGTTCATATAGAATTTTTAAGGAAAATAACAGAGTCTAGGAAAAGTACTCCGGCATATATGCTATATGGAGAATTGGGTAGATTTCCATTAGATATTATAATAAAAACAAGAATTGTCAAATACTGGAATAAATTAGTTACAGGAGATCAAGATAAATATTCAAACATTGTTTATAAAATTATGACTAATAGTGATCGCTCCTTTAAATGGTTAAGTTTCGTGAAAACTATTTTTGATATATCGGGCAATACAGTTATCTACATCAACCAAAAGAACCTTTCATCAAATAATATACATTTACTGATAAAACAAAATCAAATTGACCAGTATATAGCAGATTGGCAAAGTAAAATGCGATTATCAAACAAAGGCAAACTTTACAATCTGTTTAAAGATTATTTAACGATATTGCCAAAACACGTGTACTCACCAATTCTCAGACTCCGAACAGCGAATCATAAATTCCCAATTGAAACTGGAAGATGGTTTAATATTCCGTACAATGATAGAAAATGTCAAAAATGTTTAAATGACTTAGGTGATGAGTATCACTATCTTTTTGTGTGCAAACAATTTAGCGCTCAAAGAAAGTCACTTATTCCTTTACGCTTTTAAACAGCACTGATATTGATACGTTAAATAATCTTAGCACATTCACTTCTATTATCCTTAAAAAACGTTAATCCGTGATATCACCACGCGTTCCAGATGTGTGTGCAATGAAAAACAATTTGTTTAGACTATGATCATTGAATTCATTATACAATAACTAAAAAAACAAAAATAATATCAAACAGGGAATGCCACGTACCAAAAACGCAGCCTCCCCAAAACGAGCCCCACAGCACCCAGAAGTGCACACCACCAACACACACACACACATACACACACACGCACACATATGCACACACACACATACACTTGTACTTTCCATGCTTTCCACGTGCTGACCATTGACAAGAAACAAATTCTCCCAACTCTGTATTGTTGTAATCGTCTACCGTGAAGTATATTAATACTCATAGTACTATCAAATTTTTGAAAGAAATAGATAGTTTTCAGCACTGCCCCCACCCCACACCCATCACTTTGAAAGAATCAGTAAATGTACTGTTGATGTTTATATTTCTTTCACTAGTACTGTTAAATTGTGTTACCTATTCTTGTTTATAAGTAATATTTCTTACATGTCTGTTGTTACATATGTAACCTGACGAAATAAAAGAATTGAATTGAATTGAATTGGTAAAGGTAGAATTTTTACAATTGTTTGACTAGTTTCCCCCAGTAGACGAAATATTTGCATATGTATCTAGCAGAAGAAAATTCTGTAAAATATCTTAAAAGATGTCACAGTAGTTAAAGTCCCAGGACCACATTGACAAGTAGCTCTTATTTTACCAAGAAAGATGTCTTACCGGCGGAAATGACCTTAAATTATACCAACACATTCATAATTTTGTTTTTATTTAACCGTACATGTTGGAAATATAGAGCAGTATTTTTTTCAATGGTATTGGCTTGCTGGCAACTCTTTTTCGTGAAAAAGCGACTTGGATACAAAAGAAATGAATATGTCAACATTGTTTTAGAGTAAATAGAACATGATTCTATCAACATCCTATCAGTATATTTATTTTACAATATCAGTAAATTCAAAAAGATCATGGAACTTTAAAAGAAAGCAATAAAATAAAAGTAGTGTCAAAAACCGGTGCACGGGCAGTTTTTATTCATTTAACCCCTACCGTTTTCAGGGTAAATGTATTATTATTTATTAAAAATACCAACTTAAAATGATGTCGGTGTTTACACGAAAGAATAAAAAAAACACGAAAATGTTTATCTTGGCTTTAAAATTGTCGTCATAGTACAAAATAATGATACTAGTATTCATTTGAAGATACAAAAAAAAGAAAATTTATTTCTTCTGGCGTGATGTATATAGATCTGTAAAAATGTAATAGAATATCTATTAATTTCAATATTATACCTGATATTAACGAAAACTTTAAAGTTCAAATAAAACCATTTAAGTTGAATACCTTAAAAATTAAAAAGATCTTTAACAGAAGACAGAAAAAAACGCGCTGTGCATGCAGTTTTACTTCTGTCAGTTAATTAGTACACCAGCGTCTGGGTATTAAATAATTAATCATAAATTATAAATCATACAACCATTTAGAGAAAAAGCACTACGTAATGAAAAAAAAAAGATAAATCAAAACATCAATATGTGCATTTTTGTATTTAGCTTATACATGTACAATGGCGTGTAACTGCCCCCTCAGATAATAATACGATCGATATTCATTTATATCGCGCATGCGCAGGTTTCTACAAAACTACATAGCCTGAACAAAAAAAAAGATCACCATCACTATATAGCGTAAACATCCGACTCGTGTAGATGCAAAGAGCCTTAATTTTTTAATAGAATGTACAAAAAGTCGCAAAAAGCTTTTGTAAAATAGGTACCCATCGTCAAAATATATGAAATTCAAGGTTTTATCAGAACACAAAATACGAAAGTATGGTATAAAAACGGATGAACAATGCTGCGTGTGAAGAAATAAACAAAACATTTTTAATCGGACAGGTGTCGTAGAGGTACTTGAATAAAAAGTTCACCTCAAGACTTATGATTATACAAGCTTTTAACTATTTACATATGTTATTAAAATAAGAACACTTCTATCTAAATTTGCCAAAATTTTGTTTCCATATGGACACCATATATCAGTAGTAAGTTATGTGTTAAAGGCACGAAGTGCACGGGATTTTCACAGCTGTTAAATACTAACAAAAGTATGGTGACATTGTGGAAACAAAACTCTATACTAACTTGACACGAACAAATGAACAGCCGATTCATTTGAATATGTATTTGACGGCCGATTTAATTATAACAAATGTATATATACTCTTTTATTATATATCTATAATTATTTTGCCAAAAATACAGCCTATATTCAGCCATCAAATACGGCCTGACAGAAAAAAAATCCGTATTGTATGTACGTGGAATACAAATAGCGCGGCAAAATTTGTAAGAGTGCATTCAATTGGCTCTAAAATGCACATGACGTTAATAACGTCGCTTTTGACTGGGTCGTTACTATTTGTTTATACGATGACGTCAATAAAATGGCGTCGCATACTTCGTATATTTCGCGCTAAAAAGGGTTTTTCTTCAATTTTATGCTAAGAATATCATTTTAATTTAGTTTATTCGCGCAGATAAGTGCCAAAAGGTATTTAATAAAAGGGTTATTAGTATAGTAATGTGATCCATAAGCCGGATTGGCTCTCGTCGAGGTCGGATCAAACTCGTGCTACGCACTCGTATGATCCGACGCACGACTCGAGCAAATCCGGCATGCTGGATCACGCTACTATACTAATAACCCTATTTTATTTTCCCGTTTCTGAGATACATATCACATAATGCAAGAAACAATTGTTCAAGGAGAAATTTGACAAATGAGAGTATTCATCAATAGGCTTGAATCAGTATCGTGTTGGTATGTATAGCGCAGATGGTACACGATACTTTAGAATTTTGTGTTATGTTATTACTCGGTCCTCCTGACCTCTATTAGTATAATTTTACAGTCGATATATTTTCTATATTTATCTTCGGCTATAATTTTACGAATATGCACGTGACAAGCTATATCTAATAATTATTAAATATCGTTCAGACCGAACGATAATATCGATTGGGTCAATAGAGCAGTTGGTAGCGAACTTGATTGATGGTATTACTAATCTGTACCTCGTGTGTTCAAGTCCTGTGAACGTCAGTGGTAAATCATTTTATTCATTAAATGTTTAAGGCATATGAAATTGTCTCATCTAATTTTTTATTTTTGATATTTAGTCTTTTTCAAATTTTAAACAAAACAAAACCTCGCGGTGCTCCTGCATTCCGTGTTTGACTGTATTCCGCGTATTAAACACAATTCAGTTAACGTGATTCGATCCATCATCTTTCCAGTCAATGATTCTGCACTCTAACCATTTACCTACGGTGGACAATGCATCTGTAGTCGTTCATTAACAGTATAAAACAAATTGTGAATCTGCGATAATTTCCGTAGTTGTAACGAAAAGTGAACGATTTGCTCACGAAAATTGATTTATTCAGTGCAATCATTGAAAAATATATTCATGCATAAAGGTCAGGATCAGGTTAATTTTTCCGGACAATATAACCTTTTATTTCGTACAGGAACATACTAATCCACCAGGGATACCTGACAGTGACGTCATATTGTGTTTACACTTTCCAATTGTGTTTATGTTTCCAATATTTACCTTTATATTGTACTAGATTATGATCCTGTTTTCTTGCATATAGCCTGCATGAAAACGTAGCCCAGAGGATAAAGGCGCTGTGGTAGTAATCGTGTACCGAGTTCGAAACCTGACCGGGGAACCTTTTTCCTGGACGGTATTTTTTTTTTCAATTGTATCCTTATCTTGATTTTCTCGTGCTTCACGAAGAAGGCATACAGAATAAATTGTGTAGAAAGCGCTTCACATAAAATAACTAAAATGGCTATGACCAAAAAAGAAAGCAAATGTTAACAGGCCTTTCCAACTATATAAATTTTGCCCCCAAAAAAGAAAACATAAATATATCTCGCCGACCACAAGTTTCGAACTAGCATCGCCTGCGTGTCAAACAGACAGCACATCCACTGGGCCATACCTTACTTTGAACATCTCAATTGATAGGGACACATTTCTATCTGTCATAAGTATACATTCATTTTGGGATATACCATGCTTATTTATAGTTTGTTGACAAAATGATGTCACTGTCAAAAATTGTTCGTGGATTAGTACCTGACCACTTTTGTTTGATAACATAGATGTCTACAACTATGGACAAAGTACATCAACGTCAAAGATAAAAATGAAAATAAAGATGCATTTATTAAAGAAATACCTCTGTTTTTTTAAGTCCATTTTTGGCTCAAGTTTCTACATAACCTCGAGCATAGCCTTAATAAAAACAAATCACCATCATCATACAATGTATAATGTAAACATCCGTGTAAAAGAAACGAGACTTAGTAAAGGAGGTACCCGTCATCAAAATAATTCCAGTTCGAATTTCAAACTGGCGACTGTACGGTTTCAAATGTTAATTTAGAAAAGTGAAAGGAGCAATTGGTTTCTCAGATTCAATTCGCGTTTTAAGTCGCTAACTGCAAACTGGGAACTAGTCTGCAGTTTACAATTAGCAAATCAAATCTCGAACTACGAATTGGCAACTCGTCTGCAGTTCGGAATCTACAATTAGAATCGCGAACTGCGAATTGGCAACTAGTCTGCGGTTAATAATTCTAGAGATTTGAAACAACTATTTAAACTTAGTAATTGAAAAGGACATACCATTGTAAGATCCAATTAATCATGTAAAGGGACGTTGTTATCAATTATATAATTGTATTTGAATGGCTTATTCTCGCACCGTATGCAACCTTTCCAATATAAGTACATTGTAAACAGGATACATATAACAACCTGTGCCCTATTTTACGATAAAATACATGACGTTCCTCCACAGTCAATGTCGTCCCACGTAAGTGCTGAATACTATTTGCAAAAGTTAACAAATGGTAAAAAATTACTATTATTGTAGCTTATAATAAAGAAATGCAATTTGGATGGGCCAATTTTCACACCAGAATTAGCGTTGGAGGCCCACTAGACAATGCTACAAACCAAGTATCAATTGACCTTACGCCACAAATAATAATCTCTTATCCGACCAATCAAACAGCTAGCTGCTACAAAACGTGACGAATATGGTTACTAACCGCCATTTTGTCCGACAAACATTTAAAGTACACCCGTTGACGGACATGCAATTTTAGGTATTTTTTTATGTTAGGAAGAGTATTTCTTTGAAATAAATCTTTTTTAGTCGTAAAAGTCATACCGTATATAGTGTTAAATGGTTTAGTTTCTAACTTTTATGAGTTTTTTCACGGACCTATTTGTTAACTTTTAGGTCCGTGGTTTTGTGACTCTTCATACGTTTTGGAGTGATCTAATAAAATAGTTTTGTAAAGTGTGTCTTATCAAAACGTGTCGTCATGTGTGTGTGAGAATGCGTACATACATTAGAAAGGTTTTGGTGGATGTAGCTGGTTGTTAGGGGACTTGCACATCATAAACTATAAGTGCACAATAATAGTATAAGCCACGCTGGGTCATATAACTACGGATGGTAGTGTACAAAAAATTAGTCTTCCATGAAATACAATATTAGAAACCATGGTCACATAGTTACTTTTATTGATGACTCCTGTTGATAATCAAAGCACTGAAAGTGCTGACAACAATGTGTCCTCTGCAAAATGAGTGATACCTCGCTAACAGTATCTATGTTCTTGACCATGCGGTTTTAGAGAATATTTTTTAATTGTTTCGTATTTTATGCCATAGCAACCAAAGTTTTGCATGGAATGGAAATCATTGAACATTTTGATAGAGTTTCATGCAAGAAACATCCCTGCAAAGTTTTACAACATTGGACCAGTGGTTTCAGAGATGTCATTTGAAGGAAATGGTGGACTGACGGACAGACGGACAGACGGACGGAATGCAATCCCAATCAATCCATGTAGGAGAGTTACAGCCTTTATATGACAGTTGGGACAGACTGAGGCATTGGATTTTGAAAAACTTGTGGCATTGGAATATCAATAGGTGCAAGATATTAAGATGATATTTTAAATATATAAAATATAGTTAAATGAAATAAACTATTGTAACAAAACATACGTACAAAAAAGCGAACAAATAACAACTGAACGAGATCAAAAATTGGAGATCATATTACATACTATCTATGAAATTGTGTTGCTGATGGGATAAATTTTTTTTTTAACCATATTCATGATTATACTAGCTTGCATTGCATTTACATATGACATTACACAAACTTTGACTGTATTTAACGCATTTCTGTTGCATTCCAAATATGTTAAAAATTTCTGATTACCTTTTACATTGAGTCACACAAAAATCATTATCAGCACCCTCAAAACATGACCTGGGGGTCATAATTTGAACAATCTTGGTAAAGGTGAACTAGGCATTTCTATATGCCAAATATCTAATATTTAGGTCTTGTGAATTTAGAGTGAAAGATTTTAGAAGTTTTTCCCATATAAGCCTATGTAAAACCAAGTGACACCTCGGTTGGGTTCAGTTTTGACATGGGGGTCATAATTTGAGTAATCTTGGTAGAGATCCAGTAGACAATGCCACATGCTAACTATCTAACCCCTAGGCCCTGTGGTTTTAGAGAAGAAGAGTCTTTAAGTGTTTTCTATTTGTTGCCATAGCAATTAGAGTTCTGCATGGAATGAAATATTTTGAACAACATTGATAGAGCTTCATGCAAGAAACATCCCTGGAAAGTTTTAACAATGAGATAATGGTTTCAGACAACATGGTGTTGTTAAAGGAAATTGTGGATGGATGGATGATAGACATAATTCGATCTTAATAGCACTATTGGTCCATTTGAGCTAAAATCATAAAATGCAGTTTTATGTATCAGATTGAAAATGCATCACAAGTGTATATGCGGAAGATGGTCTTTCACAAAGCTATGATTTAATAGTAGAATACTGTAAGTGTATTAAAGTGACATTATGCGTATTTTTTTTAAGTAAAAATCCAGCTGAATATGGTGTGTGTACAAAAGCGTAGAGGAAATAATAGCTTTTAACCCAATATACCAAACTCTTCACGCTACCAGTATGAAATAATAAGTTTCCATATATTGATTTTTCTTATTTGACTGGGAGAGTCAATTTAAGAAAAGAACAACTGCATGCAGGAGTTGATTCCCTTCCACTGCCGAAATCTCTACCAACATAAATAACGACACAATCAACTATCATTTTATCAGTCCGATTTTTTTATATCTAAAGCACCAACTTCAAATACTAATGCGGCATAATCATTAATTTAACACATTTAAACGAACAGCAACCAAAAATTGCTTTTATAAAACTGTCACCAAAAATACACTATGTGCAGTAAGATGCGCATAATGTCACTTTAACCATCAATAGTGATTTATACATTGGGTGTGACAAGTTTCACTTACAATTTCAAAGTACCATGAATGTATGATAGATGCAATCATGTTATCATTGGGATGTAGAGCTATGTGCTAAATACAAAAGGACAATGAGCATTTATATGAAACAGTTGTCATTGTAGATTTTGAAGGTGGAGTTCAGAACAGTGGGATCATTGATACTGAAGATATTACAATTTATAATTGAAATCTCGCCAAGTTGAAAATGGCAACAATTTTGTTAAAACAAGAGGGTTTAAATGGCCACCTGTTACTCTGGTTTCAGACAATAAGAATTTAAAATGTTTGTATTTTAGGCATTATACCCAAGCGAGTCCTTGATAGGGATAATATTGATCAAGGGGTTGAATTTTAACAATCTTGGTAGAGGTTTAGTTAACAATGCTGCATGCCAATTATTTAAGCCCTTGGCCTTCTGGTTCATAAAAAGATTGTTAAAGTTTAATGCTGTGAGTTCAGAAATGTTGTTAAAGAAAGAAGTTAATGGACATCAGATAGACGGCAAGGGGTCCTTTTTTAAAGCCACAATTTGCCTTGCTATGATGGGACACAGACAAATTGCAAGTATTTGAGCATTAACATAGTAACAGTTTAAATGAAATGTATACATGGTGAGCACTTAAATAGTAACACTATTAATGAAGTATGTACATGGTGAGCACTAACATAGCAATGCTATATATGAAATATATTATGCGTCAGTAATAACAAGAACATTTATATCTTTGAATAAATCCGATATTGTTTATGTTGACATTGGATGTGTGTTGTACAAATGTGTAAAGACACACTCCCATTAACTGCAAAGTTATGCAATAGTAGAAAAATGAAATATTAGTAAATTTAGCATAAATAAAGACACTGCTTTCCTCTCACTCAGGTCAAGCAAATATTTCAAATTTAAAGTAATAAAGTTTTTTAATATGTTACAAATATTTTTACAGTATAGGTTGTCGGTTAACAGAAATAGAGCTGGACGTTGAGACATATCCCCCCCCATTTGTCTCTGTCCAGTTGAACCAGACAAGCACAGTCTCCAAGTCTGGTTCACTCAATAAAATTCCAGGGACCAGACAAGGAGACACTTCCTACCTATATTCAATTAAATCCGAGCATTCAAAATATTTACAGGTTGCACTATGTTACAAGATGATCTAGACAAACTAACCGGTAAAGTTGGAAAAAGTCTGGGGAAATTGCCTAGTAAATGCAAAGCAATCCATTTCTTCAAATATTAAAAAAAAACAAGCTTTTAATTACGTGAGACTGCAAATATGATAAGTTAATATTTAAGTGATTTCAATTATGTAATTCAACACTTTACCAAACATGCCTTGGCCAAAGAAGGCCATTCTTTCTCGTCTAGGATCATTTTCTATTGTTTATAAAACGAACAGTAAACACGTTGTAACTCTCTGGAGGTAACAGAAATTATTTAACCTCTTCACCGGTTACACCGTTAACTCAAGCGGAGTAACTCAGCATATCTCAATAACGTCTATCGGTCGCTAAGTTAAGGGTCGCCACTATCGGTCGCTGTTTTGTGGTCATTCAATGCAGCTGTTCGAGTCCGAGTGGATTTAAAATCATTTGATGAAATCCGACAATTAAACCGAATACATTGTATCATTCATTTACTTCATCGTTTATGTTTATAATACCTCCCCCTTTAACAAAAACCCACTTTTATTATCCATTTCCGTTTTAAGCACGCATGTTATTTTACTAATGGAAATAAGGATGTTCACATTGTATGAAATGTCGGATCCAAATACTCCTCTCGATTACGTTTAATTTCCATAATACATGTATACATGCGGGATGCCAAAACAAGACTTGATCCTGAATCTGCCTAATTGTGTAGTAATTCAAATACTCTGAATTTTGCCTACATTAGTGTTACAATGATTTAAAGCATTAACACGTGTATTACGCAACGGAAACGGGTTTTAGTTTATTTTTAAGTCGAGATCACAAACACGATCCACACGCATTTCAGCTAAAGTCGATCTACTTTGCAGGCGAAAGGAGAAACCTATGGCTGTTCAAACTGTCAGGGGCTATACGTTTGACGCATCAGGCGTACGCCGTTCTATTCGTTTCAAAAAGCTAGAATGAAATCGGCGCCTTTTAAGCAATGAGGTTTGGATATACCGGCGTACCCCGGCTTACTCCGGCCAGCGTCAAACGTATAAGCCCCTCCGCTGAGTCGTTTTCAAAATTGCCTACTATAACAATGTGTCACGTGACACATTGTTAAAAATGCTTATCGGTATCTAATCTTTAAGAGATTTTCAATTAACAGTATACTGTTAACTCTTAATGCGCAGCGGACATAATAGTAGTATCGTAAATATTTGATAACGGATTCAATTATGCCAATTAAAATAACATTTCATAAAAATACAAATGATTGCAACGCATATGCAAATAACTAGCCTTAATCCGCACTCGTTTACGATAATTCTGTAACCTCCCCCCCACCCCCCCACCCCCTCCCCCCCTTTAAAACTAAATTCACACTTTATGTTTTCTTTTATAGATTTATTTTTGAAATCATCAAAAGGATCATAGTACAGTTACACATTATCGAATATAGAAATAAAAATAACGATTTCAGCTCTAGACATTGCAATCAGGAGAGAAAAACATTATGTACATATTTTCTCCAGGTTTGCTTATGACTGCTTGAAACTTGTTTTAAAACTAGTCTGCAGTTTGCAATTCGAATCGCAAACTGCGAACTGGCAACTAGTTCATAACAGTTCGCATTCCACAGACAGACTGTTGCCAATTCGAATCTTTCACAAATGGTCAGTTTAGTGACTTCAGACTGCACTTACCTATGCGACTGAATGGTACAAGGTATTCCATTGGGTTTTTACAAAAGTGAAAGATTCAGGATAAATATATCGCGTTCATCATCCGCCTGCCTCTCTGTTCGTTCGGTGTTAAAAATATGTAACGGATAAACGCATTTTCATGAAACTTATCTCCATTGTGAGATAGTGTACATGGCTTTCCTGTTGAGAGCATTTTATAAAATTTCTAATATTTATGAAAAGAATTAATGCTGTAAGTAAGAAAAAGACAAACAAATTTAATGACACCTGAAATAAAATTGTTTTTCCACCTCGTGTTGTTTTCAAAACTCGCCCACTTGACTATAGGGTTATTGCCGTTGAATTATTAAAAATAGCAGTTTCATGTTTACGTGCGTTTTACTGTTCATAGTCACATGTTTGTTAGCTAGTCACATTCAAATGATATTTTGTAAGAGAAACATAAAAGCGATGTGTGTCACATTCATAATATGGATGTATCCTCACATTTATCACTGGAATTACCCCTACGTTTATAAGCTTGAACAATTAGGACAGCATTGTGACTGTCGAGGTCCTTACCGTTGGTTACATGTAGCATTTGATAGTCAATTGATACTTATAGTATTCGTATAGGAGTGTGTGTCCTCACAAAAGGACGAGACATGGAGAGTTTTCTTGTTTTCAGAATTGATGTATTAATTAATGAGATTAATGAGTTTAAATGTGTTCAATTTCTTTTACTTTCATTGAAAATTGTGCGCTCTATTGACTGGCCATTAGCTTGTACCAAATTGCATTAGTGTAGTTCAACAACGCGCTTCGGGTGCGCATATGTAAAATATCTATGAACATTGATATACTCTACTAGTAAATGATCCATAGCATACTTTTAAGGCTATTACAAATCATCAAAATTCAAAAGGATTCTCACGACATGTTGTTCCGGGTATAAATTACCGGGATAATTCTGAATTGAATTAGGTGTAAAATACTTCCTTGTAAGTAAACATATTGATGTGTTTTATCACTGTTTTGTTAAATCCTCTATCCGTGTAATTGCATTCTGAAGCAAGATTTGATTGAAAGTTGACTTCCACTTTAAGTTTTGCCATACGCCATATCACATCAATCTTCAGTTCTTAAAATTATCCCTATCTGTTCAGGTCAATGCAACTGCCCTAGGGAAAAGAACAATGTAAATAATTAACAAGTTACTTATCTAATGTCATATACTGAAGACGGTATCTCTTCGTCGTTAGTAGCTAGGTATGTGACTTTTCAATTCAGTGGCTGAGGACACGTATACGAATAATAACTTATGCATGAAAAGTTTCTAAACACTGTCATTGATACAACAATTTCAGAAACGCTTAACTCTGTCAGCTGTTTTTTGCCAAGAATACATCTGTAAGTACACACTTAACCTACACGCTAGAAAGGGTGTGCTAACTTTGAGATTTTGCTACAAAAGATGCTTTTATTTCGCATATTCTGTAACTAGTGTCATAACGTTATAACCAATATCAAGCTTAAACCTGTTTTGTTCAATTTTAACCCCGTACAAGACGCCGTTATTAATTCATATTGACGACAAGGTGGCTGCTTCAAAAGCATCCAATGGGTTATGCCGCATGGGTAGCATGCATGAACATAACAAGATATAATAAGTATATAATATAATAAGTCCTTTAATACCTGAGAACAAAAAGTTAAAGTGTTTGGCATTCAAACCATTTTTTGTTTAGCTTGAATGAAGTTTCTTTTCATTTTGATGAGAAAAGTTGATGCTGAGATAAATTAATTATTATGATGAAATGAAGTTTAATGCTGAACATACTGGTACAGGACAATTGATCTTCAGCCAAGCGTACAGACAAACGGACGGACATAAATATTAGTCCATGATGTAAAAAATGTTGCCACGTGTACTGTTTTATATAGACTGTGCCATTATCAATAAATTGACACCCGCATTACTGCCAGTCACGTAGCTGTCCGCCCTTAAGCAAATGTAATATCTGCAAGACGACAACTATCTCATAAAAGGTGCAACGTAAATATTCTACAGAACAGATTTTCTTAACTGCACAGTAAATTTAAACTCGTGAATGACAGGTAACGCTATATGTAGTATTATAGAAGCTTTCATATAATGTAGTTTAATAGCGCTCGGAGGATAGAAGCTTGATGATTGACTAGGTATATAAAATAAACTCGCCACTATACTGGGCGATGCCCTTAAGGGCATTACCCAATAATAGGTTTCTCAATAAAAAATAAATCTATGTTCTTGCACTTAGCTGCCAGTTGTCAGTTACGAAATGGCTTTACAATCTACTTACTAAATTTATCTTTTCACCCGTAAAAAACAAATAATGATTGCATTTGATGGTAGTCACTTAACACTGCTATCTTCATTACCCAGTCTTCATGCCGCCGGACTGCCATAGATCGCCACACTTAGTCGTAAAGTCTGCTGAGCAGCATGGTTTTGGTCTGCTTTGCCGCAAGGCTTATTGGCTGCTTGACTATCAGGCCACTTGGTCACCGAGCCACCAGGCCGATAATTAGGTTTTTAAGTAAAATAAATATATAGTGTTCGTTTTCTCTGATTTCTTTCTTTCTTTTCTTTCTCTCTTTCTTTCTATCTTTCGTTCTTTCCTTTCTTTCTTTTTTTTCTTTCTCTCTTTCTTTCTGTCGTTCGTTCTTTCCTTTCTTCTTTGCATGTGAAGAAAGTTTCACAGATTAAGGCCGACCGACCGCTGTGCAACTAACTTCTTAGTCGATAGATCTCTTGATATCCGGGCTGCTAGGTCGCCAGGATGCCAAGCGATCAGACAACTATGCCGTAAGGTTCTGAGCTCTGATTTATAGGTTTCTTATATGCCGTGCTACAGGTCCGCTATACCGATGTGAGGCTTTAACAGTTTATATTTTGGATTATACTAGTTTATCGTTGCTTGACTGTGAAGAAAGCTTTAAGCGTTTCGAGTCACTCTCGAATCCGCTTCCTAAAATAAA
This sequence comes from Saxidomus purpurata, assembly GCA_022818135.1. Taxonomy (NCBI): domain Eukaryota; kingdom Metazoa; phylum Mollusca; class Bivalvia; order Venerida; family Veneridae; genus Saxidomus; species Saxidomus purpurata. The sequence goes on from JAFMSR010000004.1 coordinate 30,119,909, forward strand.
GGCAATAAAAACGGAATTGCGGTCGTCGTCAGTGGCGCTCAAACCCGCAACCTCCGGGATGAACGGCAGAAACCTTGACCTCTACACCACCGCTCCCCGTATACCTTTGAACGTTAGGTTGCTATAAACAATAAGCTACTAGTACTTGGATAACAGTGTTGTGAGAAGAACCTACTATTTAGATCTCCTTATATGTTCTATTGTTTAAATTGACGACCGCAAAACGCGAACTGCAAATTGGCAACTAGTCTGCATTTCGTAATTCGCAATTTGAATCGCAAACTGCGAACTAGCAACTATCTTATTCTGCAATTCGTAGTTGCCAATTCCAGTCGTGAACTATTCTGCAGCTCGCCATTTGCAATTGACTAATCAAGCAACAAACTACAAACTGGTATCTTCTCTTCAGTTTACAATTTCCGATTATTATTGTAAAATGCGAATGACAACAAGTAGTGTGATGTGTAATGTGCTCTAGGAATGCTGTTGGGCAAAGGGCTGGTACCCCTGCTCCTGACAGGGTCTCAGAGTCACATCGGGTAGAAGGCTACTCCGGAGTGAGTGGTGTGCTAACATTGGGACGTCAGCCCATGTTGGCCCACTCACGATATGTGTTACGGAGTGGGAGGCGATCTAGCACGGTATAACCAGTCCCGTGTTGGCCCTTCCACGACGGTGAATCAACTTACGCCTAGTTGTGTTTGTTGATCCACCGGGGGTGGTTTGCTTAATTACGCCTAGTTGTGTTTTTTGGCCCGCCCCTTATATATCTATCGACATAGGATGTGGAGTGCTCTAGCATGCGCGAGACGTATGCATCAGTCTCTTAGATCACTTGACATGCACTGTTAGGCAGCAATCTTCTGTCGTGAGAGATACAGGGAGCCTTCTGCTTGATGTGGCCATGACCTAGTTACGAGACAATCACTACCTCTGGGGCGCACAATACTGATCACTCGTCGAAAATCTCATTAGGAAAACTGGATTATACTGACTGGAAATTGCAGTCAGGTTAATTTTCTCCTACTTTCGGACTCAAAAACTGCATTTTTAGGGGCATGAACAGGAGAACATGCCGGGTCGTACCGTTTATATACCTCGCCAGAGGGTGGTGGACCTAATAAGCACTTATACAAACCAACCAACATCTGTTGGTGGTATAACCAGAGGTGAAAAAACGGATAAAAGACGTCACTTTTTGTATACAATCGTATACTCAGAGAAGAATAAATAGGCATATTTTATTCTTTCATCTCAACCGATAAAGAACTATAGCGTTTTTTAAAAAATCAAAAGAATATCTGCACCGTTCGTGCAGAACCAATGACGGGTGAACCTACCATGATTCTATACCAACTGAATGACTGACAGTATCAAAACATAACTTGTATCAATTTATCAAAATAAATAAACAAATATTTACTTCACTGTCACAATTCAGCGGTAGGACAGGTACAATGGACTGTTTGTAACCTCAACTGAACAATAAAAAGAACCACAGTTACAGTTTCATGTAGGGGACCTAGGGGACCTGTGACCTGTCTATTATCAACGCATTGTTCTACTCAAACTTAAGTCTATTTAAAATGGCCATTAACTTTCATATTATGCTTCATGCATGTGATTGATAAAAATATGTAAATGAATGAAACTGAAATAAACTAATATATTTATATTATCCTGTTAAATGTTAAAGCAGTTTCAGCGCGACGATACTGTGGTGATCGAAAATACCACTTGAAGGTTAAATAATTGCAAAAATACACATCACATACTCATTGGTGATAAGCTATTGCACTTATACCTCCTTTTCGCGGATAAGCTAATTGCTATAACCCAATCACTAGGAGCTCCATGTAATATCGGTCCCAGTGACTTTGGTAGTACTGTTTAGTGCGGTGTGAGCGTATCTATTTTAACTTATTAAGTTAAACTTGATTCTGGGAATGCGTAAAACCTCGCAGTATTATTTCTTTCAAAATAGATAAATATCTATGCTATTTACTTTAATACAAAACTGTTTTATTTCATACTTCAGGGAAGAAACCTGATCCTTAACTATATGGGTTATGCACATCTTCGGCATTTTCAGGTTCAGTGATTCTTAGCCGAATTTCCTTTAGTTTATACGAATTTATTTTATTTCGATTACAAAGAAAGCTTCGTAGCTTATCAAATCGATCTCGAACCTCCAGATGTCATCACGTTCGCAAGAGCAAGAGAGAGAGAGAGAGAGAGAGAGAGAGAGAGAGAGAAGAGAGAGAGAGAGAGAGAGAGTGGGGGGGGGGGCAGCGAGTTGTTCATCTTTTCAAGTTCTTTTGAAGGCCATACGAAAATTAGTTATCGGATTCTTTTTTGGAGACCAAATGAAAATGATATTTTTAATTCATGACATACATACCCGTCTATCATACAGTGTTAAGTGGTGGAGGTATACGTTTTTTTGTGTGAAAGACAACCTCAAGTTGCTATTTCTAAATCTAAAGAGGTTCTATCAAACATTTATGGAATGAAATTGTTAGCTGTACGAGGGGTGTTCAAATATGAATGCAACTAGGCCAATATCTCGCTTTTAACCACAATTTGTGCGTCATAGGTACATGCATCGCATAGAGGGTTGTGTAAGCTTTCCATTGATACAATACATGTTCAAATCCGTTCAGTCTAGCTTTGACAATAGCTCGATTAACACCACTAAAGCTAAAATGGTTGGGAAAAGGTCCACTTTTACTGACAAACTACGGTTCTTGATATAGAACCGCTGTATTCTTGGTATACAGGCGAAAGACATATTTAATGAAATATGTCATGTTTATTGGAACAATAAACCTTCCTTCTCGTCTGTCACACGGTGGTGTAAGAAATTTAAAAGTGGTGTAGATTCAGTAAACGATGCGCCTCATGCACGGTCCGAAAACTGCAACTTCGCCCAAAATAGTTGAAAAAGTAAAGGATTTTATTGCTACCGATGCAAGATTTACAACTATGCATATAGCTAAATGCGTTGGTAATTCATTAGGAGCTGCTCATACAATTCTCACACGTGATTAAAAAATGTGAAGGATAAGTGCCAGATGAATACCCCAACTTCTTACAACAGAGCAAAACCTTGATCGGGTAATAATCGCCAAACAATTGTTGAAAAAGTTCCCTAAAGACAACTGTTACAATCGATCTGTCGCAAATATCATCACTGGCGATGAGACGTGGGTTCACTTTTATGAGCCCAAACAATATATACAGAACAAAATATGGGTAACCAACGGAAGCCAAAGACCTTGCATAGCAATACGCACCATGAGCGTCGAACAGGTTATGTATGTAATTTTCTTTACAAATCATGGTCATGCTATTCAAATTGCCGTACGGAAGGGTAAATCTGTCAACGACAAGTTTTACAAAGGCAAGGTCCTTCATACATTAAAGGAATATTTCGCAAACCGTCGACCAGCAACTGGTCTCCGTGGTGTCAGGTTGTTGCATGACAATGCTTCGTCACACAAAGCGGCCATTGTACGCAAATATCTGAAACAGGAAAAGGTTATCGAGCTTCCTCACCCTCCTTGTTTGCCAGATCTTGTCCCTTGTGACTTTTTCCGAGGTTCAAAAATCACCATACTGGAAAAAATATCTAACGCGCAAAAATCTCGGTTCGGCTTTTTTCCAGTGTCTGAACAGTAAACCACCCAAACAAACTAATTCATTTCGTTCACCGCGCTTCTATCAGTTACATTTGATTGATGCAAATAGCGGGTTAAGCCCCACCTTACACAGTGTAGTTTAATTGGTATCTTCCCTTTTCCGTTTCACTTGATAACATATGCTGCTAGCAATAATCAAATTGATCAAATACTTTAGATCCATAAAAGTTAGTCCTTCTTTTTTTAGCATTTTCGTCTAGATCTAAATACAATACAATATCATCCCGATTATGTAATAATACATGTGCACCTGCCAAAAGCTGAGCAGACAGGAAAAACGCACAATGATTCTATCAATATAGAAACCTTACTAAATGTCAACACAATTAATATCAGTTCTGATTTTAATTTTAAGATGTTGATAGAAATGCATTAAGCCGTCTAGTGTTTGTTGTACAGGGGGTCCGATGGGATGCTTATTGAGAAACAAATGATGTTAAATTTTGCTTAAATGTAATGTTTAGATTTTTTATACCATGTTGCATCCTAGTAACAGCTATAATTCCTTCTATACAGTAAATTAAGTTTATTATGCAGGTTTGTCCAATCTTACTGTAAAAAATATTTAGGCACATTTTTTAGATTAACAAAACATAAGTTATCTCCTCATAACATGTATGCAACATTCTAGTAACATCAATCATTTCTTCATTTAATTAATTTATAATGCAGATTTATCCAATGTTATTGTAACATTGAAGCATATAGAATATATCAAGTCATATTGCTGCGCATAGTTATTCTTTTAATTTACACTGTGATTTAAGTATTAAAATTTGGATAAGTTTGTGAATCTTAAACAGAAGCCTCTGACATGTGCCGTATATGAAATCTAACTACCTTGATAATTTACTCCAAAATGTATCATTGGAACAACAATGTGCCTAATTGTGTATTGTTTTATGTGCTTTATGCTTTTCTGGTATTTCTTTTCTTACTAATGTTCTCGTTTCCAATAAATGTGGTGTTTGAATTAAAGTTTATGTGTAATTAACCGCTATTGCCCAGTTTGAACAGTATTGACCAGGACGGATTTAAGTTGAAATTAAATGGGTTTTCAAAGCGGGAAAAATCGCCCGGGGTTATTGCTTGCCAACCCTGACTGTCGATCTATGTAACAGTTATTACAAAATTTTCAAAATAAAAAAACTTTACCATGTAAACACCAGTGATTTAAAAGAAATTTACTGTGCCACTGTAAATAAATATCCAATACACTCAATTAAGAAAAACATGAAGCATCACTTTTGCCCTTAAACAAAATCAAGAATTGTTTCATCTTCAGAATGCAATGTTTATAGACTTATCAATGTAACTATTAAATAATGTAAATTAAGATTAATAGAGGTTTGATTAGAAACAATACTTTTGATGCTTAACTCTTCTTACTTGGTGATATAGCTGTGATGACAGTTGTGAATTGTGGTGTTTTACACTTTTTACAGATGATGCAAGAAGAACATAAGACTCTGCTTCGGATCAAAAGGACCTATATCATGGAAAACCTAACAAATCCAATAGCTGTCGTGGACAAATTGTTCGAGAAAGGTGTATTCAATAATGAGATGAAACAGCTCGTAGCGGTAAGTTAGAATTAGGTGTCCCTTTAACACACTGTTAACCAACATCAGGGGGGCGCGGTGGTCGAGAGGTTAATGCTCTGGACTGCCAAATAGAAATTCCCCAATTCGAATCTCGGCTGGGGCACTGGGAATTCCAAAAACGTTTTTCAGTGTTTCCAACCCATCTAGAGATGAACTGATTAGAAATTCAGAGGTAGTCTACCCACCGGGCACGCAAAATAACCAAAGGGTCTATTCGTAAAAGAGCTAGGATCTGGTACCCGGATTCCATTGTATCTGTATCTTCAACATGCGCCTGTCAGGGCTCTTGGCAGTTTCACCTGAGGAAAAATCCTAGGGACGGCCGGAACTATAAACAATAAACGAATAACATACCTAAATTTCTAAAATTGTACAGTATAGTAATTTCTAAGACGATTTATTTATGATGAAGTAAATGAGCCAAGTTTTCTCTGCTTCTGTATAAATTATATTTTTTATATGTACCGATAAAAAAATTCCTCGACGTTTTTCGTTGAACTGTGCTCAACTTTAGTTTAAATAAGTACAAAATCAATAAGAAGTTAAAAATGAGTGCTTTAGGGTGCAATTAAAGCTTTGAATACGATTTCAACTGTTTCTGTAATTTTAGGCCAGAGGAAATGTTGATGCAATATATTGATTAGAGTTTTACATGATGATGGGCCAGTGAATTCTGAAAGTTAATTTCATTGACTTGGTGAGTGTTACTGTAACAATCGTTGCTTTTGCTACACATTCTAGGCAATAACAACACAGACGGAGCAAGCAAGAAAAATACTTGACTATCTTCCATCAAGAGGTGCAAATGCATTTGAATTATTTGTGGAAAGTCTTCTAGAAACATCCAATGACGCAGCTGCGGATTGTTTAAAACCAAAGCCGATGGGATCATATCCAGATCATAGTGAAGTGAAAGAGATGGACTATGCTATACCCACGGAATGTGAAGCCTTGCAAAGCGGTTTGTACAAATAGCATTCAATTTTGAAAACATATCTTTTGGAAGGTGACTAACAACAACCATTGAAACTTTTTCATACGCTAATCAATAAAGTGCGATAAAATTAAAGTAAATTCTTCCTTACACTCTTTTCATGTACAATCAGTTTGATGTAAAACTATAGATTTGACACTATTTTACTCAGTGAATCGCCCCGAAATTAACCCTGGATATTTATCTAACCAGAATGTAAATGATTCTTAACCTAATTGATGGGGAATATTTGAATATAGACATTATCAAAAGAAATCCGCTGTCTGGAACAGATTTATTTAAAGGACTGAACATCTATATTAAGTAACTATTCACATTCTGAAGAAAGGGTTTAAGTTCTGTGGTATATCTAAAAGAGAACTAAGACGACTAGTTTCACATTGCGGACCTGCAACTTTTGGCCGAAGTTGTAAATCTTGTGGATTTAATATTTCAATATATACAGAATACCGTTCATTCCAAACTTTTTCGATTATCTTGCTTTTATAACTTTCAGGTAGACCATAAAAAGTACTAGTTTTAGAATCAAAATCAAGTAAATAGTTTATTTCTTTATCTGCTTTATCTTATTATTATAGTTATCTTGCGCTAAAGATCTAAGAGCCTTTCTTTGTTCTAAAGTGATATTATGTCAAAATCTTTATTTTCCCTTGAAGAACGGAACTGTAATACATTTATGACAACTGATATCTTTTTTGGGAACACTTAAATAATTATAACATGGACTTTTTTAATAACGATAATACAATGAAAAAGAATGATGAATCATACTAAAATTATTAAAAGTAAAAGACAACTTCCCAATTTAAAACGTCTGCTTATTAAGTCGGAATTTAGTGAACATAAGACCAGTTTGTAATGGTTGCAAAGAGTTTTATATCGGCCAAATAGGTGATAAGCTTCGTAATGGAAGGACAGTGCATGATCAACAAATAAGAGATCCGTTAACAAGACAATTGCCTTTAAGTGGCTAGTTAGATAACTGTTCAAAAATGGATCCTAAACATGCAAAATGTCCTTTATATAAATTTCATAATAATGGTGTTTCAGCTAGGGTATCTAAAGAACGCTATTTCATTGACATCAGAATTGCAAAAATATTGCTAAAAATGAAACTGGCTATGCAGAAACAATAGTTTCACATTAAACTTGACATTATATTCTCTTTAAGTAATATATAATCTGCATTTGCATTAAAAGGCTGGAAGTTTTAGAATTGTTTGCTATTTATAATATATATATTAATAAAAGTCTACCAGTATGGCAGGATCAAGAAAAAAAACATCTGAATTTTAGTTCCGTTGTTCGAATATGGTTGAGCGGATGATATATATCCCACGATTCTCATTATTTCGACTTTTCCCATCTGCTTTGTAACTAACATGGCACAAATTACCAGGGTGAGCTATCAAAACAACATCAAATAGGTGCATTGTACATTTGTATAAAAAACAAAGAAATTAAAGGGTTTGCATTATGTTTTGAAAAAAAAAAACTTTGACCCTGTTGTTTCGGGACCGTTTACGAATTAAAAGAGACATATTAAATGATTATCACTGCTCATAGGTTAATTGTTTGATATGCATTTGAAGATATCGGCGTGTTTGCATTGAAGTGACTCGAAAATCATTGCGTTTCATGACTTATGACCGCTAATTGTCGCCACCGTTTTCTCGAGTGAACTGTAAATTGTTTCAATTATTGTTTGGCCGCGTACTTGCAGAAATATGCCACAAATGCTTGTTTGCAATTAAAATTACGTCCTTTTCGACCCGCTCACGATTGTGATTGTTTTTCTTATAGGAAGGAATTTGATACCCTAAATTTCTGCATTGTATAGACATTATATATTTCTCATGAAATCTGCTAAGCTATATCTGTGGACCTTTTCAGAAATGATTTTCTTCCATGTCATGTCGTGTATTTATGTGTTTTTTAATGCTTTAAACATTGTTATAATGTTTAACTCAACACAAATATTGGTATTTGTGTATTTACTTATCGAAATTGCAAGAAAAATATTCGGTGTTGGTCAGATTGCTGAATGTTAAACATTGTTGGATGGGACTCCTATTTTTTCTAATATAGGAGTCTTGACTTCTACTTATAAAATGCTACCGAAAGTAATTTTCTGCAATGTTCAAAGGTTAAAACTTCGGAAAACATATTAAAAATAATCATCTAAAATGATACGATTTTCGGACACGTTCAAATCTGTAACACCATAATCAAAGTTATCCCTCAATTATACAAGTGCTATTAAAACGCTCACACTTCGTTGAATGTATAACAAACTAAACAAACAATAAATCATTATATACACTGAACAACTCAATACTCGGTACAAAGTTGATGAGCATGAATGGTAATTTCATTGTCTCAGAGAGTTTACATCACCATACCCCTCAATATGAAATTCACAAAACTGTAAATTATGGTAATTCTAAATTTCTTCTAAATTTTCTAGAACAGTACAGGTTTTGTTAAATAGCGTTTTCTGGTACCAATTTCAAATATCCCACTTTGATTAAAATTATCCTCTCAACACTAAATATATTGACGGAGTTGATCTGTCTAAACTTAAAGGATTTCCTTTCCCATGCATTTATCCAACAAACTTTGTCAATTGGATCAATTGGTTCAATACAGTGCTGTATTCTATCCAAAGTGACGTTTTCATATAAAACTGACCACTAGAGAATCATGAGAAGTACCAAATACCAATTCTTGAATACGATTACGTGCAAGCCACAAATGAGTTGAAAAAACATAAATGTGCTTATTTTCCATCAAATCTTCATCCGATCGAAAGGAAGTGGAGGATAAGAATCAGGCAAAAGTCTCAAAATTCCTTTTTACACTTTACATCTGCCCTAGCGATCTACGGTCAGTGGAGTTAAATTACATATTTAGACAATAGTTGTATTATATATTTTGTATCTTTTATATAGATTATGACTAAAACAAACGATGTTAAAGCCATTCTTTCGATTTTTACCACCAAAGTCGTAAACGATGTATATAATTATAATGTACCGTCTCCCTTGGTCTAGTGGTTTAGGCATCCGCCTTGGAAGCGGGAGGTCGAAGGTTCGAATCCCAGCAGGGGTCCGTTCTGATATGGCCGGTTGGTGAGCCGCCAGCTAGTTAAACTATGGTTACCGTATGCATACCTGCCTGGTGCCTGCCATTAAAAGGATAGGACTCGAGAGGTAAATGTGCTCAAAAAGAAGGTGTCTCATAAGTCAGAAATGGCTGGCCTTTTAAGTAGGGGTGACACTATAATAAACAAACACTTTACTTTTACTTTTATAATGTCTAGGGGTCCGTGTCACAGATGTTCCATATAATTCTCCAAACAAAAAATATTTTACATCAAAGAAATTTAAGCCTTTTTTTGACCGCTTGTTACGTATTTAACGATTATTAATCCCCTGACCAATTCCTGACATGGATCCCTCCGTAATTAAATTCTCTTTAAACTGGTCCAAACCCCAAATTAATCGACCCCCAATTAACAAAATTATGCTTGTTCAAAGTTGACACATCTTCCTTCAAAGTAAGTGTCAAATAACGCCGATTTTTAACGACACACATAATTTGATTGGATTATATGAAACAAAACCCATTTAAATGCATCCAATTATACGTAAGTACAATTATATGATCATCCATACAATACTTAACCCTGCCAAATCAGAAAAATTACAAGATCCGCCCACAGAATCATTTTAATGGGAGAATAACAACATGTACTTTTTCTATGTGATTTATTGCCATTACGGTATTTCGACAAGAGGGTCACGTGATTATCTAAAATATTTGAGGTACACAGCGGGGAAAATGGAAAAATTTGAACGCGAACTAGAGTCAGCGGAGTTATTGATAATTATTACACTCGAAGCTGTTGTAAACAACTTGAAAAGATGTTAATGGTTTTTTATACAAATTTAAACAAATTTAATTAGTTTAAATTCCGATTTTATCCGAAAAAAGTAATTCGTTTAGTAATCTGAGCTAATAAGGCGATGAATAAAATTTGGCAACATCTGTAAATAATAAGCACAACTATCATGCACTGGCCTTTGTTCAATTGTCTTGTACAAATTATTAGATATTATATAATAAAAGGTTCTGAAAATCGTTTAAAAGAATGCCTTTGTCAAGAACACAAATTCATTTGAATGCTGTGATAGTCAAACTGTACTTTTGTGAATAATCATTTTTACTAGAATTATTTCAAATGTGTTCGAATTATAACAAAATCGTATTTGATTTGTTGCCTTTTGTTTCTCTTGTTTCCCATGTTTACTAATACAAATAAATAACAATCCCATTTATAATATCTGAATCGCTAAGCGTACACATCTAACTATCGAAACAATTAACTGATCAATTCCAGTTGACTCAATCCGTTTATTGATAATCCCTTATCGGTGCCTCAAAAGGGGCAGAGCTATGAACGGTTATTGACACACACAGAGCGCGACGCTGTTGAAATACGTACCGATCAACTTTAACGGTTCATAAAGCACGTTTTAATAATTGTTTCATCATCTTTGATTGTGCTAATATGTAGAAGTTCAATTGAACATATGAGAATGCATAAAAACGGAAATTAGCGATTATAAAGCAAATTAGCATCGATAGCTACCTTAAATGATTTGAATGATCAATCATTGCCACATGTCTGCTACTTTTATTTTAGTGAATCATGAACGGTTGTCTTTGTTACACGCAGATTGATGACAGTCTGGTAATTTAACGTTTTTGTGACTTTTGAATATTGGGGTTATTCTGTTTACAGCGCTGCGGAACAATGAGTGTGTTACCTATCTTTATAACTCTGATGGAATATTAAATATCAATCGTTGATCTAATGACTTAGAAATATTCAACAAAATATCTTGAAAATTGAATAAACTACAAGATTTCCTTTAGGTGTATTCTTAGAAAATTGGTTGAGTGTATTTAGATCTGTGTTACAAATATTGACTTATGTCGCAGAATCTTTCAGTTTATTTAATAGTTATTATCTATATATATATACAGACCATGAAAACATTACCATGGACATTATAATTATATAAACATAAAATACGAATACTAGGTGAATTTTGTTTACAAGTCTTTACAGTTTATGCACCCATTTATTTGCCGATTTGCCAGAAACCGTGTATTAGTATTATCCAAATATTAATGTACATGTAGGTTAACACACGATGTTTGATGGACATAAAAAAGCTGCGACGCGTGAACGTATTCTACGGTCCCGATTAAGGTATCATAGATAAGGTATAAGCCTGTACCTGACGGAGTGTCCTTAAACCTAGTAATTTAACATGGCCATGCACATAAATCATGTTGTCCTGATGCACATTTCACGGTACGGACTTTATCACAATTATGGAGAATATATATATTAGTCGAGAAAGTATTTGCCTGAACAGCCCTGTAAGAAAAGAATCATTGGCTCGCGTCACTTTTTCTCACCCAGTGAAATTTTGTTCCTTTTTACTGCATAAAAATAAAACTTGACAGTAGTTTATACATTTTTTTGTACTTTGACATCTAGCTTCCCATCGCTATCATAAACTTAAAATCGCACCGACCATCGTTTTTAAAGATAGTTCTCTTTTATTATTATTATTAGTCCGTTTTATTTATTTATGGAGAAAAGATTGCAAATCGATGAATGAACATTGAAAACTGAATGAAAGCGCCTACATCTTGAATAATTTTCAACAGGCTCGAATTTTTAGTGAACATCTCGATTATATTTGAGATTGCATTGTTTTATAAACTTGTTCCAGATCGAGAGAAACATGACATGATTGACGTTGTGAGTAATGATCTTCGGGAAGTGGACATCGCAGGTATGTCTCACTTAATTTTTGACCATCAACATCTTAATATTGTAACATGAATTATTGTCTTATTACATAATGTATCTAGAAATTTGTGGCAAGAATAAGAATTTTTCGCTTTTTTTCATTATTTATCACAAAAACATAAATTATTTTCAATTTTTGACATTAGGCGCAGCACATAGAGGATAATTGTTGGTTTCAGTATAATATAACTTTATCATTTCACCGAGTGGGCACCAAAAGTGCTATATTCACGAGTTTGTTTCAATGAAATGTCGAACACCGCGAGAAACGTTATAAGAAAGCATGACACACAAACGACGTCTTTGTCATTTGTTTTCAGGTGTTCGTTACGCTCGGAATAATGTTTTACGTCAATCCAGATTAAATATTGTGATATTATCACTGGTTTGAAATAGAGAAATATCAATTTTATTTCACTGATATATTTCAGTATTTCACTGAAAAGCTTAATATGAAATAAGCTCTTTGACACCTCGCCCCTCCCCCTCATTGTCTCTGTCTGTCCCCCCTCTCTCTCTCTCATTCTTTCTCTCTGTCTCTCTGTCTCTCTGTCTCTCTGTCTCTCTGTATCTCTCTCTTCTGTTGAAAACTTTAATTAAACAGTTTTTATGACGTCATCATTAGAAGAAAGTGCAGTGCACAAGAACCAAAACTCTATCTTTACTCATTACAGAGTTATTGCCCTTTGTTACTTTTCCTTGTCCGGAGCATAATTCGAAATCTCTTGGTTGGAATTCAGTACAACTTCATTCAATGGTCCAGCACAATAAGAGGAAGTGCAGTACACAAGAACCATAACTCCATCTTGACTAATTACATAGTTATTGCCCTTTGTTACTTTTCCTTGTCCAGAGCATAACTTGAAAACTAACGGTTTGAATTCAAAACAACTTCATACAATGGTCCGGCACAATAAAAGGAAGTGCAGTGTACAAGAACCATTACTCTATCTTGACAAATTACAGAGTTATTGCCAAGAACAATTTCTCTATTTTAGTTTTTTTGCAATGTATTCTGTTACTACGAACTTCCTTAGTTTATAAAACAGTCTTTCGGGGGTATATTAGTTTCCCCATTTTTATTCTTCAAAAACTAGCTAATCACAGGTTGATAAACTTAATGATTGCTTAAAATGTTTGAAATAAATTCACCAACTTTAAAGCATTTCCCCAATTTTGAACGCTGAATAGGCGCAGCTCCCCTAATGTATGGGGAAGTAACCGCTTCGGGGAGTTTGCCGCGGAGCTTTATTCAAAAAGCGTCTATTGACCGCGATCTGTAGCGTAGTTTAAATCGTACCATTACACGGAACGTTGTTTTATGTTTCGTGCTTTTTTGGTTAGACTGTAGTAAATGTGGTGTTTTACTTATTATGATTTAACATTTCAAATTAGTTAATTTATTTGGTATTTCCCGTTGATAGGTAGCACCTATAGTTATATTATGTTTCTTTTCCGGAGCATAACTATAAAAGTATGAAATGGAATTTATTTAAGCTTTACACACAGGCAGAGGGCATTGAGAGAAAGTGCAGTGTGCAAGGATTGTAACTCAAACTAACCCTGATTTCGAGTTATCTCTCTTTAGTGATTTTCTCGCATTAAACGTTTGTTATAAGCACACATATTTTTAGAGTAGAAGTGCGACATTAACACAAAGAAAGTGCAGTTGAATAACCCTTAACACATTATATTTACTATTATTTCATAAAATTAGAACCTATACCATATCCACTCCTCTCACCTCAAATGTCGTGGTCATAGAAAGAGCACTGGGCGGGGGTGGCTTTTTGTAACGTAGCTCTTGTTAATTTTATATTCGGAGCAGTACTGCAAAAGTATAAGATATAATTACTTGGAACTTTATACAGTGACAGTGCACAATGAGTAAAAGTGTACTGTACACGAACCAAAACTATACTATTTCTTAAATCATTTCCTTTCTTACATCTTTCTGTTTGAAGCATAATTCGTAACTGTTTGCTGAAAATAGAGTTTTCAAGATTCATGCCATACCTAGTCATTTTAACAGATCGACTCTTCAGTGAGCTTGCAGATGACTTTGAGAAAGGTACCCCCGTGACTAAACTGACGTATTTGGTACCACGTAATAAAAGTATGTAATTGAAAAAAAAAATTGAAATCTAAATTTGATGCTCTTTATGAATTACTAGCTAATACATTTGTTAACATTACATTTATATCTAAATAAAAACTTGATAGTTAATATATTGATGCTTGTTTTAACATTTCAGTGGAAAGAACAGGCATGGATACTCGTGACGAAGAAGGAGCCTTCTGTGATAGACAGAAAGACACCTCGTCTCAAAATATTGAAACTTCAGTTCGTACGGTAAATTAAAATGATAGTTAGTCATGATTGTTTTATGTGTACTTGAGGGCAGCTAAGCACGTGACACATAGTGATGCTATTATTGAAAATCGTAGCATGTCACGTGACAGATCGTCACCTTTGGAGCAAAAAGTCATGTAACTGACATTTTTTGCGAAAATCTCTTTTGGCATTTTTAGGTTACAAATATCAATTTTCATCAGTCAGTAAAGTTTGGAGGCTGTAATTAAAAGAAAAATACCTTTTTTGCCAAAAAAATGAAAACACGTAACTGAACTTAAATTTTTCTGGCGCAAAAACTGTGGTAAGTGCACTTACTTGAGTTTTGCACTGAATACTTTTTAATTTGCAATAAAATTTTGGCGCAAAAAGTATTGTAACTGCACTTACCATACTTTTTGTATCAACAATTATCAATTTTTTTAATAATATTTAAAACAAAAACCTGTTATTCTTTGTTTTTCGTTTGATCCTTCATTCTTTTATCATTATTTCTTCAAAAATAATTCTTTTGCTACTGATGACATCATAATGTCAAGATAATTATTGTTTACAAGGCCTCTACATACAATACTGTCGTTTATTGACCTTGATGTAAAAATCAATAAAGCTCGGCTTAACCATTGCTGTGTCGTGGGTTTTTTGGGGCCTTTTGTTGTATACTGTATTGAGTGCCAAGTGCCTAGTTTAGGCCTATTCTAATAGGTTCTGGAAATGAAGTTATACCTGCAATAAATCATTTAATAAGGTGCGTATCTATCATTCCTGTCATCGGCACTTATCAAGTTATTTCTGATATTGAACATGATGATATCACCAGTAGTTTGTGACGGAACGCAAATTTGACGACAATAGTTTGACACTGTGTGTGTTATCTAAGCGCAACTATCTAGATTTTACACTAGCTACGTATGAAAACTTTTCTCACAGATATTATAAATCTTAGATATGAACAATGAGCTAAATAAGGAATATAATTAATAATTATGTTAGTGTTGTTTCTGACCTTTAGTTTAGTTGGATGAAATTATCAAAATTATATTAAAATAATTTATGACTGATCAATTCCTATTCATTTCATGCAACAAAATTATTAACTGAGAAACGAAAAATAGTGCAACTTCAGATTAAACATAATTACAAACTACTTAATGTCTTCAATTAATGTACATTATTGGTCAATTATCTGCTCATTAAAACCATATGACATGATGTGGGCCCGTTATGTCCATGTGAGGCAATATTGCGAAGGCTAGAGGTGATTGCCAGAAAATGTATGATAATTCCAAGACTTTTGCTGAAATAACTACAAACAAAAAAATAACATGGGCTGTTCTTAAGGAGATAATGTGACTGCCATACGTTATTTCCATAAATGAGTTCAGTACGATATTATCAACTGAAATGTTGTTGTTTTCTTTATGTCATAAATAAAATTATACGACCTATACTTTTTATAAAACATATCAAACAATTTCAAAATATTGTATTTAAAAAAGGGCAAATTTCTGCTGTCAATAATGAAATTAACTTTTGGCAAGTGTTTATTGGAAAGAGTATACAACATCTTCCGTCAATGTAAATTTTAAATCGGGGCAACTTATAGATCTATACTGAAGTTAAAGTGACATTATGCACAATTTTTTTCAAGAAAAAATCTAGCTGAAAAAGGTGTATGTAAAAAGGGTAGAGGAAATACTAGCTTTTAACCCAATACACCAAACTCTTCCTGCTACCAGTACGAAATAATAACTTTCCAAATATTACTTTTCCTATTTTGACTGGGAGAGTCAATTTAAAAAAACAACTGCATGCAGGAGTTGCTTCCCTTCCACTACCGAAATATCTCAACCAACAACTACAACAACACAAGGGAGATCACTGCGAAGGAAGGAACTATTATTTTATTTGTCCAATTTTTTTCATTTTTAAAGCACCAACTTCAAATACTAATGCGGCATTATCATTAGTTTTACACATTTAAATGCAAAGCAACCGAAAATTGCTTTTATAAAACTGTCACCAAAAATACACTATGTGCAGAAAGATGAGCATAATGTCACTTTAATTGTCAGACTTAAAAATTGTAGCAAAGATTTTGATTTGTTGCAAAGTGTAGAATCACAAAAATCATGATCAAAAGCTAAAAACTTACTCTTCTGGTGTCAATTATAAACCACAATTACCAAGACAAGCCTTAATTTTTTATGTCAACTTTTTTAAACGCTTGACACACACGACTTATATATTTACAATTTTGACGTTGGTAGCAAAAGGCTGAAAACGCCAATGACGTAAAACACAGACGTTATACAACGCAGTTTTAGATATCATATCCATAAAATAGCAAAGCTTTTGAAGATGAAATAAACAGAAAAATGGGTTATTTCTGTGAAAGATTGAGATATATTTCAAATTTGGAACAGGAAATAGAGGATAATTGTTGGTTTTGGTGCAATATCACGTTATAATTTCACTGAGTGGGTACAAAAAGTGATATTTTCACACGTGGCGCAGCCACGAATGAAAATAACTTTTTTTTGGTGTTCAGGAGTGAAATTAACGTTATATAATTGAATCGATACCAACAATTTTTTGGTTATATATGGTTAAAACACTATACTTTTGTTGAGTTTGCTTCAATAAATTATCGAAAAGCGCGGGGTCATCTGAAAACATAGTACCTAATGACGTCATTTTAACCTCATCATGGCATGATTTCTAGCATTAATTACGCTCCGTATACTTTTTGACGTTAATACAAGTTAAAGATGCAAAAATAATGAAAATAAAAATGGTAATTTACAGTTTACAGAGAAAACTCTTTAATTCACTGGAAAACATAAAATAAATGTAGTCGTTTTCACTTGTGGCTACAAAATGTAGTATGCATTTGCTTTGACACCCAGTTGAATGTTTAATAATTCCACTTTGTGAGCAAGTTTCGCAAACACTGCCAATGTTGCAGAAAAAAGATTATATTTGGCGCCTTAATTGAAATTGGTTACATTGTATAATATTTTGTGTGTAACTGTTCGAAATCAATTAAAATTAAAAATTGGGTTATTTTTGTTCAATTTATATTTTCTAATGTATCAACTGATTTGTAAATCCACAATGAGCACAATTTTTAACCACAATTATGGTATAACTATCTACACAGCAATTTATTATTTGTATGATATTCTGTAAGTTATATAACTTTCAGTTAAAAGGGTAGTGCAAAAACTCTGGTAAGTGCACCTACATGACTTTTTTGCGTGTAATAAAGTTAGCGTAAAGAGTCATGTAAGTGACAAAGAATATGTAATAGGTTTTTTTTACTGAAATGAATGAATAATCTTATAAAGCAGTTAAATACAATGTATACATGATAAATACTAACTTCACACTTCAAAAGATTTACTGGATATAAACAAATCACTTTTATGTGTCTCCTGTAAAAATCTTAAAAAGTCAGTTACAGTACTTTTTGTGCCATGGTGACGAGATGATTAGGTATAGCTAACCATTATGCACTTTTTTGTGACCTTAATTTAGATTTGCTGCCTGAAGAGAAATGCAAACCACTACTTGATCTCTTTGAATTGTTCAGTCTTAAACATGTTATTAGGAAGCATTTTCTCTAATTAAAATGTAGATCTTCACTCACAGATGTAATTTTAAGAAACTATAAACTAGCGCGTATAAAACCCCAAACCTTTACAACGAGAATCAATAATTGTCATAATATGATCATCACTGTCATAAATAATGTGACACTTACTGTTGAGTGGTACACACTCTCTTAGACGTGCTAGATACCTTATGGAACTATTCTCCGTTTGTTCGAACTACTGAAAGTTCGAGCAGGGAGATGTACAATCATAGGATTTCCCCCTAAAAGTTCAGTTGAAAGTTACAAAAAAGTATTCTAAATCCACACACTCGCGTACCCAGCTCATGGCCGCTTCAGAACATGTAGATGCATTTATGATATGTTCTAAATTTCCGATACAACTGTGTAATTGACCTGACACAGAATTGTCTTTGCTTGTTAAATCATTAATGTCTGGATGTCTCTCAAATTATAAATTGTCTCCGTAGGAACCACTGGACTGTGTCGCGATACGGTACGTCCGTTTGCTATCATGTAAGAGGGCTTTAACATTTTGTCCCCATGAATCGAAGCCTAGGTCTATGCATTCTTCACTTTTTTATTGCAAACGGTGCCTGAAATTCATTAATTTATACATTCCATCAGTGCCGCCAAGACCGACTTATAAAAAACCTGTCATCTCTGACAGTCTAACGTGTACAAGAATTGCGATGATGTGAAGGTTACCATTTTAACATTTAAAACCTATACATTGTAACTGCAGGTTACAAGAAAATCGCTACATTTTGTTGAAAAATCATCTTATTCCAAATTTATTTCTGTCTTATTTTTTTTTGTTTTGACCAAATGATGTGTGACCAGAGCATCCACCGAAATACACATATTTTATTCAGCCGATTCAGTTTGAAACGCCTGTAAATTTTAACCGGGATGATCCGAGCTTGCCATAAATAAATCTGAATTATTTGGTTCAGTCTCTTAATGGTTTAGTGTTATAAGTTAAAAATTCACAAGAAATGAAATCTATTTAAATTGTAATGGCAATTAATCAACTATTTAGCATAAGTCTTTACGTTCGTAAACTAGAATGAACTGCTTAATATATATTGTTTTGATTTTGCGAACAGTCCTTCACCAGGTGCCCAGGTATATGTCACTTAAAGCAGGTTAATTGTGTTAGGGTTCTCGCCCTCAGCCTTGCATGCCTTTTTTGCCCTTCTCTGCTGAACGAAGAAAGAAATAGGAGTAAAAGGGAAACCCTGTCAATTTGGCATGGTGTTAATGCCTAAACTAGACTGCCTACCATTGCCAATACTAGACTGCTTAGGAGCATCCATAATCATTTCTAAACCAAAAGCCTTCAACATTTTTTTCCCTGTCAAGAACGACCTCTTTCTCCTTAGAACTCACCATTTTAATACCTCGGCTGGTCACGGCGGGCCTGATATCTCGAAATGAGCATTGATATCTGTTCCCGCTTGGGGTCCTTCATCGTCCTGACCATATTGTCTAAAAGAATTAATTTTGCGAACAGTTTGTCCGGTTTTACCTCACTAAATGCCGCATCCTTTGTCTCCCTTTTTAATCGTTGAAACTTAAGTTTTTTATGTTCGCTTTTCTTGTCTTTCAACTGTCTTTCTAAATCTCCAATCTTCCCCACCAACTCTTCATAATGTTGTTCACCAATACCAAACACCAAACTCTTCCTGCTACAATATACCAGTACGAAATAATAACTTTCCAAATATTACGTTTCCTATTTTGACTGGGGCAGTCTTTAAAAAATAAACAACTGCATACATGAGCTGCTTCCATTCCACTGCCGAAATCTCTACCAACAGCAACAACAACACAAGGGAGATCACTGCGAAGAAAGGAACTATTATTTTATTAGTCCATTTTTTTATTTCTAAAGCACAAACTTCACATGCTAATGCGGCAGTATCATTAATTTAACACATTTAAATGCACAGCCAAATATCTTTTTGTGGTATAACGCATATATTTATGTCATTGTTTTATAATTCCTTTATATATATATACATGTAGCTCCAAATTGTCGTCGGCAATTATCGAACAATTGTATATAAATAACTTAATCGTTAGACGTTTCGAACATGATTTTCAGATATGGTATTTATTGCTTGTAATTTATTACTGAAATTATTTTGCAACCGTTGGCCACTTCAAACAATTTTGAAGATTTTTTATTCAGGTACCGAGTTATATCTCAATTTAATTTGCTAGTATTAAAGAAATTCCAATCGTTTGCCACTTTCCAACACAATCTCCATTTATGGTTTAAGACTTAAAGTACTTCATTTTCTATATACATGTAGGTCCGTCGTTGGCCACTATCCAACTATTGGTAGTTTTTTCTTTTTTTGTATTGTGTTTTTTTTTTGTTTTTATCGCCATACAAGTTTAAATCGTCGGCCACTTTCTAACAGAACTACAAACCTAAGGACTGTTTATTGCCTTGCTTAAAACGTCACGGCTACTGGCTAATTTCCAGTACCGTTAGCTAAGTTTGTAATAATATACAGACAAAATCATACCAACAACTGTACCGCTTGTTCAAATTAATAATACTTCACTTATAGAAACTTATTGGGTACCGGTCACTTTACCGAGCCGCACATTCTGTTCACGTCTGGAGATAAGCCTGTGCATGCCTAGTCTTTATTTTGTGATTATTCACTTATGCATTACCACAAGCCAATTTTCGCACCTTAAACGCATTATAAAACTGTAATGATGTACCCTGACATTTAATGTATATAACCACATTCATAATTCCCAGCCTAACAATATTAATGCATGTTGCATAATACAACATCTAAAATCGTATATCGATATTGGTGGCCAAACAAATATCAAGTGTAATTGCATTGGTACCACCCAATTGCATCAAAAAGCTTCTGACGAGTAATAATGACCGCTATTCAGTTCGCACAAATCAGCCATACATGCTTCACTTGCACGCTTTATTTTAAAGCTAATGATGATCATTTAACATTTACAAAATACAGTGCAAAACACATACATACCTTCTATTCCGGAATCTCCGGTGCTTGGCCCGATTCAGCCGTTATTTACCTGATCTACTTGCACAAACGTCCATACAATGCTGTACCAAAAGTACCAGGTTCTCTGGCCAGGGATCAGTGCCACCGACCCGGCATATTTGTAATATGTACAAACCAAGTTTGTTTTTTGCAAACTCTATAAGTTCTTCCTTTACGTAAGAAGATATTAACTTGTCACCGATTTGTGAAAACTTCGGGTCCGCGTTGTCACGGTAGTTCACTAAAATTCAATTCCATCCTTACTCACGAAAAAGCCACCTTCCTGCCCTGCATGCAGCAAGCGACTGAACTTTCCCACAGGTCAAGCTATCTACTTGGGGCCCTATGAAGGGAGTTTGGTATAGTGTACTTTATCAAAATATTAAAAGTCAGCACATTTCATTTAATTATAGACTTCCTCGTTAGAACAATTGATGTTATATGACAACAACAATTTATGGCACCATCTTGGAAAACATCAACTTATAACAAAAACATAGTTGGTTGTACATAACCTTGAAATGACCTTGATCTTGAGGAGGTTAATGTTGTATGTCTATTTGGTGTAATAAAATTAACAAAATCCATGCAATTACTTGCTAATAAATTAATAATTCAAACTGCCACATCTGAACATAAAAGTTTTAATTAAATTGTTTTTAATGTTGGCCATCATGAACGCCAATATGGCTAACCAGGTCCGCAGCATCCATTGTCAAATATGCAGGCAGTTCAATATACTACAGAAATGTTGATTTTTAATATTCTTTCTTGTATATTTGTGACCACCTACAAATGTACATCTTCGAATATGCGACATTTCAGGACAATCCAGAAAAGTCAAGTAACGATGAAGACAAGTTAGCAGATCTGTCAGGTAATCATTGAAAATAGTATCGGGAGTTGTCACATTTTTGCAATGATCTATACACTGCTTAACCAATAAGTGGTTTATATTTTCACAGAACAGTTGACAAAGTCCAATCCTCTTATGCACATATGTTGTTTTTTGTTCATACCGCATTCATGATTTCAAGTTAAAACGGTGGTCTAAAATTATTATGTAATTTGTAAGAATAAGTGAAGAAAAAAACGTAAAAATACACTCAACAACTTTTCTAAGTATACACCTCAATCATGTGTCATATCAAAAGCATTTTGAAAGATACGGTCATGAAAATTTGTCAACAAATTCTTGGATTCATTCTCTCAATATTCGGTATAAAGTTGGTGAGTATGAATGGTGATTTCATTGTCTCAGAGAGTTTACATCACCACATCCCTTAATGTGAAATTCACAAAACTGTAAATTACGGTAATCCTAAATTTCTTCTAAATTATCTAGAACAGTAAAGTTTTTGTTAAAAAACGGTTTCTGATACCAATTTCAAGTATCCCGCTTTGATAAAAATATCCCCTCAACACTAAATTTAGAAGAAATTAAGGATTACCGTAATTTACAGTTTTGTGAATTTCACATTAAGGGGTGTGGTGATGTAAACTCTCTGAGACAATGAAATCACCATTCATGCTCATCAACTTTACACCGAGTATAAAGAGAATGAATCCAATAATTTGTTGACAAATTGTCATGACCGTATCTTTCAAAATGCATTTGAAATGACACATAATTGAGGTGCATACTTAAAAAAGTTGTAAAGTGTATTGTATCACAAAGTTTGTGTTGTATGATCGCTCCAGTTTCTTACATTTAATAAACACTTTTAGGGCATATTTTAGGCTCGTAGTCAAGATCAGCATATGTCACATAGTTTTTATCCCTTTAGTCTATAGTACGCTTGTTTTTGTGTTCAGTGTTATTTATTTCTTAGTGCCTGCAAATATAGATAGGGCTAAACTGATAAGTAACTTTATTCATATCACCTTTTCAAATTTAGAAGTAGGAGCAGTCGAATAATAAACATAAAAGCAATGTAATAAGTGTGTACAAATAAATCATGAAATTAATACATGTATAAGGTAAAACTGTACAAAACAGTTACTATACTTAGTATGTGATATCTTGAACACCATTTTACCTATTTCGAAAAGTACTAAATTAAATTGAAACAAATTGCTGTCCAGAACTCAGAGTGCAAAGCTTCTTCGAACTTTAAGAAATTATTTATCATAGTTTCTGTGAAGATAATTCAGAATCTGTACCTCTCCGGACTGAACTTTAGACTTTACAACATGATAGTTTAAATACAATCGCTGAAATAATTTTTAATCCATTTTGACACACATCTATTGATAGCAATATAGTTTTACCACCGAAACAAAGTTTGGATAGGTCGGTATAAAGTAGTAACCCGGTACTCGGTCGGTCCGATGCATTTTTCTTATCCAGGAAACTACTGCTTGGAATTCAATACAACTTCATAAAATGGTCAAGCATAATGCGATAAAGTGCAGTATGCAAAACCATAACTACATCTTACGTAATAACATAATTATTGCCCTTTGTTACCTTTTCGTGTCCGGATCACAACTTAAAAACTACTGGTTTGAATTCAAAACAACTACATACAATGGTCAAGCATATGAGAGAGAGGGTGTAGTGCATGAGAACTATAATAACTCTATCTGGAATTATAACAAAAATATTGCCATTTCTTCCTTTCTTTGTCAAGATTATAACTTGAAAACTACTGATTGGAATTCAATACAACTTTATATAATGGTCAAGAACAATTAGAGAAAGTGCAGTGTACAAAAAGCCATAACACTTTTCTGACTAATAACAGAGTTATTGCCCTTCGTAACTTTCCTTGTCCGGTGCATTACTGAAAAACTGCTGGTTCGAATTCAATGCAACTTCATACAATGGTCGAGCATAATGAGAGGGAGTGTAGTGTATGAGAGACATAACTCTATCTTGAATAATAACAAAGTTATTTCCCTCTGTTGTTTTTCCTGGTCCTGAGCATAACTTGAAAACTATTGGTTGAAATTCAATACAAATTCATTCAATGACCAAGAACATTTAGACAAAGTGCAGTGTACAAAAACCATAACTCTTTTCTGACCAATTACAGAGTTATTGCCCTTTGCAAGTTTCCTTGTCCGGTGCATTACTTAAAAACTGCTGGTTCGAATTCAATGCAACTTCATACAATGGTCGAGCATTATGAGAGGGAGTGTAGTGTATGAGAGACATAACTCTATCTTGAATAATAACAAAGTTATTTCCCTCTGTTGTTTTTCCTGGTCCTGGGCATATCTTGAAAACTACTGGTTGAAATTCAATACAAATTCATACAATGACCAAGAACTATTAGAGAAAGTGCAGTGTACAAAAACCATAGCTGTATCATAGACTAATTACCGAGCTTTTGCACTTTGTTACTTTTCCTTTAGCATAATTTAAAAACTTCTGGTTGGAAGTAATCAATCACAAAGAGAGGAAGTGCAGTATGCTTGAACCATAACTATATCTTGACTTATTACAGAGTTATTGCCAAGCACCATAACACGGTTTTCAAGGTATTCAATTACTTATAACTTTTTAAGTTGATACAACATACTATCAGGGGTATCAATCACATTTAGTGATACATGTAGGTCTAGTTTATACTGATTTGAAGCGAACTTAAGAGTGAAATGAATTCATTAAATCAGTCCATCTGCCCGATTGTATTTGACATGGAGTTAACCTAAGCCGTTTTAATTGTATGGACCAGACCTACTTACTTTGAAATGGTGATTCCCTTTCGGAAGAGGTATGCATTTTATGATGTCGGTTTTGCTGACATTTGTATGGTGATTCTATCTTAAGATACCTCCTGGTTGATTCCGACATTTTTGAAAGACATCAGAACATAATTTATATGGAAGAGATTTCGATAGAGCCATGTGCTCAGTGTAGATTACTGATACGGTTATCAATCGCAGTTTTAGAAATTTGCTAATGCGAATTCATATCTGGCCTGCTCTCTTGCTTGAGAAATTCAAAGCTTAAAATATCACCTGTGGGGTTCACTAAAAAGATGTTCTAGGAATTGAATATTTTCCTGTTCCTTATGACAATTAAAGATCAGTAGGAAAATCTACAAGAGATCACACTCCTTGCAAACTTTACCTCACTTCATCTAGGCATGTGTTGAGGAATGTTTATATTTTTTAGTTGAAAAGCGTACGATATACTCACGATTTTTGCCATTCCTAGTTTTTCAAATGAATTGTCTCTCCATTGAGTAAGTAGATACGTTTCAGAAGTTCTTCCGCAGCTAAATTGACGTGTTTGGTTTTGCTATGTTTCAGAAGTAATTAAATCAAAGCGCTGTGAGCGCTGAAGGCCTGGGGGGCTATAGATTAATTCCCCTAAAAACAACTTTTGACCTTCGTGATTTACGCTGAACCTTACCTAAAAAGCCGGTCGAAATGTGCATAGGGCGAAATTAAGTATATGACACAGAATTAATGATTCACAAATATATGGGTGGCAGGGAAGTTTGTTTTATTATAAAACGTACGTTAAATGAAAATGAATCACATGGTCAACAATATCAATTGTTTGAGAGAACAATAAAAATAATTCAATCTGCGCTTTGTTCAACTTCAAGCGATATCTGATGATGTGGATCGAACATTATTGTGTACCAAGGACAAGACCTTGTAACAGAAATAAACAAAGCAATACCAACAATGAAATATAAAAACAGAACTGTACAATGTGTATAACAGGGAAAACCAAAAATGATTCTTGGTTACCTTGTAGTTGTAATCGGTTAAACCGTTCACTGGACCTTGACATGCAGCGTCCTCGATAAATGGCGGGTGATTTTGATCACGTGAGTTCCTTCTCGGAAATGTACGTAAATTGTTTGGGGTTTTTTAAAGAAATTTATTTTTAGGTAAATATATATGTAATCGTTCGTAAATAAGAAAGTTGTCAATGAAATACAATGTAACATCAGAAATTTAAAAATTAGACTACAAACTCTTACATCGAATTCCATACGTTTTCGTAAATTTCCGTAAATATCCGTACTTTTCCGTGATATGCATATGATTTCCTTCCGTAATCAGCTAACAGCGCAGTAATTTCTAAACCAAAGTCCATGAAAAAATTGTGTAATAGAGCCCAAAAGCTAAGGACCAAAAACTAATTAAGTTTATTGATATGTTACAAGAATGGAAAACTATAGCAAATGATTTTTGTAGTTTAGTTCGTCGGTAAACAGTGATAAAAAAAGAGCCGGACGAGGAGACAAATATCCTCAGACAAGAAGTATATAATATGTTTTAATAATTCTACTTTTGAGTCTCTAACTGTTTTGATTTTATGTTTTGAAGATAACACTATACATTTTGCTTTTGTAGGGTGTAAAGACATATTATTCAGTATACACCATTCATTTATACTGTTTAGACTTTTTTTGAAGATTATTTTCTATGTTACATGTAGATAAATTATAACTTGATTTATAAAGTGTTGAGTCGTCTGCATAAAGATCAATATTAGCAGACTTGGCTGTCAGTGCAATATCATTGATATAAATAAGAAATAGAAGGGGGCCAAGTATGGATCCTTCATGAACACCTGATTTTACAATTCTGGTTTTAGAGAATGTATTGTTTACTTTAATTGTCTGTGTCCGGTTACTTACATATGATTCAAATAGTTTTAATGACTTGTCTGAAAAGTTATATAATTTAAGCTTGTATGATAATGTTTCGTGGTCAACAAGATCAAATGCTTTTCTGAGGTCAAGAAAGACTGCACCAACATGTTTACCGGAATCAATATCACTCAACCAATTATCTATTAAATGTGTAAGTGCCGTTTGACACGAGTGCTGTTTTCTAAACCCAGACTGTGTTATATGTAAGATATCCGTGTCTTTGAAATAATTGTGAATATGATTAGCAATATGGCGCTCAAATACTTTAGGAACTGTGTTTAAACTTGATATAGGCCTGTAATAATGTGGATCAGATTTTTCACCTTGTTTGAAAATTGGAATAACGAAGGCTTGTTTAAGAGTATCTTGAAATATACTATGTTGGATGCTACAATTAACTATATGTGCAATCGCATGGTGTAATGAAATCACCGCTCTGCTTTAGGATCTTTGGCCCAATTCCATCTAGACCGGTTGATTTAGTAGTAACTACTCTATCTATAATCAACTAAACTTGGTATGGTGATATATATTCAATATCGATCTGTTTACAGAGTAGTTTGTCATGTAAGTACATTTGTAATTGCGAAAAGTTACCTATAATGAACTTCGTCTTTTCTATGATATTAGATAATTATGCTTATAAACTGATCAAAGTATATTAGCTTGTCCCTCAATGATCTGATTTTTACAGTTTAGACTTGGTGGCAATGTTATTGTATCTGAACAACTATTATCTGAATTATTGATAGTTTTCAGCGTTATATGATGGGCATTTGTTGTTTTTCTATGGCGGTGTCATAAAATAGCCTTTTACTTTTCCGGATCATACTGTTAACATTATTTCTCATATATTCATACTTGTTAAAGCGTTTTGCTTTATGGAGTTTATCTCTTTCATTTAGTGCATGCTTAGTCTCATCCGTGAACCAACCAGGTTGTGTATGATGCTTAATACTTTTCTCTTTAGTTGATGCAAGACCTGACAAAATATTATTAAGAATATTGTAAAAACACTGTAGACAATCATTAGGGTTACGAATTGTTTCATTCAGATCTAGAGGAGCATTTGCTATACTACATTGAAAGGTGGTTTCGTCGAAGTTTTTAAAAGAACAATATTTTATAGTTGTGTGCTTGTTTCGTTTTTGCGTCAATGGCTTTGTGATTTTAGTGAAATATACCGGGTAGTGATCACTAACACTATACGCTTGAACTATATTGTTTACCTTATCAGACAGAAATTGTAAACCATCGTACTTAAAAGATATAAAACCATTTAAGTTATTAAAAAATAACGAGAATAGTACCGGCGACAAGTTTCCCCCTTGACGAACTCCAAAGTTGCCTATGAAGAAGTCTGAAATACTATTGGTGACTTTCATTCATGAATTAGCCTAAGCGTACATGTTATGAATGATCTTGAAACATCAAACACGTTACGGTAATCAATAGAAGCACACATAACTTCTTATTAGTTGCTGCATATAAGTATGTGAACAATTTTAGAGAGTATATCTGATCTATAGTACCATATTATTTTGTAAAGCCTGCTTGTTCCTCAACAAGAAAATTATTTTCTCCTAGAATCTTGTTCAACCTAATATTAACAACAGATGTAAAACGTTTTCCAAAGCAGCTTAGTATATAAATATCCTTGTAGTTATCCTGACTATTAATATGGCCTTTATTTTTATACAGTGGTATTATTAAACCCTTGTTCCAAAAAATGGGAAAAATAACAGAACTTAAGATTACATTGAAAAGTTTATAAATAACCGGGAGTATAGAAAAGGGCACATATTTCAGATACTCATTTAGTAAGTTATCAAATACAGAGGCTGATTTGTTATTTTTCAAGCGATTCAATGCTATTTTAATTTCATGTTCTGTAATAGTTTTGATTTTTAACCAGGTTTTCCGAAGGAAAAATCCTGGTTATTAGATTGGGGTATGGCGGGCGTAAACAATTTCTTCTGTGCGCAACTCCTCCTACATTTCTCAACGGATTTCAACCAAACTTTCACAAAAGTATTGTCATGAAGTGCCCTGGCGCATATTGTCGGGGTTTTGTGATTTGGTCATTTTTGACATGATTATGGCCCTTTCTTTTTTTTCACATATGTAATTCTTCTGTGCGCAACTCCTCCTACATTTCTCAAGGGATTTCAACCAAACTTTCACAGAAGTATTGTCATGAAGTGCCCTGGCGCATATTGTCGGGGTTTTGTGATTTGGTCATTTTTTAAAGAATTATGGCCCTTTGTTTTTTTTCACATATGTAATTCTTCTGTGCGCAACTCCTTTTACACTTCTCAAAGGATTTCAACCAAACTTTCACAGAATTATTGTCACCAAGTGTCCTGGCGCATATTGTCGGGGTTTTGTGATTTGATCATTTTTGACAGAATTATGGGCCTTTGTTTTTTTCCACATAATGTAATAATTATAGAGAAATACTCTTCTGTGTGCAACTCCTACATTTCTCAAGGGATTTCAACCAAACTTTCACAGAACTATAATTGTGAACTAAAGAATTTTGAATATATAATGTTCTGCCCCTGGTCGTCCGTCCGTCCGTCCGTTAGCAATTTTGTGTCTCCTTATTTAAGTATATATAAAAGGGAGAATACTCTGTTATTATAAAAGGGAGAATACTCTGTTATTACTGTCTATTTTTAGAATAGATTACCAGTCCTGTATACTTTACAGTAAGATGACAAAATTTCACATGAGACCAGCGGTTCAAACCCCACATAGAGCAAGTTTTGTTTTTTTTCTTTCTTTTTTTTAAATAATTTTTGCCTGAATTATGGCCCTTTGCTTTTTTTCCACATATGTTATATATAGAAGAATACTGTCACGTGCCCACTTCCTCCTACATTTCTCAAGATATTTAAACAAAACTCTCACACAACTGTTGTCATCAAGTGCCCTCGTGCATATTGTCTGGGTTTTGTGTTTGGATCAATTTTGCCTGAATTATGGCCCTTTGCTTTTTTTACACATGTAATATATAGAAGAAGACCTTTGTTTCTTTTTCACATTATGTATATCTACAGACTTTAAAAACACATTTGCGCTCGGCCAGCAGACTGGAAAATGAAAACCTGGTTTTGTGACAATTTCCTGTCACTTGTGATTTCATGTTCTGCAAATGGAAAAATAAGCGCTTCATTATTTTCCGGGATATTCTCAAGGATAATATCATCATCATCATCATCATCTCTGATAATGACTCACGGGATAAATGACTATTATAGTCATGCGTGGGGGGGGGGGGGTTAGAAAAGTTAAGATTGCCAAGTCTCCTAGGTTACTCAGTCCACCCAGGAGGTTTTTGGCAATGTGATAAAAAAGTGCAAAAAAGCCTAGCTCAGCCTTGAAATACAAACAATAGTGCTATATCTGCAATGTATGTACATGTGTGTGTGGTGAAGAAAACAAGAATGTTAGTGCAGTTAAAAAGATAAAAATTCTGTACTGTCTTAGGCTTGTGTGGCAATGTAGCCAATGCTACCAACACTTACTTTCACTTCTAATAAAACTCACATATATTGGCATAGCATCTTAAATGCTGTACAAATGGATGCAAAGGACTCAAGACAAGTATACTGAAGTGGTCAAACATGGTTATATGGCACTGGCTAAAAC
The DNA here is from genome assembly GCA_022818135.1 of Saxidomus purpurata. Lineage (NCBI taxonomy): Eukaryota > Metazoa > Mollusca > Bivalvia > Venerida > Veneridae > Saxidomus > Saxidomus purpurata. The sequence continues at coordinate 30,150,401 of JAFMSR010000004.1, forward strand.
GGGTGTCCTTAAAAGTGGGTGGGGTAAAACCCCCGAAAATTTAAAAATCAGATGTTTTCTGATACTTATTGACATATTTTATTAGTAGTTCGTTTTTTCCAGCGTAAAATAGGCGATTCAAATCGATGCTTTTTAAGACACAACTCTGTCATTTCAAGTAAAACTCATATATACATTGGCAAAACATCTTAAATATTAAACAATTTGATGCAATTGACTTAAAACAAGTATACTGAAGAGGTCAAAGCCTGTTATTTTGCCTTTTGGTTAACATGGTAGCCGTTAAGGTGGGTGGGGTAATATGTTTGATATGTTTGAAATAATGTAAGACAGCCTTCTATATATTTTTGAAATCTTATCTTAGGGTGCCTATGGCCCTAAAATATACAAATTTTATTCTGAAAAGTTATTTCCTCTTGATTAAGCTTTGCATTATAGTGCTCTGCAGTCAGCGACAAATAAATGTAACAACTACATAAAACACTTAAAACACTCTTCTTATGAACCCAAATGTAAATTGTACAAGTCGTTTAGCAGTAATAATAATAAGTTAAATTTTAATTATTTCAAGCTGTATTTTTAGCTTGATTTGTACCCATTGAATAACATCCGGATAACATCGTTACAGCGTGAATATGATTCAGTTTAGTTGATATGTTTAAAAAGATGTTAGACAACCTTCCTTATATTTCTAAATATTATATTTTAATAATGTTAGACAACCTTCTATATATTTCTAAATCTTAACTTAGGATGCCGATGGACCTAAAATACATTTTTTGTACTCAAATTTTATCCTGAAAAGTTATTTCCCCTTGTTTTAACCTTTCATTTTAGTGCTCTGCACTCAGCCACAAATAAATGTAAAAACTACATAAAAGCACTTAAAACAGTCTTCGAATGAACCCAAATATAAATTGTCCAAGTCCAATTATTAGTAATAATAATGACCCTAAAATATATTTTGTATACAAATTTGATCCGGAACATTTATATCCCCTTGTTTTATATGTAAGTGCTCTGCAGTCAACACGTTTTTTTAAATAGAGAACAAGTTTATGCACAAACTAATATGAAGCCAAAAAGAAATTATATCAGTATAGTAATTTCATTGAAAACTTAATGTTCTTTCGACATGATTTGATATAACCGAATAATAATAGTTTTTCGAAATATCATTTTCAAATGCAAAGTAAGCAGAATACAGATTGAAAGATTTGTTTATTGATGATATTTATTAAATGTTTAGTGTATGTTTTGAAATGTGTTTGACTGTAGCACATTTTCAAAGCATGAGTGTTGTGTTTGAAATGGACATACCTATCATTGATGTCAAACTAATTAACACCCAAAACAAATAATAGAATCTTTGGAAGTATTATACATTAACCTAAAAGTTTCAGCTATGCATTTCCAGTCATAATCGATAGAATCATCGGTTTAAGATATACTGCAGTACCCTAAACCACTCAATAGTCTGTGAAGAGTTGTTGTGCAATTAATGGGTGGATGCGATTTATTACAGAAATCCTCTATACTAATAAAACTTTATTAATTGTGGTTAAATGAGGCATTTTTCACCATAGGTTCTTCTTTGAATTGTATTTATTTTATTTATCATTTTACGTCCATTGAACACATAATTTATGTTTCGAGAATATAATCTGCTAGATGTAGGAAGTGCCTCTTTAAGCCTCTTTGCCATAATGTGCTTTGACAATTCTGAACGGATATAACTCGTTACTTAGATGTGAGTTTTACTAACTTACAAGTGTATCCTTATAATACACATGCATTGAGCAGTTCAAAAGGCTGGTATATTACACTAAAGTAGCTGAATTATGGAATGATTAAAGTAGTGTCAATGATGTAACTGTTTTGCATTTTATGCAATAGATGTATAGAAGAACGCATCAAGGTATCATCGAACATTGATATTAATACAAAAATTTATGTGACGTTTAATATGTACGTTTGTTAAATTTATGAGCCTTCTAGTTATGATGTTACATTAGTTTTGCCTACATTATGTAACATATATAAATGCTGAAACCAACTTGGAATGAAAAACATTTTATAATTGTATTCAAACAACACATTGGACCAGTTTTAAATGCAGCTTAAAATAAAAGCTTTAAATTTTCAAGGATGAAGCTATGACTCGAGCCTGTATGCTACGACTGTATTGCCTAGCAATACATAGTATAGCAACAAGGAGGCCTTAGACCTCTTCTGAAGATTCCGAACAACAATGAAAATGATTGCTAAAAAACAAACATTGCACCACACAGCCACATTATTAATTACAACACTGCATGACTAAGCATTTGGAGACTTTTTACAAACACCATACCATACTGTACAGAACAGAACAGAACAGAACATAACAGCTCTGTTCTGTTCATACTGTACAAACAATACAGGTAAATGATCATTTATCAGAATCTAGGATTTGAACCTATAAAGTACTTTGACATCACCTTGCAATGCAAAGTAGGAACTTATCGTGCCACTGGAGCTACTGTTTTCACAGTTCTGTACTACGTGTTATTCCCTTGCATGTAGTTAGATGGGATGTCATAATAAATGAAACAAAATGTAATTAGAATGGTGTTTATGCAATACATACAAACTGTGCATGAGAGTTAATAACAAATCATCACCAAAATTGAATTGTTCTGTTTTGTTCATACTGTACCAATAATACAGGTAAATGATCATTAATCAGAATCTAGGATTTGAATACAAAGTTTTGATATAAAGTACTTTGACGTTGGAAAATGATTCTGCTGAAGGCGAAACAATAGATATGTCGAAGAAAGCAACACATTGGGCGAAGCTGTCAATTCAGATCAACACCATACAAAGAAGTCCCCAAACTACTTCACTTTTTTTCTCGGCAGTCAGAAATTCAGCCACAATAGAATGTGTAACCAGATAATTATGGCTCTATTTCGCAAGTGTGGATTGGATGGACAGTTTTTATATAAAAAAAAAACTCACAATCTAAGTTGAGAATAACATATAGGGATTGTCCGAGAGGGTTTAAGCAGGGTGCTCCACCATGCCCTTTTTCCTCAACCCTGCTGCCCCGTTTTGCTCCTACACCTGCTACTCTTCTGCTGTTAGCAATATATTAAATGTATTAAAAGATATAGAAACCATTTAAAGTCCTAATAGAAGCATCTCTATGCATAATATAAGACCATTTTCATTATATAAAGATGTTACATTCGGATATTTTCTGATACTCCAGCATTCAAACATACCGGAAAGCCCTGCCTCTAGCTCAGTGCACCCTGTCCTTTTAAGGGCACCCTGCCCCTTTTGGCAGTCTAGAATAATCCCTAACATATCTGTAATAAATATCTCAACCTATCAGACTAGATTAAACTGCTGCAAAATCTTTAAATGTAGGATGTTTCTGGCAGTGTCATATGGTTTTACAGAAGGTTAGTCAGCACTAGCCTTTAAAGAGGCATAAAATACTTCTTTGGTGGATATTTAGGCCATCATTTTCTGGCAGTGTTGGATTTGCTGGTAGAAATATTATAAATGATATTCCTGTACATGTTCTTCCTGCTTGTGTTTTACAGAAACTTCATATGGAGAAGGAAAGGTTGACTGAGTAACCATTTTAACACTGAATCAACCGAGAAACTATAGGGATTTTATTTAATGCATATCATGCGTATGAATCTTTTACTGGAAAGACTCTATTTGATGAGCCCTCTAGAACTGTTATATCAAGCAATTATCTATGTGCATGTATATAAATTCAGTCAAACACAGTATGAACAAAGTCCTATTACCAATCATTGCGCTGACGGAAATGCATTACGAACTGTCCTAAATATATGCAATGAATGTCAAAACAATTTCCTCAAATACATATCAATAGCATGTCTGTTTGGTAAAGAAATACTGTTAAATTTCTGCGGAATCATATTCAAATAGCTGAATAACCACATTCTTTTTATTTTTACCTTTAATATTCTATCACATGTACACTATTAATTTATTAAGAAGCGGTAGTAAACTGAAGATAACTAACTAGAACTGTTGAGTAACCATTTTGATTCTAGCTAAAAATGTGATTTTGAAATGTTTCAAATCGAAAGGTGATTTCAGACTACCACACTATAATCTTCAAAAAGATATACAAATTGCAAGGAATTATGTATGTAAATAATGGAAAGGTACATAATCAAAATCACAAGTATTTATCAGTTATAACAAATTTTCGAAAAAACCTTAATATGTTCTTTCTTAGATCAATTTTTCAAAACTACTTTAATCACACCATGATTCAGCTACTGAGGTGCATGCACTTCTCATAAAGGTTATTGTGCTCATTAGGTCCACCATCCTCTAAAGAGGCTTTAATCGGTACGACCCGTACTTCTTCTCATAAACGGATATACTTGTAAATTTATACGTTTTCACACCTTAATACCTGTACTACATTTTTTAACTACACGTTTTTTTTTCATTCTAACTCATAAAAACAAAATTTCAAGCTTAGTTCTGATTGCTTTGCATTTGGGATGTTTTACCCGAAAACAAACATATCCCGAATGTTTATCCGGATGTTATTCAATGGGTACAAATCAAGCCAAAAATACAGCTTGAAATAATTAAAATTAAACTTATTATAATTACTTGCTAAACGACTTGTACAATTTACATTTGGGTTCATAAGAAGAGTGTTTTAAGTGTTTTATGTAGTTGTTACATTTATTTGTCGCTGACTGCAGAGCACTATAATGCAAAGCTTAATCAAGAGGAAATAACTTTTCAGAATAAAATTTGTATATTTTAGGGCCATAGGCACCCTAAGATAAGATTTCAAAAATATATAGAAGGCTGTCTTACATTATTTCAAACATATCAAACATATTACCCCACCCACCTTAACGGCTACCATGTTAACCAAAAGGCAAAATAACAGGCTTTGACCTCTTCAGTATACTTGTTTTAAGTCAATTGCATCAAATTGTTTAATATTTAAGATGTTATTTCAAACGTATCAACTGAATAAAATTCACGCTGTAACGATGTATAAATAGCAATTGTGACTTTAAAGACTATGTAAGAACCGTACCCGACCCACTTTATAGGCCATTTGGGACCCGATGTTAAATAAGGGTCACAAAATGCTGCAATATATTATTTTTGGCATCAATGCAACAGCTGTAATACAAATATATGACAAAAATATTGAACAAAGTTAGAAAAACACAATTCATGATTATTTCATTTTCGGGGTCATATTACCCCGCCCACTTTAACGGCTAACATGTTAACCAAAAGGCAAAAGAACGGGCTTTGACCTCTGACCTCTTCAGTATACTTGGTTTAAGTCAATTGCATCTAATTGTTTAATATTTAAGATGTTTTGCCAATGTATATATGAGTTTTACTTGAAATGACAGAGTTGTGTAGTAAAAGCATCGATTTGAATCGCCTATTTTACGCTTGAAAAAACGAACTATTAATAAAATATGCCAATAAGTATACGAAAACATTATGTTTATGTATTCTTATGCATTTTCTAGCATTATAAAGATCAAAACATAATGTAAAGCATTGAACAAAGTTAGAAATACACAATATCTGATTTTTAAATTTTCGGGGGTCATTTTACCCCACCCACTTTTAAGGACACCAGTTTTAGCCAGTGCCATATAACCATCTTTGACCACTTCAATATACTTGTCTTAAGTCCAATGCATCCATTTGTACAGCATTTAAGATGCAATATATGTGTGTTTTATTAGAATTGAAAGTAAGTGTTTCTTAAAAGATACCGATTTTTAACCTATTTTTCACTGGATAAAGTCACATTTTTTAGAAAATACATCACTAAGTATCAAAAAAGTACAATATTCAAGTATTTGTACCTATTTTCAATCTTGGCGGCCATCTTGGCGGCCTACTTGGCGGCCATCTTAGCGGCAATCTTGGCGGCCATCTGGGCGGCCACCTTGACGGCCATCTTGGATTCTGAGCGTTTGTGAAAGAGGATTTTTGTAAGAAATCGGTTTTCATAAACTTTAGACAAATAGCTATCATATAAGACTGTCTATACATTTGGACAAGAATTGTAAATAAATGGGGTCTATCTCTTGGACTATCTTATCGTCGCTTGTCGGGAAATCTGGAAAGGGGCAATGTGTTCCATATTTACAGAAAATATGCCTGCTAACCGGATATTGTAACCAGTATCGTTCTCTCATAGAAAAAAATCACTTGGAAATGCTTTGTCCGACTGGACGCAATACATGAACTGTAAATGAACTGTAAATGTACTACATCTGGTGTCTTCGTCTTCAACAGGCTGTAGGAAACGTTTTGAGTTACGTATCGATTTCAAATTTGTTTTAATCTGTGCTTTAGGCGTTTACAGTACCGACTGCGTTTCACTTCCGCGTTTTCGGGAAAATAACCGTTTTTCGTTCGTTTTCCATGCGGTAATCGTTTACCGTGTAACCGTTAAACGAGAAAACGACATTACGCATGCGCATATATATTTTCCTCGCCATTTTAGGGCATAATCAGTTTAGCTTTCACAATTCGTTTACATTATTCTCAAGGCTTTACCGTCCAATAAATTCGGTCGAAATAGTGACCATCGTTTCGGAAATGTTCTAACTAAGAAAATGACTGGTCACACTATAATACATTTGATTTATTAAAAAAATGTTTAAATTTCCAAATGTCGGAAATGTTTAATTTTTAAGTCAGTTTACGCTTCATATCTACATTTTTGGTTTTATACACTTGAAGTATCATCAAAATCTTAAATAAATTAAAATGTTACAATTAAATAGATACTATCATGACCAGTTACGCTAGGCCTAAGAAAAGGGGTTGAGGAGCTGTACTGGTGATGGGGGGAAATTATTCATTATGATTATGATGTAAATAAAGAATGATAAAATCTAAAGTATAAACAATAATATTGTGTCACAACTTCAGCCGGTAATCACTTTATTGCCACATGCATTAGTCACTTACTCACTTAGCTTTAGCTGGAACTCACTGCAAATATTACCTGTAACAAGGGATCCAGTATATAACATTTATCTGATAATCTACAAACATTTGAATGCCAAATAAATTTGAAATTAAGTGAATGACCAGAATCATGCAAAGTATTTCTGCAATAAACCGGTACCTCTCATGGCTATAAATGGGCCTACTATCAGAAACAAAAAAGTAACGTATAGCAAGTTACTTATAGTTCTAAATTATTCTTCACTTTAATTAAGAAATAATAAATATCTCCATGTATGTTATCGTTGAATAAAATATAGTCAGGACTTAGGTTGCATAGTATTTTTCGCATCCAAACGACTTTCTTTGAAAACTATCCCAATGTATCCATGAAACGCGAAATATGATTGGACGCACTTGTTTACATATGTCGCATCATTTACGGCACATTGTCCTTGGATAAACGTGCTGAATTTTTATCGTTAATTAAAATACGGCTTTTCCCTATTTGTTTATATTGGAAAAGCAGCCGCTGGTGTTAGAATGTAATTTTGGAAATAAATAAAATCTGATAAAGTTAAACTTCATTTAGATTGTTTTATAGTCACCGGTCAACCCTAGGATTTTCCCCGGGCAGAGTCTGTACATTACTATATGAACCCTGTCCTGGGTGTACATGAACTACGAAGACTCCCCTCAGATTCAGGTTTAAAAGACAGATGCAAATGACAGGGCATCTAGGTACTAGATCCTAGCTCTTTTACAAATAGACCCCTTGGATTTTTGTGTGTCCGGTGTATTTTACCGATACATGCGAGACTTTCTGTTTCAAACCAGTTCATCTCCATATGGTATAAAACACTGAAACTTCTAGTGCCTTGGACGGTATTCAAACCAGGGATTTCCAGATTGGTATTCCAGAGCGTAAACCACTGCACCACCAAAATATTTCAGTAAAAGAATCAGTACAGTATTGCATTTGTTGTAAGCTTATAATTCTTATCAACACATTTACCTACTCTTCTCTTGTAACAAAATCAGTTAATTTCAAGGTATGATGGTACATGTATTAACGACGTTTTCCAGGTGTATGTATCACTTACCCTGGTAATTGTACTGATCATTGACATCACACTGTAAAACCAAGCTTCATATTCATGTTCAATGTAAAATCACACTTCTTTTAACTGATCTTTATATTTGGATCCATAATTCAATCATATAACACCCTGGACTAGTAAGCCACAATTCACCAGATTGATCTCCGGCTCCATCACTGACATTAATACTATTAGTTATCTTGCGGATGAAGTCGTTAACCCGGGGCTGCATTTTCTGTTTTAAAAGAACCAGTAATGTCTGTAGTGCCAGGCCTCTCATTGTATCTGGACCATACCCATAAAAACTAGACCTATCACTAAATGTTATTTTTTTTTTTCATTTTATATCTTCTATTGACATAATTGGGAAACTATCCCAGTAATTAATTATTCAACAGAAATCTTCACCAGCTTCATTTAATCATGAAGAAAAGACATAGTGTGAAATGAATGAAATATAATGAATATAATGTATTTAGAGACATTTAAATGTGTAACAAATAACTAATTTACATATACAATGAGTCCTTTTATTGTTCATGGCAATAATTCTGTAATTTGTCAGGATAGAGTAATGGTTCTTGTACACTGCTCTTCCTCTCATTGTGCTGGACCATTGTATGAAGTTGTATTGAATTCAAACCAGTAGTTTTCAAGTTATGCTCAAAACAAGGAAAAGTGACAAAGGGCAATAACTCTTAAATGAGTACAGAAAGAGTCATGGTTCTTGTGCACTGCACTTCCTCTCAATGTACTTGACCATTCAAGCAATGCTCCAAACAAGGAAAAGTAACAAAGGGCAATAACTCTGTAGTCAAGATAGACTAATGGTTCCTGTGCACTGTACTTCCTCTCATTGTGTTTGACCATTGTATGAAGTTGTATTGAATTAAAAACGAGTAGTTTTCAAGTTATGCTCTGGACAAGGAAAAGTAACAAAGGGCAATATATATGTTATTAGTCAAGATAGAGTTATGGTTCCTGTGCACTGAACTTCCTCTCATTGTGCTTGACCATTGTATGAAGTTGTATTGAATTACAACCCGTAGTTATCAAGTTATCCTCCGGAAAAGGAAAAGTAACAAAGGGCAATAACTCTGTAATAAGTCAAGATAGAGTTTTGGTTCTTGTACACTGCACTTCCTCTCAATGTGCTTGACCATTGTATGAAGTTGTATTTAATTCCAACAAGTAGTTTTTAAGTTATGCTCCGGACAAGGAAAATGCAACAGACCGCCTGCCTACCCGACCGACCAACCACCGGGTGACTCCTAAATACCCCTCTAAAACTTCGTTTCGGGGGTATAATAATAAAGTATCATCATGCTATAATTGTTCAAAGTTAGCATAACTAATTTTAATGCATAACAAGAGCTGTCCATAAGACAGCGTGCTCAACTTTTCTCAGTGTTTACCAATAAAAAAAATGTTTGGGCAGTAAATGGCAAAGACAAGAATCTGTGTATTATCAAAGTGCAAAGAATGACCGTAAAGAGCAAGATACTAAGTCAAGAGTAACCCTGAACACTACAACAAAGTTTTAAATTAATACTTCAAGTGTTACTGATATATGTGCAAAACAGTGCCCTGTATCACACAAGACTTTGAATTGATAATTATATAGGAAGCTTCAACAACAACAATCGTGTTCTTCTTTATGATTTATAAATATGATCATCAACATTTCAGATGATGGGTCTGTACATGTATTAACTATAAACTAAGATTGGTGTTCAAAAGAACACTTGTGTCGCCCTCTTACACTTTGTTAAAATAACCAATAATTTTGTGACAAAATCTAAGTACAAAAAGGGACATAACTCTGTAACCTATGACTGTGATCTTACTAATATTGTGGCATCACGTTTTTTTGTCATTAACAATATAATTTGAAAATTTGATGTTAAAGCTGCTAGCTCTCATATTTTGGTACTGATAAAGTTCTCAACACTGCATGTAAATAACGTATTTCAGAACATATGGTCCTATAAAAAGGCTCCAGCATAAATTTAAGTCCGGTATATCTCTAAATTTACAAAAGCAAGCAAACGCTTTTGAAATTTCAATATCAACATGTTAAGTGGCAGTTCCATGTAACCAACATTTCCAGTCGATTCCTTCCTAGATTCTTGCTAATATTTTGATTCTGGACAGTCTTTCATTTTATTCTAATGAATAAAGTGTCAGTCTTAAAAAAAATCAACAGTAACTGAGAGCAAGCAGCTTTAAGAAATGTCAAAGTTATCAGGTTATAGCCAATGTTAAGGTTTCGTGACACAATCAAAAAAGTACAAAAGGGGCATAACTCTGTCAAAAATGACCTTGACATACAAAATTTGAGTACATTACAACCCTTATGTCATTAGCAATTCAATTTGAAAGTACGATGAAGAAATCTTGAGAAATTTCAAAGTTATAGCCAACGTTAAGTTTTGGTGACAACATCTAAGCACAAAAAGGAGCATAACTTTGTCAAATATGACCTTTATCTACAAAATCTGGCGGCATGACCACTTTTTTATCATAACCAATACAATTGGGAAGTTTGATAAAGAAATATTAAGAAATGGCAAAGTTATAGCCAACGTTAAGTTTATGTGACGGACTGACCGACATTATATTCTCTTTCAAAATTTCAAAGCATATTCTGACCATTTGATATTAAATTCACAGCTAACATTTCATCACCATTTCCATTGCAAATACTTGGAAATTTATCTCATCTCTTGGGCATCACTGTCAAGTGTTTCTAGTGAACAATTTTTCGAGCTTCGCTTGGGCGCCAGGAGGTACTTATAATGAAACACTAACAAAGTTAGTACTCTATCCGTATGTTAACATTACGCACAGAGCATGCACAGGCGTTTTACTAAACCCATATATTCAAATATATATATTTGATACATTTTTGAAACAGCTCTCGCAGAGCATGTGCAGTTATTTAACAATAGAGATGTGAGGGAGTATGACAAGATTCGGGTAATACCGATTATTCACCTCCAAAGAGGATACAATCATATTTTCCCCGAATCTTAAGTTTCATATTTTACCGCTGAAGTACCCGGTAGACTGGAAAAAGAAAAGGAGTGACATACGCCATGTTATCCAACACAAACTGGTAAGAGCTAAGTCCCTCAAAAACTGGTTCTCCGTTTACCAACGTGACGCAACATGAAACCGGAATCTATGATGATGGTGGCAATTTCAAAAACTGGGGGAACAGTTTTTTTTTAATTTAATGAAGCAGTCATAGACTATTATATTGCAATAGCATTTGAACAAATTGAGCACACGGTCCAGAAAACGGTGTTGCAGAAAGAAAATGAATTTGTTTTTGAAAAAAGGGGATGTCACTCTTGTAATGGCTAAACAACTTTTGAATGCAAGATTCCCTGGATATTTCATACATTTTGCGGTTACCATGCAAAACTAGTTACTAAATGAAGAATTTGTGGTATTTTTTAAGTTTTTCAGCAGCATTGTGACAGTCATGCATTTGTTTGCCAAATATTTTTGCTTCTATGTGCACGGGAATACCTCTGGTGAAACTTGCATAAAATTCGAACACATGCTTTACAAGTACTTAGCAGTAAATCATATTTAAAAACACAAACTGGTAGGTACACACAAACTTGTAGGATTCAATGCTAAGTTATGGAAGCCAGAACTACAATAGGCAATACAATAAACATAAGCTATGAATAGCTATGACAGACCAAATAATTAGGCTATTATGCAGCTCTTTTTGTGCAAGAATAAAGAACAAGATAATACCAGTTTAATATAGATCGTGGTTTTTTTTTAACTTGAGACTTGTCAGTTTTTGTGATGAACAGATGAATGGAAATCTCCTTTGTATTTACGTAGTGACAACCCTTTAAACTCATGTGCCACTTCAATTACATTTTATTTTATTAATGTAACAAAATTTACACAATATCTATGCTTACCATAACAAATTCACCTGTTTACATCAAACGATCAGATTTCAACATTTTTGCCACCATCTTTTGCAGCTTCCATTAAGTGTTTATTGTGCGGAATTCTGCGGGCCTATTTGAGGACCGAAAATGTTCACGAATATATATGTGGACTTTGCTGCTTAAAATCGATTTTGTCATAATAATTATTAGTACATGTATTAATAGTTTTAAGTAATCGTCAATTTCCCGTACATTTAATTTCAACGACAGGCTTCGTACCGCACTCGGAAACTCGTCAAACAAAGAATACAGAATAAAGGTCATTGTCTACACATTTTCAATATTCTAAAAATAAATAATCAGGCCCGCACAATACCCGTAGAATAAACTGGTCCATCCAGCCCTTTTGATTGGCTACACGGTTCTCGAAAAACGTTTCACGGTTAGAGTCATTCTGATTGGCTACACGGATTTAACCAAACTGAAACGAGAACCGTTTACGGTGCGGTTACCGTTAATCGGTAATCGAGAACGCGCGGAAGTGAAACGCTGGCGGTACTGTATCATAACGGCTAAGTAGGGTTCTTATCCGAAGACAGATGTGGTCACGAATTACGTAACAAAGTGGGGTATTTTACTTTAAAATTAAGCGATTTTCCAAGTGATAGATTTGTCTGATTTAAATGTCAGTTTTATATGTACGAAGGCTTTAAAATGACTTGTTATTGTTGTATAAAGTATATTCTAAGTATAAAATAATATTTGACATGTGTGCGTGCGTCTGTGTGTCCGTGGTTTGTATAGATGTACTTAAAAAATACCTGTTATGGGAGTGATAGGCAATGTTAATTCTAGGACCCGCGATTGGGGGATTCATCCTATTTTTCAAAGATCTACCTGCAAAAGAATAGTTTTATAAATAATTTTCATTTCTGAAAATAATTGGAAATGATGATAATGTTATTGTGGACTCTCAAAGAAAGACACCCTTCTTTAAACAGCTGAAATCCTCGTCGGCACATGATTGCGGTGTTCGTATTATATGTCATATATTTTTTCTATCAGTGGGTCTAACTAAGAATTTGATATTTGCCGTTTTTCGACAATAGATACTTTATTTCATTACCCGAAAACTGCCTGTCTGATTCACATGTATAATGTCGACAATAAACAGTTTAGGAGCCTTACATATATTGAATGACGAAAATGTACCGGCTGATCCTATTATGCCGGTGATTTAAAGTGAGTTGGTATGCCGAAATCGTTGAACTGTCGATTCTGATTTGTTCAGGTCGTCATATATACAGATATGCACCGTAAAAACTTGTCTCTTTCGACGTTGGTAATTTTGTGTACGTCCCTGGGTACGTCAGCTATGGAAACGCGACGCACGACGTACATCATTTTGCATTATGGAGAAATGCGGATTTTTACGATTTAGTAAGAAATAATTGAAAAATAAAAAAGATGTCTGGAGATATTAAATTTCCAGATATAAACATGCTGTAAAGAGCAAAAATAAAAGCGCTGGCGAAACTAGTGGTCCAAAGGTAGGTGGAACAGATTTACACATCTGTTTTTAAAACCAAGTGTATTTCATACATATGAGTAAAAGGAAAATCGTCAATTCAATGGCGTTTCTGGTTGTCTCATTGTCCAGCATTAGAAAAAATGATAATATTATTATGAACAAACTATATTAATTACTATACCAAACAGTAAAGCGTTTGTTTACGAGAATATAATACTATATTGATAGAGTCTTTTTATTTCGAAGAGGACACGCATGATAATTATGATTTATTAATATTCTTCAGCAAGGGAGAACAATAGAATAATATTTCACGTTCACGGTCTACACCGTCACCTATTTGAGGTCCTAATTCCTGTCGTACATGTATAACCTCTTTGGTTCGTACTGTCTAGCCACACACTATGTCTTGACTGTTCATACAGGAGACAAAAGTAAGGCTTGGTCATGACAGGACTTAAAACATAGAGAATTGAGCTTGCTGTTAAACCTGACAGGAATGACTTATTCTCTTTCCAGTAGATGATGGGCTTCTTTTGTTGATTCACGGCGGAAGGATCTCACAGATACCTTATTGTATAAGTCGGAATGCATTATATCATAGTGTGTGGGAGAGCTCCAATTTAGTATGGCGCTTTGTGGTTTGTCAGGGTTGTCCTGCCCTTAATTTCTGATTGGAAAGTTGCCAGCTTAATAGGTGATATACCTAGCTATTTACAAATACCTTGGGACAGATGCAACGACTTTAGGTCGGCGGGATACTAGATGTATACGAGCAGACCTCCTCTGAGGACCTTGTTGTTCGACCCTAGGTCACAATGTACTCTGAGGTCTTTGTGTCGCCATGAAGAGGCATTGCGTAGAGTCTATCAATAGCAATTTATGTACTGACAAGAGAACTTCTCCATTCAGCATTTCAGGGGAACAGGCTGAAATCAAAAGCTTACAAACGCGCTAAAACGGCTCCACACTTATTGCATCTCATGGACCCTATTGATACAAGTCACACAAAAAAATAACATGGAAAAGTTATGAATTAATTGTTACAGTATTCTTACTACATTTTATATTAAATAAGATGTTTGATACTGTTGTTCTTCCGGTGGGGACGTAAAAACGCTGTATGCAGTACTCACTCTAAGAAATTTGCTTTTCAACAATTTAAAAATATGATTATTTTCATTATTAACTTACTAAATATTAAATTGGAAAACTAATTAATTATTTATTATGTCCTTACTATGAATATCCAGCAGGTGTTGACAATATTGAGGTAAGCGATTACTCGTACATTGGCCTTGTACTTTTCGTACTGGCTGATTTATCAATCCGATACAATGTATGGAAAATAAACTAAAAAAAAATATAATTCATAATTAAATTTACCTCGGCAAGAATCCGGAGAAAGGGAACAAATGTGTACAGAAGTAATCATTATTTTTTCAGATAATTTTGATTTAACCATATATTTAAACTATTCTATTTTTTACGAATTTATTTTAGCTCAACTCGTGAATCTTCAAATCAAGAATGGTATCAGTTATTATGACTACAATGGAGAAAGGGGATTATTACTCATTCTAAATGCAACGGAGAATAGGGAGGGTGAGGCTATTATTAGTTTAAAATTTTGTTTGTCCACTTACTTTAT
Organism: Saxidomus purpurata; assembly: GCA_022818135.1. Classification (NCBI taxonomy): domain Eukaryota; kingdom Metazoa; phylum Mollusca; class Bivalvia; order Venerida; family Veneridae; genus Saxidomus; species Saxidomus purpurata. The sequence continues at coordinate 30,165,605 of JAFMSR010000004.1, forward strand.
TAGATATATAAGTATATATATATATATATATATATATATATATATATATATATATATAAATATATATATATATATTACTAGAAAACAGTCTTGGTGCAGAGTTTTGTAATTATATCAAAGAGTACTGGAAAAGATTTCTTCACGACTGTTTGCACAGTTAATTTTATTAATTAAATCTTTATTTTAAAGCCATATATAGTTGTTTTTTTAATTCATCGTATATTTTGACTTTTTTCCGGCATTTTAAGGGTTTTAAACCTAAATACAATGTATAATATTAAACCTTGCTGAAGAATATGAATCAATTATAATTATTTGGCTCAATATATTATATTGTCTTGAGGTTTAAAACCCTTAAAATGGAATCGAATCTATTCGTCTTATACAAATACTATTCGCCAGTCTATTGTTTTTTGTTTTTTTGTCTGTGCCTTGAAGATATTAAGCACTATTATTAGTTTATCTATGAAACTGACTCGCGAAAAGTATTTTGATAATATTATGACGAATATATTCGATTCCTATCTTCTCTTATATCTTCAAATATCTATTTCAAATCAATGCAAAATGTGACAATTTTATGTCAGTAGGATAGACATAACATTTAATCACAAATTACACAAAACTAACACTTTAGGCAATTTGAATTAACAGTAATTTGAAAAAAGATTGCCATTGCACTTGTTGCAGGGACAGAAGTAGATGTCAAAGAGCTACAACAGTTTTTTAAAGGTGTGTTGAATTTTGAAGTTGAAGAACCACAATCGGTATATGAGAGAGATTTATCAAGAGAGGAGATTAAAGCTAAGCTAGAGGAAGTACGAAGGAAACTTCACAAAACCAACTATTACTGTTTTATATGCGTGATATTGAGTCATGGTGACGAGGTAAATATACAAGAGATATTATGACCATATAATATATGACGCTATTTCTGTCAAATTTCTTATATACCGGGTAAAGTTTTATATGGGACTCCAACCCATATTCTGGTCTAAGTAGCAGTGGAATAATTACCTGAGACCTTATCAACATAGGCTACCACCTTATTGCGACATTAAGAATTTAAAAGGGGCAGTGAGAGACGTTGAAACGGAACAAACCAAAAATTACTGGCAATGTTCCCCTGAACAAGTATTAAATATATAATCACCGGCAAAAGAAACGCATCCTGACTGTTAAATGTGTGGCAAAACATCATTATTTTATGCGGACTAATATCGAATTAAACTTTACTACCTGTATGTTTATAAGACTAATAAAACTGACACGGTTACATTTCCTTTGCCTTTCAGTATATAAAGTTATATTTATTCGCATTTTAACAAGATGAAATCCGAAAATAAAATGTAGATGTCAAACCTGCGAGCAAGGACTACTGACTCGAATTAGTTAATACGGTCCTTGTGTATATGTGACATTTATTTTACAGGTGTTCCAATATTGCCAAATATTGCCTGGGTTTTTCTTGTCTTGATTAGATCATTTGTTTTCTGATCTTGTGCTGAATTTCCTTACTCCATCAGTTTGGAATGTTACATTTCAACATGCTGCTTAATCACTTGAAAATGCAATTTCAAAGAACTTAAAATCTAGATGTGCAAGAAGTACATGTACTTTTAACTTTGATTCAGATGTATATAGAAATGTTGTCAATAGTAATTAAAGTGTCACTATCTCAGAAGTGAGTAACTAACAACTGCCCCTGTGTAAAAATTGTACTACAATATAAATTCATCAGGTGAGGGCGTGAAATTGTCTCTTCCTATACGGATATGCCTAATGAATAGGAACAATAATGTTGCATGGGTTCTTTATCTCCGCATGTACCAAACACTAATATTTTACTAGATACCCTTAGACAGCTGCACACTAGACTTATATTGATAAAAGTAGTTACATATATGTTGATATAGTAAATACACAGATCGCAGACGTCAGAACTGTGTGTATCGCCTGCATGTGAATTGAAAGGGAGGAAGGCAACTTTTTGACAAACTCTAGATGTAGTTACGATAGAAAATATAGAAAAAGAGTTGTCATAATACATTTGTATGAACTTGATAATTTTGTAACAACAAATGTAGAAAATGAGAAACGTTGCATTGAACTCTTTGAACAGTTAAACTTGTCAAATAAAATGAGTTAAGTCTTGAAAATAAATCTTTTCAACTGGCAAATGTTCGTCCATTGATCAAAACAGGCATCATTGCACAAAAGACAAAATGTCAGACCGAGCTTAAGAATATCAAAAAAATGTGTAACCATTAGGGATGACTTACGGCTTAGTAAAAACGATACTTAATTAGAAGTTCAAAACAAATTAAAGAATGAATATGAATCGCTAAAGAAAAGAGAAGACTTATTAACTTGTGAGAAAGTCCTTACACCAAATAGTACAATTTATATTATAACAGGCAAAAAGGATGCTTAGCAAAGGCCCATAAAGTAAACCCTGCTGTTTAGTCTGCTAGCCATTATTTGACACCGCAAGTATTTAATTGTACTACATCGGCAAATGTACATGTAAATGTCATAATTTATATCTGAGACACAAACGTTTCTGACGTAAACCTTTGTGACAGTTAAAAGGTCCGGGGTATTTTGTACCTTCTTGATGAATTTAGCATTAGTGGCGAATCTTACCATGAGGTATGTACCATATCAAAAGATTTGCCATCAATATTTAAAGTAAAATATAATAAGCATATATTCAATTCCACTGTTGATATTTGTAGGTATCACGCCGATATCTGGGGTCTCATGATACATGAAAGAGTGAAGTGTATAAACAATAGATATACAAAATATAAAACTGAAAATTTAAAAACAAATGAAATGAAAGACGTCTTTACATTTAGGCTATAAGGAGACATCAGATAAGACAATATTTTAAAGTATCTGTACGAAAGATAAATGAGAATCACCTTTGATTGCATTTTACATCATGGGTCCGCAGTACTTATGATATCAATTAATTTAGCGCCTCATGCGTTTTCAGTTTGACATGCGGTTAGTATAGCACCGTGTAATATTCATTTATTTTATAGGTATCAACCTTTGAAGTATTATATAGTTAGTGTTGATGCCGGTTTCAATATTATGCTTACATTCAGAAGGCAAATGTTTATCAGTACTTATTTTCATAATAAACAAAATATTTCCCGCAACGAATGACGAAAAGAAGGAAGATGCGTATAATAGTTATGGAGAGAGACATTGACAAGTTTACGTACATGGTTCACGTAGATTGGTATTCTCTACAATTGAGAAATATTATGTTTAAGCGCCAACAACAGTTCTGTTGTGTTGAAAAGCCTTTAAGAAATTTCAGTAAATCGACAGTTTGTGGTTATTATCTGTTTCAGTATTTGTTTAAGACTATAGTCATATTTCTTTGTAGCCCAAATCAAAGATTCCAAGAACGAATAATTTACTCAGAATAAATATATCAACACTAGTAAAATTGAAGTCGTATCGCAGAAAAAAAATGAATATAAAGCATGCTACATGAGCGGCTACAAAAAGCGTCAAGATTTGTTTAGATATAGCTCTTATGTAGAATACTTTAACTAATTATTTCTGTACGTTATTCAGTATTTCTTTGTATTCTTTAGTAATAATTAATATATACTATAATAGTATGCCTAGTGAAAGCGCAAAGGAAAATGAGGTTTATACCGCCTGATTAAATGGGTTATTATAGTCAAATATTTCCATGAAAGTAGAAATGAATTGAAATACTGCATCTTCATGTTTAACAAAGAACATATTCATTCAAAACAAAATTAAATTCAATATAAAACCTGACGATTTTATAAGTAATTACATTATTCAATTCAGACGTGGAAAACATGTTTTGATTCGACATTTACATTATATTTCATAAAACTTTTATAAAATGATGCATTAGTTCTAAAGGAAACTGTTAATCCCTTACGCCGCGTCTTGCGCCATGGTTGATGTCGCATCCATAAGGACCTGCCTGCACTACTATATTTCATAAGGAATTGAAATTAATAATAATAATAAATAATAATTAATAATAATTAATAATAATTATTAATAATAATAATTAATTTGTAATACACTTTAAATGTTTTAAAAATAAAGACAAGGAAGGTCGATCGCCATCTTTTTACCAAGCAGAAGCGGACATCCCTATTCAACGGCATTTTTACGGCCCTCTCGGCGACCCTATACGGCAAGGTACATTGTGTCAAGGTATCGGTCAAGGCCGTTGAATAGGGATGTCCGCTTCCGCTTGGTAAAAAGATGGCGACCGTCCACCCTTGTCTTTATCATTAAGTAGAAGAAACGGATTTTTTTTTCGCAAAAGACTGGATTTTTTAGCATTCATTTCGAAATATATTTGTGCAACCAGGTCCCTATGGTCGCATCTCGCAAAATATCCAACGCAGCGGATAGATACATGTACCGCCTCTTTATCCTTATGCTGCGCGATTTTGCATGGATTCATTTCTTCCGCGTTGTAAAACCTTTTGCACTATAGCGCGACAAAAAAAAACGGAGTCCGCCTGGGCCGTACTGTAATGTAGTTGCACGTAGGCCGGTGATAGCTATGCTGAAATCTTAACAGTTGTTTGTTATTTTATTAACGCTATTTAAATTATTCATATACATTGTAAATTATTTTGTGTGAATAAAATCGGCATAAATTAATTTAGTTAATATTTTTTATATAGAATGTAAATACTTTAATATGATTTAAGTCGTTTGCAACTCTTGCAATCTTTATCAAAAGTTTGAGCTTATTAGGACAGCCACACAATCAGACATACAAATGCAAATGCTTAAACAGGTTATCTTTGAAGGTTGGCCCAATGACAGAGCCAACTGCCCCATTCAGTTATTAGAATTTTGGAACTTTCGGGACGAACTTTCTGTCATTGATGGTATAATCTTAAAAAGCTCCAAAATACTCATTCCCAAAGAGCTCAGACCTCTAATGCTTGAAAAGATACATGACTCACACCTAGGAGTAGAAAAGTGTACACAGCGTGCACGGGAACTACTGATTTGGCCAAATATGCCAGCTGACATTAAGTCAACAGTACTAAAGTGTCCAATTTGCATCGAACACAGGTGCTCAAATGCTAAAGAGCCATTACAGCCTTTACATTACCTGATAGACCATGGCAAATCTGTTCAACAGACTTGTTTCACTGGAACAACAGTGATTATATTCTGTTGGTTGATGCATACAGCAAATATTTCGAAGTAAGCCAGCTAACAAGTACTAGCTCAAAATCTGTCATTGAAAAGTTGAAAGGTTACTTCAGCAGGCATGGGATTCCAGAGACATTGTATTCAGATAATGGGCCTTGTTATGCAAGTTTTGAGTTCAAGGATTTCTCTAAACAGTATGACTTCCTGCATGTTACGTCATCCCCAAATCATCAGTCAGGAAATGGTTTGGCTGAGGTAACAGTGAAAACAATCAAGTCCCTGTTTACAAAAACAAGGCAGGCTGGGAAAGATCCTTATCTAGCACTCCTTGAATATAGAAATGCCCCATTAGCCTGTGGGAAGTCTCCCTCACAATTATTAATGAGTAGACAGCTCCGGTCAACTCTGCCATTAATTTCCCAGAAACTTGAGCCTCATATGCCCAATAAACAAATCATCAGAGAGAAAATGGTTAGGTCAAAGGAAAAATCAAAGTTTCATTATGACCAATCTACTAAACCCCTGAAACACTTAGAAACTGGAGAGGCAGTAAGGATAAGGCAAGGCAAACAATGGTTACCAGCCATAGTTAAACAAAAAGAGCATGATAGATCATATCTTGTGGCAACTAAAAATGGAGCCATTTACAGAAGAAATAGGCGTCACCTCCTCAAATCAAATGAACAGTCCTTTCAAGAACTAGATCATAATCTTACGTCACATACTCCTCCCATAGAGGACCAACACAACTTCAATAACTCTGTGCCTAGTCCCGTGGTAAACAAATGGCCTGAAGGGTTTAAGACTCCAAGTCAGACATCGACAACCCAGAATCCAACTATATCCCCTACAGAAGCCGAACAATCGCCTGTCAAAACATACTCACCTTTATCCCAGAGCTCTGCCTCCCCTACATATACAACAAGATCAGGTCGTAGTGTTAAACAGCCTCAAAGACTGATATATTAATACATTATTAATATTGATGTTAGATTGATTATTATATGCTTATAATACACTGTATTATGATTATAATTGCCGTAAAGCATTTAACATTGAACATTTGATGCGCAGATTCATTACAATTATTTGGGATGTAATACATGTGTTATCATGGAAAGGTGCATTGCAGGTGAAATTGGAGCAATAAATAATCAATTAAACTGACATTACTCCGTGATGGTGTGAGAACACAACTTCTCTTACAAACATTATAACCGAGAACATAACACCACCAGAGTTCCAGAGTTGCATGAACAGTTTATAATAAAAGACTATCCCTGCTAATTAGCAGCTGAGAAAATCAGATAACCCGGAAATGAACTCTAGTGAATGAATCTCTCAATTCATTGATCAATATCTATTTCAATTTTCTAAAGAAAGGGAGATGTTACATTATTGCCAGTGTTTAATCCAAGCTGATTCGCTACCTGTATTTATACTGCTGATAAGCAACGCCCACTGACCATTATATGAACTCACATTGATTTCTATCTGTGGGTCACTTTTCTTCCAGAATAAATCTAGTAAACATGAACGCTCACTTGCTCTTTCATTAAACCCATCACATCAAAACAATTTCGAGCGTTAAAATGGTTCTGTGGGAGGATCTTGTCATTTTATTTATTGGACATGGTTAAGCATTGTTTTGATTATCATATGATTGATTTTACGTAGGATTGGTTGCATTTAAACGGGTTTTTTTCACATAATCCAATCAAATTATGTGTGTCGTTAGAAATCGGCGTTTTATGCCACTTGCTTCGAAGTTAGATGTATCAACTTTGAAAATCAATAGTTTTGTTTATTGGCAAGAATAAATGGGGTTTGGACCAGTCTAAAGAAAATCTTATTACGGAGGGATCAATGTCAGGGATATTTGATAATTTGGCCAGAAGCTTAAATATCTTTAATTACGTAACAAGCGGTCGGAAAAATAGGCTAGCATTTCTTTGATGTTTAAAGAGGCACTCTCTACATCTAACTGATTATATCCTCAAAACATAGATTATGTGTTCAATGAACGTAAAATGATAAATAAATACAATTTCAAAGAAGAACCTATGGCGAAAAATGCCTCATTTTACCACGACTAGAGGCATTCTATAATAAATCGTATCCACCCATTAATTGTACAACAACAACTCTACATAGATTATTGAATGGTTTACGGTACTGCAGTATATTTTAAACCGCTGATTTTATCAATAGTGACTAGGAATGCATAGCTGAAACTTTTAGGTTAATTTATAATACTTTCAAAGATTCTAACATTTATGTTTTGGAGGTTATTTAGTTTGACATCAGTTAGTTATAGGGTATGTCCCTTTAACAATTTTTATTCGGGTAAGATATAAAACATCTGTGACAAGGTTCCCTATTTAGTATAATTGTATATAAATCCTGCGAATTTTGTGTGAAAATTCGAAAACATGATTTAACTATAGTTGAACAAAATTTTACGATCTTTGTTAAAAATCCTATCATTTCAAATGCAAAAATCATTTAAAAAATGTAAAATATTTATGAAAACTACTTTTTAAGGCATAATTTATATAAAAGATACAAAATATTTAATGAAAATTGTTTAAATTCGTAATTCAATTGTTGGAGAATACAAAGTTGATTATTTGTGCTAAACAAAATCAAATTCTGACAAACCTTTTCAGAAAAAAACAAGCATTTTTAAACTTTCAACACTCCAATGTTGCCTCATCTCTAAGAGGGAATTCTTTTAACTGCATATTACAGTCACACAAAAACTCAGTTGTTGTAGATTATATTAAATCTAGTTTCAGAAAATCAAAAATAAATTTAATTCCTATATAGAATATTTAACAAAATAGCTACATCCCTTGATGACTTCCTTTCTATAACAACAATCAATTATATAATTTTTCAATTCTTAGAAACTACGAGGTTGATTACTTTTGCTAAATATAATCAAATTATGGCCAGCCTGTCTAGAAAAAAAAACATTTTTTAATTATCTAGTCTCCTGTTGGATTGGGTTTAGGTAGGGTTGTTGGGATGGATACAAGAAATAGTTATCATTAAATTATTTGAGCCAATTACAATTACAATTTGATAACCGGTACCAATTAAAGGACAATAGCGCTAGAAATACCAAGCGAATGTTGACAAAAGTGGCAAAATGTTATACTATAATAATTTTTAGGTTTTATAAAATTCTATCCATTGGTAACATAGGTATGGCTCCGGACGGACAGACAAACGGTCAACGTCAGAATATCCTTTGGCGGAGGATAATTAATGAAATATAGAAATTGTGGGATTACATTAATGGCAAGCTGTTCCCTACATGCCTAATATTTGGCTTGGGGTGTCTATGAACTTCATCCAGCTATATCGTGGGTAAATGGTTCAACAGCAACGCCATCACGTATATAAATCAGAAAGACTAGATCTATCAACAAAAATGACATAATTTCAGTCCTCAGAAATGAAAAGAACTACGAAAGATAATTTCAACTTCTTGCAAATACGGTTCCAATAAGCCCGACCCTTATTTCAATTGCTCTTGATCAACTGCATTTACTGCTGAGAATAGATTATATCCTGTTAGCTAAGCTTATAGATGATTGCAAATTTGAGGTTTTAGGTGAAAAAAACAACTATTTAGAACATTTAAAGGTCTCAGAGATAAGGCAATGAGGTGTTTCCATCAGAATATGGACATAAATGAGCACGTCAATTGCCTTGTAATCAGTCATGGCAAACTGACTAGCGAAAAATCAGTTACATTTGTAGTTGATTACATGATTAAGGCCTGGATTGCAACATTTCAAAATGTGTCTGGTAAGGGGAGATTAAGTTACAACAAAGTGAATGTCTACTTACATGCGTTGCTGTAGAATGACACGGGATCTTTTATAAATATAGTGACAGGGGGTCGAAAATAAAGATGGAAAACAAATCCAAAATCTAAAATCTTCCAACTGGTCAAATCAGGCGCATGACGAACTAATAATGAGAAAGCATATCCAGCATTTCTCACAAGTTCAGAGTACTTTGAGGGAACCGGGAAAATACAAAATCCTCGACCAAACTCACGTGTGAAGAAATAAGTTGAAAGAAATGAACGTAGTTACGCGCACTTGTAAACGAAGAAAGTTGTTGAACGATTTTTTGAGTATACACAGTGTGTAAATAAAACTATGATAGCTATTAGACGCTGTGTGGTGCTTGCTTATTATGTTATTATTGTGTAAAATTATCAGCGATTTGTTTGTTTGTTTTTAATTTATTGTTGCTGTTATCACGAACAACCTTTCATTTTCTGTGTTCCTTTTCTTTTTTAACATATACTTTAATTACAAAATGTGGTAAATAACAAATACTAAATTATTAATAAACCTACTATGTATCCAACAGTCTGGTCAGTTCACAATTTGGTAAACACATAAATTGCTAAAAAGTATAATCAAGCGCGTTCAACGCAGCAATCATTCCATTTGTAGAATGAATCATTTTCACGAGAGCCATTCATGAGTCTGCATGCAATCTCTAAAACGGTTTGAATTCCAAATACATGTATGTTGTCATGTTGATTTATATTCACATATTTTCAAGGCAGGCATCCAAACAAAGGAAAACGACCCGGAAAAAATAAAGCTAAAAGAAAATCGTATAACGGAAGAAGAGATCCGTGAAACATTTAACAACTACCACACACCCAATTTCATAGGTAAGCACTAGTCAAGCTATGGTTAATGTTGTACAATATACGCAAGTGGTTTCATAACTGCAATAGGGGCTATACAGCAGTTCACAAAAAAGATTTAATGTTTTCAAAATATGAAACTGTAAAAATATATCTAGGTCAACCGACATTGTTAACATTTAGAACTAGTTATACCCCCAAAACGAAGTATTGGGGTATAAAGGAGTCACTCAGTGGTCGGTCGGTCAGGCGGTTGATCGGTCCGTTGCATTTTTCTTGTCCGGAGCATAACTTGAATCTTACTGGCTCAAATTCAATACAACTTTATACAATGATCAATCACAAAAACAGAAAGTGCTGTGTACAACTACCATAACTCTATCTTGACTATGTACAGAGTTATTGCCCTTTTCTTTCCTTGTCTGGAGCATAACTTGAAAACTACTGGTTGGAATTCAAAACAACTTTATACAATTTTCGAGCACAATGAGAGGAAGTGCAGTGTACAAGAACCATAACAATATCTTAGTTATTGTCCTTTTTTCCTTGTCCGGAGCATAACTTACAAACTATTGGTTGGAATTCAATACAACTTCATACAATGGTCTAGCACAATGAGAGGAAGTGCAATGTACAATAACCATAACACTTTCTTGACTTATTACAGAGATATTTCCAAGAACCATTACTCTGCTTTAGTTTTTGTACAGGGAATTCTGTCCCTAATAACTTCTTCAGTTGACAAAGCAGTCTTGTATTAATCACTTTAAATATCACAGTAACATGTACTTGTCAACGTTTATCCATTTCTTTGAAGAAGTGACATTATGAATTAAATAAATATAAAATAACTTGATATGGCTTTTAAAGGGTTTTAAACCTTAGGACTAGATGTGGAAATAAAGAATTTGAAATGTTTCCTTTCTTTAAATTAAAAAATAAATGTGTTTCAGCTAGGTTAGCAAAAGAAAATTATTTTATTAACAAATTCAAACCAAGGCTTAACGCCATCAATTTGCATTAATTATCTGCATTTTTACAACAGTAATCTCCCTTGCAGGAAGTTATGACGTCAACGTCATGGAAACAACGTCATTCACTACAATTGTGCCTGATGAATTGTATGAAACGCGTAGCACAGTTAATTTAGTTAATTAAATCATTATTTTAAAGCCATATCAAGTCATTTTGCCTTTTCCGGCATTTAAAGGGTTTTAAACCTTAGGAATATATATATATATATATGAAAAATGTTAAACGATGTGCCGGAATAAGTAAATTATTAAAAATGAAAATAGTGACACTATATGAGTTTTCTATTTGTATTTTTTGCCAACCGGTTTCACTATATGATCAGGGCAAATATAGCATACAATTTGATATCTTGAAACCGGTTGGCAAAAAATACAAATAGAAAACTCATATAGTGTCATTATTTTCATTTTTTTTATAAATATATATATATATATATATATTAAAAGATAAAAACACAGTCCATGAAATAATTAAATTATTATTTGCAAATTTTATGTTTTTCGGTGGTTTATCGAAATATAACGGTGAATTATATCCCGATAAACTCGCTGCCACTCAGTGAAAGTTATCAAAATCTGTTACCCGGATTAACGTCAAAAATTATACCGAGCGTACTCGTAATGATGTCATCTTTGCGATGCTTCCTGATGACGTTTCCCGCAATTTTGACATTTTATTGAAATAAACTCAACAAAAGTAGAGTTTTAGACATAAAACAAACAAACAAAATGTTGGTATCGATGTAACATCACGATAATTTCACTCGTGAACACCAAAATTTGTTATTTTCACTTCTGGTGCCTACTCGGTGAAATTATAACGTGATTTTACACCGAAACCAACAATTATCCTCTATGTATTTACTAGAAAACGTTACGTCAAAGTTGTGTACACATGTGTATGTGTACACAACGTCAAAAATGAAGACGTCATCAATTATTGTTTAATTTAGGCTTAAAAATGTCAATGAACTTAAAGGCACTTGTCTTGTTAACGGGTCTCTTATTTGTTGATCATACACTGTCCTTCTATTACGAGGCTTTTATATTGGCCAAACAGGGGATAAGCTTCGTAAAAGAAGGACAGTGCATGATCAACAAATAAGAGACCCGTTTACAAGACAATAGCCGGTAAGTGGTTATTTAGATAATTGTTTAAAAAGGATCCCAAATATTCAATATTTCCCTTTTACAAATTTCAAAGTAATGATGTTTCAGCTAGGTTATCTAAAATATATATATACAAAATATATAACCTTAAGGTTTAAACCATTAAAATGCCGGAAAAGGCAATATATATAATGAATTAAATAAAAATGACTTGATATGGCTTTAAAATAAAGTTTTAATTTCAAAATTAACTGTGCTACGCATTTCATACATTCATCAGGCACAATTGTAGTGAATCTCTATTTAATGTACAATACTTCGTATAATATACATACATATACATCTTATATGAATGTGTGTGTGTATTATACGGCGATTTATTATACTGTGAGTGCATGTATCGTGTTGTAATATATAAATATTTCTAAACTGCTATCTATTTCAATGATATAATTATGAAATAACATCCGTTCCAGCGGTGTTAGTCGTTTAATAAACAATGATTTGGAGTACTGATATGCAGTAATTAGCCACGAAGGCCTGAGTGGTTTATAACTGCGCATCAGTACGACAAATTATTGTTTATTAGACGATAACAACGCTGAAAAGGATGTTATTTCGATTCTAACATGACCAGCTATTACAAAAGGTGAATAAATGCAAAGCTTTATTTTCTACGCGAACGCTCATTTAACGTCATGCGGTGCAATATGACGTCATGTTTACAGCATATCGGTTCCCGCGTTGTTTATGGTTTAATATAACATAATTTTTCTACTCTTTGTATATAGAGACAAAATCGTGAGTCATGTTAGAATAATGCTTTCAAAATGGCTTTTCATAAATTCTAAGGCTCCAAATTTAAATATTTAATTTAAGAATTAGATCACATTTCTTTTGTTATGTGTTTTGCGACATAAATATAGCTTTATAATTACCTTCATGAAACTATTTATAAATGTTTTTATGTTCTAATGTAATGATATTGTTTTGCAAACAAAATATTTGCAAAGACACACGCAAGAATTTCCAAGTATAACACTGACATTTCAAAAATGGCGGCGTGGGCTCAACACCACTGGGGTATTCTAATTGTAAACAAACGAGGAACTTGAGAGTTGATGAGTAAAAAGTGAGCGGTTTAAAGACAGTTTTCAACTTTTGATAGGTAGCTGATAGGTTTCAGGCCATTTCAACCACGCATTAAGAACTTACCTTGAAAATTGGATAGCGATAAAAAAAATGAAAATCAAATTTTTCTCAAATTTTGCCTCAAAATTGCTGTAGATGGATAGCAAATGATCTAACTAAGAAAATGAATACCAACAACCCTATGTTTATTTCAAAAATAAAAATTCTACAGGGGATTTTCAATTTTTATGGTGCCTTGCTGTTCGTTTTAAATCATTCAATTTATCTATTTGGGCTGTATTTTTATGCAATAACTACATCATTAACAATGATTTGTAAACAAAAATACAAAAATGATAGGATAAATGAAATGTTTTGATTCCTTTTTCTCTGTGATTGCACTTGAGGAGTCTTGCTTGTTGAACTGGAAGTAGTCCGGCATGTGGGCGTGGTTACAAAGTGTTATCACGTCAGTGACGTGATATCATTTTAAAATATCGGACGGGTGTTATCGGTCAGATTTTATGCTAGTTGCATGATAAAATTAATATAGATGATCAAATATAGGTTTTCATAAGTATGATTACGACATCCTGAATACATACAAGCATAAAATTAAAACATATGATTATTTTGTGCAGGACGGCCGAAAATCTTTCTACTCCAGGCGTGCAGAGGCCTGAAAAAACAACGAGGGTTACAAATAGACAGCCCTGGAACGCTTGGTAAAGATAACTTGTTAGTGGATAAGCAGGTTCTAATTCCAGAAGATGCAGACACGCTATTTGCTTTTCCGACAACTCAAGGTACTGTTTTCTTCAGTATATTTGTTTGTCGTAATTTGGTTTTTTATTTCATTTATCTCAATTCCTAAAGATACAAAATAGAATAGCTGTAAAGAAACATTTCAAGTTTTAGGGCGTAGAATCAAAGACGTTAATCATAAATTTTGAATTATGTTCATGTTTATAAACGAGGTTCTACTTGGAATAAACTAAGACATTTTAAGGTAATTAAAAACTCCTTCAGAAGTGACACCCCACAAAGCACAGGAGTTCTAATTATTTAATTGTTTTTGACCGCGTATCACATAAGACCATGTCTGAGTATGTGTCTCTAGACTAGACATTTAGTTGGACAATTAGTACGTTTTATCGATACGTTGATATGATTGGTTTATTGTTTATTTCCAGTTGTTTGTTGTTTCAAAGTGACATTATGAGCATCTTACTGCACATAGTGTATTTTGGTGACAGTTGTATATAAGCAATTTTCGGTTGCTGTGCATTTAAATGTTTTAAACTAATGGTAATGCCGCATTAGTATTTGAAGTTGGTGCTTTAGAAATAACAAAACTGGACAAATAAAATAATAGTTCCTTTCTTCGCAGTGATCTCCCTTGTGTTGTTGTAGTTGTTGGTAGAGATTTCGGCAATGGAAGGGAAGCAACTCCTGCATACAGTTGTTGTTGTTGTTCTAATTGACTCTCCCAGTCAAAATAGGAAAAGTAATATTTGTAGTTATTAATAGTTATAATTTCGTTATGATAGCAGGAGGAGTTTGGTGTGTTTGGTTTTCTGTACCCTTTTTACACACACCTATTTTAGCTGGATTTTTACTTGAAAAAAATGTGCATGTTTACACTTTGAGGAATGAGTTTATTATCCAACAATTCTATTATTTTGTATCACAAAATATCATATTTTACATTTGATAACATAGGCATTATATTCAGGTTTTGCTTGTTCAGCCAGAATTGGTTTCCTTGAGTTCTTTTGGGGTCATGCATTAAATATCAACCATCACCAATTTCTACAATACTTACATGTCAGTGTTGTTTGATGGCCCGCTGTGATACTTTGTATCACTGTTTAAAATTTCTTGTTTAGCTATTCGCTAATTCTGTGTATTCTATGATCTTGTTCACTGTTCAGATTTGGCCTACAATTTAGGATAGGAATTAATTTCAACCAGGCAAGTACTGGGAAGGAAGTCTGATTGTTTTGCTTCTTGCTGCAAGCTCGAAAAGTACTGTTTATCTTTGACGTTCTTTCATCAACATTGACATCACAGTATTTAGCATTTAGAAGCATTTGAACCTGGAATGCAAATTTATTTTGAATCGGCAATTTACAGAATACTTGCTGTTTTATTTTATTAGTCAAGAATGAAAAAACAAGGGATAAAGAGGAGAAAAAAGCAAGCAGATAACTCTTTCCGAAATTTGGGTACTCTCGATTATAAAAATTACCTCCCTTGGTGACCTCATTGTGAGCTATAACTAGTTTTAGAAGTTCTGTTCCTGTCTGGCGTGTATCAATTTGGGTAAATTTAAGATTAACTAGGGCTGCAACAATACAGGTTTCCTTCCGTTCGGATATGATCCTGTCCGTTATCGAATTTTGGTATTCGACTGCCTCCAAACTTTAACGCCGGTATTGATTCCCGTGTTCTAGAGGCGCTGTGGCGTAGGGGTAGAGCGTTGGACTGCTAACAAGGAGGTCGAGGGTTCTCATCCTGGTAGCGGCATTTCAAAATCCGTTCATTTGGAGCGACTATTTGTCAGAGCCCCAGGAAGAGCTCATCGGGGTAGTTAATGTAAGCTGCAAGTACTTGTTCTACAGTAGGTATATACTGAATCAATAACAAAAAAAATGATTTTTCTCACCTATGAGATACATATTTCCGCGCATTTACCCATGTGAGATAAACTTATCTCACATCGCTTATCTCGCATCGCTGCCGCACTATTTCTACATTGTAAGCAGACATAAAAAATCGAAATATGACTGTAAAATTGTTAATTTGTAAATAAACACAGGGTTGTTGGTATTCAGTGTCTTAGTTAGATCATTTTCTATCCATCTATAGCAGTTTTGAAGTAAAATTCGAGAAAAAGTTGATTTTCATTTTTTCATCCCCATCCTGTATTTGCACTTATTCCTTCTTACTTGTGTGAAAATGCGATTTAAACGGTGAGAAAATAAATCTACCATGTCCATTGAGTTATGGATAAGGAAATCCCACCCGAGGGTTGAGATACGTCCAAAAAACTCGACAGAGCCTCGTTTTGTGACGTATCTCAACCCTCGGGTGGGATTTTGAGATACGTCAAAACACTCGGCAGAGCCTCGTTTTTGGACGTATCTCAACCCTCGGGTGGGATTTCCTTATCCACAACTCGTGAATATGTTAGATTAACTTTATCCATGTTTAGCTCTTCTATGAAAAACAGAAGAGCCATGGTCATAACCTTCTTGACGTCAGTCGGCAGTGTCGTCTTAAATGTGATTAAGCTTTCTTTAAATTCACTTTCTCGGTAACCATCAAAGCCTTGAAACTTCAGACAATTGCTTGGCATCATACAATGGCCTCTGTGGCCTAGTGATTACGGTCACCGACTGAATATCACTTCTCCCTCACCGCTGTAGGTTCGTGTCCTACTTGGGTCGGAATGTTTGTGCAAACTCTTAATTTTCAGTTCAGTTTTGTTAAATTCCACTTCTCAATTACCATTCACAGCTATGATAGAGTAGTTGAACATAGTCTCTGAATGCAAAAAGTAAGCACATGGGTTCCTATCTCAAAAGTAAAGTTTACACATATGGTTAAAGATCAAAATTTGTGGACAGATGTGTCTCCAGTTTATAACTTTACTCGTGTAGGGGTTGTCCTGATATTTACACATGTAATTGTACAGTCTGTATTGTTCAGAGACAATTGATCTTCCAGTACTTTCAGTCCTTTGATTTTTTAATTGTCGCACCTTTATGTATAAGGCGGACAACTGTAAAATATCAACCTGTAAAATCGGTTTGCCTTCGAAGTGGAAATAGTGAGACTAATGGATAAACAAGTCATGAGGCTGTTGTTGTTGTTGTTGTTGTGGTATAAAACTGCAGTAGTTTGTTTAATGCTAACTGTTAAAATACATAAGATATAGAATGAATTAAATTGTTTTAAACTTAAGCGTATTTGAACTGATCAAAAAGTACCTGTGCATAAAAGTTTCCAAGTCCGTCCTGATGTCATCTGACATTTACTGGTGATCGTGTACGACAACAGGGCATGTCACCAAACAAAACACTTTGAGAAGTAATAAGGAAGAGTGTATTCCCGACTTAAATTAACGGGGTCATTTAATTTCCATTCTAAATGTAGTAATCCAGCCATAATTCTATATATGAAGACTTTGTTCCAGCACCTGACTGCTGTCCGAAATTTGCATTATGCTAATAAGTAGTGACGTTATGACAACCAAATTAATGCGCGACGAAATATTAAAATAGAATCCGGGTTAGTGCTCACTAATAATTCAAACGAATGTAAACTAAAGAAACAATTAAATTATAGTAAGTTGTTATCATAAAAATTGAATGAGTTCTTCGGTGTTTATGCAAATTAGGTGTAAATCTTCTGACAGTTCATACCTCGATTAAATGCAGAAAAAAACACATTCAATTCTTAAATAAAAAGTGCAGATTTTCTTTGATATAACATTGAGTTTCTTTTTTGTTGTGTTATTGTATGTCTCATTGACTAGAATGAATAACTTGTTCATGGGAGAGAAATATTTTACAATTGTCTCGGACTGTCGCAAAAGTAACTTCTATCATCACTCAACACTTTACTCAATGTAAAAGAGAAAATACATACGTTTTATTGACAATGTACTAATCACAATATAACTACGTTACATATACGTAGATTATATTAAAAGGCACAGGTATTACTTCTTCATTTCATTTATTTCATTTTTATTCAAGTTCTTCACTCTTTTGATTATGTACATCATCATGTATCAACTTTTACCGACGATAATAGTTGATATGCAGTATCTGATTATGAAAAAAAAACAGCTCACATTCATGTTCATTTGTCTTTGGATAGATTACGTATCATATAGAAATAAAGAGTATGGTACCTGGTTTATCAGAGAATGCATCAACACGTTTAAGGAATACTACAAGTGTATGCATCTGGAAGATATGCTCATCACAGTGAGGGAGAAGGTTGCAAGAATGAAGGATGAAACAGAAGAAGGCGCTGTAGCTATACAAATGCCATGTGTTTGGAGTACCCTGACGAAGCGCCTTTTACTAATAAAATATAAGAGCAATGATGTATATCATAAGTAACAAGTTACTTAGTGTTATACTTCAGAGAAGGTGATCAGAGGGATTGTTGAATATATGACTAGTTTATTAGTGTATAGTCGTAAAAATACAGTAGTCTTGTAATAAATCTATTTTTGCATATGACTTTTCTGTAAAAAGACAATTAGTTTGATAGTAATTACACATGCACACAGTTGGTTTTGCATATAATCAGTTATAGGAACATGTAACACACATTTAACTCAGACTAAATGAAGTAAATAAACTTTATTCGGTTATTTTACATAAAAGTCACGAGTGAAAATGACTACTTTTGGTGTTCAAGAGTGAAATTAACGTGATATTACATCGATACTAACAATTTTTCTGTTTATTTCATGGTTAAAACGTTTACTCACTTTTATTATCTCACTTTTATTGAGTTTGTTTCTATAAAATATCGAAAATCGCGGGAAACGTCATCAGAAAACATAGCGCAAATGACGTCATTTTAACGACGTCATCGTCGCATGGTTGACGTTAATCCGGGTTAAAGATTGCAAACACAGTGCAAATAAATATGGTAATCCACTGTTTCAAAACTGTGGATTATCACTTTTATTTCACTGAGAAAACTATAATTCACTGGAAAACATAAAATAAAATGTGATCTTACACCGAAACCAACAGTTATCAATGTCTCAATGCTAAGAACATTGAAGATGAAAAACACTGTTTGTTTATTTACAGCTTTGTTATTTGGTCAATACACTTTTTGTTACCGTTGACGACATTATCGAAATTCAAGGGACGTCAATCGTGTAATCAAAATGAAAATATAATTGTTTTATATTTGACCAATTTTTGCCCTTGATTTTCATTTCTTGTTTACCTGTATTCTAGTGTCGTAAACACTATCCAGATGGTTGAATGTACATTATTATATAAAATGATATGCTCTTAAGTCTTAAGCGTGTAATTGTTATTTTATACTTAAGCTTGTTATTTTGCACTTATCCAAAAGCATCAGTAACTTATATGGGAACAAAATGTATCAAGCTGTGTTTTACCCAAAGATGGAAGGAAAAAAGAATGTTGAAATTTCATTTAGGCTAAAAAGTTCCATGTGCGATATCTCTATATATATTGGGTGTAAGGTGAAGGTATTTTTTGTGTACAGTGAATTATTGTAAATAGATATGAAAGTATAATGTCAGAGAGAAAGGCGAGTGGATAAGATGTATATTAATCAGGATATAATATATTTATTTAACAAATCATGAATATTATACTAACAAAAGGTGTATACAATTATGTATATATGAGAAAAAAATACAAAAACAAATTTAAAAAAAGAGAGTGAAAGAAATTGAATGAACAGAGGGACTGTAATTGTTGTATAAACAAGGTTGAATGAAAACGCGAATGATAGGGTTCGGTTGAACAATGAATGGAGCCCACCAAGCACGAAGTTGACAAACGGCTGCCAAACAAACTGATTCTTATCATGTATAACCACCTTTTATGCATATGAGTAAACTGTCAGTTTACACAAACTTAAGAAACAAAGTAAATTGTTTAGAAACAACTTAATGATAATACATAATTAAAACGGCTAATTGATTAGGACCTATTTCAAAACATTAAACAAAAGGAT
Organism: Saxidomus purpurata; assembly: GCA_022818135.1. Lineage (NCBI taxonomy): Eukaryota > Metazoa > Mollusca > Bivalvia > Venerida > Veneridae > Saxidomus > Saxidomus purpurata. Next base: position 30,185,507 of record JAFMSR010000004.1, read on the forward strand.
ATTACTGTAACATTGTCTAAAAATAAATCTTTACACTTGTCAGCATTTATAAAACTCTTCATATTTCAAATTTTTTAGTCAGACTTGGCCTTTCAATAAGTCTACTGGTATATTAAACTATTCATTAATTAAGTGGCCGCCGTTTCACAAGTAACTGCGTTATAACGCCAAATAAAGACACCACGAGGCAAAGTGGTACGCTGGCAACGCGTGTCTGGTCTGCAAGCTCGCACACCTACATGTATATTTTGGCATTTTACACGATCATAATCTTTGTACAAAACTGACTGGGTATTGCAGTCAGGTAAAGCAAACCCCCACGGTCGGCTTGGACTATAACCAATCTAAACACCAACAATGTAAACTACTGTATGTAGTTAAACATGTTATACAGTATATATTATTTACCAATTATCATTTTAAAATCTTATCTGTGCCATGCCAGGTCAATCCATATTTTGTGCACCATCAAAAGCAAAATAGAAGACTAATTTCAAATGGCGGGAAATAAATTATTGACAGTATTAAATTTATTCTTTTCTTCGGGAAGCCTTGCATTGACAAGTCAAGTCATTGTTTATACCAACTTCTAGTAATAAAGACAAAGTAAATCTGTATACAGTTTTACCTGGACATTACATTTGGTACCAATACTTACTTCCTTCCAAATACTAACCTAATTCAATTTTTATGCGGATACAATATTATAGGAAATAAATCAAAGTGAGATCATACTGACATTTTAGAAATAAAAAATACCAAGGTAAACATGTCTGCATAGTTTAACGATTGCGTTAAAATAATTTTGTTTGTAAACTGTCAGCACATGCGACCTCAGTCATTGTCATTGTTCAAACTCAATGCAACACGCAAATCACAGAAAGGCTTGACTGCCTTTCAAAATGACAAAACTTTAGGAACGACATAGGCTCCTCAAGCTTGTTGATGGTCACGATTCTTTCCCGTAAACTGAAACTTGTGTATGTCGTATAAGACATATTTTCACTGGTTTTATAAACTGAACTTTTTATGTTTTTGTGAATAAAGAGCAGCTTTTATATGCATTTTTTTCACTGTTTACTGGTGAATACGTTTCAACCCATATAAAAGTATTATTAACTAAAGACAGACAGAGACCGATAGACAGAAACTAAGTATGAATATTGGATGGCGATGAAACAAAAAAAATCATTTTTTATGTATTGGTCTCACTTGTTCGTCACTTTCGCCATGGCAATGCAACTGTTATAACATAAGTTTTGTGGTAGTTGTTTAGTACTTTCAGTGTGTGCTTATGATTTTTTAAAGAAAATCACATGTAACAGACGTCGAAGGAATTTTGAGGGTAAACTGCAAATTGGATATTTTTACGAAAAGAAAATATCGCCATTTCATAGGAGACAGACTTATTGGCAAATTGCCAACTCACGTATGGAGAATTTCCTAATCATAAATAAATCTTTGATTAAATTCCCTCATTAGAAACACCCCAAAAAGAATGAAAATTAAATCATCGTAAATAGTACACAATTTATAGTAGTTTACATATTTATGTGTTATGTATGTCATGAAATGATAATAGTTATGTATATACAAATTTTACATTGACTGTTCTTTGTCGTTTTTAGTTAAGTCTAGATAATCATTGCTACTCAATTCATCCTTGATCTGCTCAAGGATGATATTTGATTTTTTAAGGCATTTTTATTTCATGCGCAGTAGTGCAATTTTCCTTTTCAGTTTTTTACATCAAACCTTTAATGGCATATTTAAGGCTTGGATTAGCGATGGTTATCTATCTTTTACCTTGTGTAATAATTTTTGTGCAAATAGAGTATAAAGTCTCATATAATTCTCACTAAGAATGGCCATTTACATGGTAATATATGTTGGTTTGTGTATGTCTGTTTTATATGTAATGGATGAGACATTAATAGATATTTCAACTATTAGATGAAATCGACGGTTTATTGTCAAAATTTCTACTTTTTCGATTTATTTTTTATAGATGGAACCTATATAAATGTTCACTTCAATACTTTACAAATTCCACAAAAATATTTTTATAACATACAGGAACTTTGAATGCTGGCCGTGTGTAAATGACTACTAAGCACATTTTACAAGTATTAAATTACTGAAATGTAATTAAAGGGGCACTCCTTACATCTAGCAGATTATATTCTCAAAACATAAATAATGTGTGCAATGATTGTAAAATGATAAACAAACACAATTTTCAAGAACATCACTTATCTAAAACTGCCTCATTTTAGCAGAAATAATCAAAAGAGAGGCTTTCTGTAATAAATCGCTATCCACCTATTCATTGTACAACAACAACTTTACATAGATTAATGAATAGTTTTGTACCCCTACCCCCATTTTGGCATTTGGCAAAATTTGTCAGTTTAGTCACAAAATATGAGGTCAAAATATTTTTTCTCAAAATTGTTCGTTTTTAGCACTGTCTAAAATATTTCTATTGTGCCTAAGTTTACTACTGCATAATTGTTTTTTCACGTTAAATAATAATATTTGAAATATAACAAATGTAAATTTCCGGAAATGCAAAAATCCAAAACCTCACCAGTGACCCCCTTAAGTAATAATACTTGCAAATATTCTATTACTTATGCTTTTGAAGTTACTTTATTGGACAACAGTTCTGTGACCGATGGTTATCAAGTGTCCATAGTATAATATTGAACAACTACATGTATGATTGTGTGTGAAAATTAAACAGATACAAACTTAAGGCGTGTTTATATTTTTTTTGTAGTATAGACTATAGTGTTGATATATCTAAACAAGAGGCCCTCAAAGAGCCAGTATCGCTCCACTGGTCTGACTATATTATTCTGAGTAAGTTTTGTGAAAATCCTTTGCAATGTTATCAAGGAAAAGCTAACAGAGTTCACTGTGACCTTGACCCACAGACCCCAAAAAGTAGTAGGGATCATCTACTCAGTTAGACCAATCCTCTTATGACGTCTGAAGGCTGTCGGTGATGTAGATCTCAAGATACTGAGTGGAAAAGATTTTAAAAGTTCGGGTTACTGAGACCTTGATCTTTGACCCACTGACCCCAACAACGATAGGGATCATCTACTCAGTAAGACCAATCATCCTATGAAGTTTGAAGACTGTGGGTAAAATAAATGTAAAGATATTGAACGGAAAAGATTTTAAAAGTTCGGGTCACTGTGACATTAACCTTTGACCCACTAACCCAAAAATCGAAAGGGTTCATCTACATGTTGCAGAGAACCTTCTGAGCAAGGTTGATGAAAGTTGAATGAAAACTGTGACCCGTAGAGCGTTATCAAGGAAAATCTAACAGAGGTCACGGTGACCCTGACCTTTAACCCACTAACCCCAAAAATAATAGGGATCATCTACATGTTACGGGAAACCTTCTTAGCAAGTTTGATGAAAGTTGAAAGAAAACTGTGGCCTGTAGAGTGTCATCAAGAAAACGCTATTACAGGTCACTGTGACCTTGACGTTCGACCCATTGACTCAAAAACATTAGCGATCATCTACATGTTGCAGAGAACCTTCTAAACAAGTTTGATGAAAGTTTAGTGAAAACTGTGACCTGTAGAGCGTTATCAAGGAAAATCTAACGGAGGTCACTGTGACCTTCGCCTTTGACTCACTGACCCCAAAATCAATAGGGAACATCAAAATGTTACAAGAAACCTTCAGAGCAAGTTTGATGAAAGTTAGTTGAAAACTATTACCCGTAGAGCGTTATCAAGGAAAAACTAGCGGAGGTCACTGTGACCTTGACCTTTTACCCACAGACCATAAAAACAATATGAATCAAAAACATGTTGCAGGAAACCTTTTGACCAAGTTGAATGAAAATTGTGACCTGTAGAGTGTCATCAAGGAATCGCTTTCGGAGGTCACTGTGACCTTGACCTTTGACTCACTGACCAAAAAAACAATAGGGAACATCTACAAGATAAAAGGATCCTTATCAGCAAGTTTCATCACAGTAAAATGAAAATTGCGACCTGTAGAGCGTTATTAAGGAAATGATTACGGACAGACAGACAGACGGACGGACGGACGGACAGACAGATGGACAAACAGATGGTCAGACAGATGGACAACGGACAAACCACCATGGCATATGCTCCGCTAGACTTCGTCCAGTAAAGCTAAAAATTGATGCAACATTGCCACATCCTGTGAGTGTTTGATTTGTAAAACACGTTTTCCCCTGACAATGCCTTAGTGTTTCTTGCGCGTTTTTTTTTTTTTTTTTTTTGTTACATCGCCATCTTAACGTTTTGGTCGTCCTCTTGCATTTATTAATGGATTCTGCAGTTCTCATAGGCGCTTTGGTCGCCATCTGACGCTTGCTCATTTTACAGATCCCGCACATTTACGGGCATTCTTCCGGAACATTGTAGTACATCTGACAATACCTTGGCGACCAAAACTGGCAAAATCTTAGGTCTCAATTTATACATGAAGGTCACTGGGCTGTAAGAAAGATATCAAGGGAGCGTCTGACAAAAGCTGACATATTAACTGACAAAATATTCAATGGGTGTTATCCTTCTCCCTGGATATAGAAAGTATTCAAACCTTTATATTTTTGGAAAGGTCTGTTCAATCTCTAAACAAATTTGATAAATTAAGCGATGGAGTTTTCCTTAATGCTGAACGAAAAAGATCACTAATTATAAAATAATATTATACCGTTCTTCAATTACTGCATGAACAGGGTTTATAGCTTAGGGTCAGCATATATACAGTACTGCATGTTTAAACTAGCGAATATCATGTCCTGCAGATCGTTAGGAATACTCTACCCGAGATGGTTCAGTTCTTCCTATGAAATACTTAGGACTGTGAAAACTTCTATCATTATATCGACAAAACTTTTATATTTATTAAACAAAAAGTTTAATTTTAAAAACGATAACTAACACCAATTAAATGAAATCCTAGACCAGCGACATTTTCCTTTAATGTTTTTTTAATATTTTATTTTGCTATAATACTATGATACTTGAAAATTGGATCGTTCTGGACTGGTCAGTTCTGGTACTGGGCCGTTGAGGTTGTAGTCCGTTCTGGACGTGGGCCGTTCTGTAACTACACCATTTCTTCTAACAAAAGATTGATATCCGTGCTGGTTGAATTATGAGTAAAAGTGTCTTCTGCAACATTATCAAAGCCTGAAGTCATAAACAAACGATAGTATAACAAAATACATGCCTTTATAAACTTCCGTAATTCCAGCCAGCGCTCTTCATATGATTTCTAGAGATACGGAACTTTCGTAACTCTAGATACGGAAACTGCCATTTTTTCTATGAACTAGACTAAATTCTTTTGTCCCAGTCTATAATCTCTCTTCCACAGTCTGCGAAATATCTTTGTCATCTCTCTGTGGAAATTTTCGCATGGTAAAGAACTATATATGTTTTGCCACAAGCCGGCTGTAAGGGGACGTAACTCTTGTTTGGAGTGCGATAAGTGGACAACAACAACAAACATGGCAGCGCCCACGAAAAAGACAGTTGAACTTTTCTATGATGTAGTTTCTCCTTATACGTGGTTTGCATTTGAGGTAGATATATATTTCTTTTTATATATAATAAAATGTCTTTGCATAAATAGGATTCCATATCCAAGTGATTAAAGAATGTTATGTTCCATTTTGTTATGTCAACGATTCGACCTTAAGATGATTCGACCCAGTAAACTCTTGAGTCCATTCGACCCACAGGTGCTTAACACATGTACTTTCTGGACTAATATATGTCCATTACCTTAAAAAAATAAAAAGTATCTACGGAGTCAAAACAATCATGCTTGTTAACCAGCAAAGTAGTCCCGGCTTTCAAAACTCTAATTTCTAAATGCCTCTATTTTTATATTTTGTTTTTCGACAGGTGCGGATTTACCCGTTCTGTCAAGCATATAAACCGGGTATGCTGAAGTTGTTACACTTACTTACTTTAGCTCATTTATGAAGAAAGTTGGAAGCTTATCAAATCTCTTTTGAGCCTGCTTCCTCGAAAAACAAGTACTGGTGTCATTAGTCTGATAGTCAAAGTAATTAATTAACCTCTAGAGCAAATTCTGAGATATTTTTGTTTTGGATCAGAATTGGACAGAGGAGAGATAATGCCCATACAAAAATAACACAATATCTTGACTTGCGTACAATTAGTTGGACTGTGGTGTCATAGGAGGTGGTAAGGTCGTTCCCCTAGTGAGGCTCGAACCAACAACCTCTGGGATGTGTGGCAGACACCTTAAAGGCTTAAGCTCTACACCACCGCTCCCCCTGGAACTATTTATCTGACCAATTATACTTATCATTTGATAAAGTATATGATTGTGTCAAGTACCTTTGATTCCAACATTAGGATTGTATACTTTTAAAACAGCATTCAGGTTTTTAGCTTTTAGGATGGATGATTGTCCGTCGTCTGTCAACATTTTGCTTCAAACGACATCTCCTCTGAAACCACGTGGCCAATGTTGGCAGGGATGTTCCTTACATGAAGCTCTACCAAAATTGTTCAAAGAAATCCATTCCATGCAGAACTTTTAAAATCTTCTTCTCTTAAACCACAAGGCCTAGAGCTAAGATATTTGGCATGTAGCATTGTCTAGTGGATCTCTACCAAGATTCTTCAAATTATGACCCCGGGTTCAAAATTGACACCGCCCAGGTGTTCATTTGGTTTAACATAGGCTTTTGTAGGGAAAACTTTAAAAATCTCCTTCTTTGAAACCACAGAGCTTAGATATTTAGCATGTAGCATTGCCTAGTAGACCTCTTTAATGTGTGTTCAAATTATGCCCCTGTGGTCAATATTGGCCCTGCCTAGGGGGTCACTTGTTTTACAAAGACGTATAAAGTAAAAATCTTGGTTCAAATCATGCCTCTGGGGTCAAAATTGATCACACCCACCAGGCAAGTGCACTTTTACTCAGGTGAGCGATATAGGGCCATCATGGCCCTCTTGTTTATTAATATACTGGAGAGATGATTACATTAAATTACTCAGTTGTTATGGTTGATCTCTAGGCTGATAAGCCTAATTCATTCGACTTCTGTCAAGTACAGGAGTACATTGTCACCACGCGGTGTTTCACGTCTTGACCGGACTGGGATGGAACCTTAACTTCATGAAACTTAACCATCTGACTGGAAATGAACTTGAATTCTGTAGTGCAGCATAGATCTAATTTTACTAATCTCCTTTTTCTACAGTTTATTTTCAAGGTTAACACGTTACTTTATTCAATGCCATGGGGAAATGATTTTACATAAGTCTTTTAAAAGACTTGTTTTTAAATCCTATTCTGTTTTACTAAGTATTAACTGTTTGTATGTTTGTCATTGTCTTGCTACATGCCGTCGTCGAATACCCACGTTCCCCTCTTTACACTATGCTTCATCAGTAAATACAGAAGTCCATATTTTCCCTGAAGAATTGTATGGAATAGCACACATGACAGCATTTCATATGTCTAAAATTGTAGGATGTGTGATTTACTACATTCATGTTTTAGTCAATGAAATGATACTTAAAATGGCGGGAAATGAAACACAGAAGATATTCATGGAAATGTTATGCTTTACTGAATGTCCCAAAAGAGAATTCAAAGCACTTACATGTATTAGACTAAGTGATGTCAAGTCCAAATAATTTATAGATATTACAAAAGATTCACAAAGACCCTTGGCATTAGGAGAAGACGATGATGGATTGGACTGCCGGGCAAAAGCATCATGTATTCTAAATTAAAACTGATGATGGTGGATTGGAATAAATTTATGATTCAAAATCTTTAGTTTATGATTCTAGGTGTTAAGCAGATACAAGAATGTGTGGAACATGGACTTGAAGCTAAAACCTTTTTTTCTTGGTGGGATTATGAATGAAACAGGTATGTATAAAGCATTTAAATTTTCATCATACTTAGTAATAATGTTACAGTCGAAACTAGTTACAAAGACTACTTAAGGGAATGAGCTGACATGGCCTTTGCTTTAAAGAGGTCTTCATTCACATGTCTACTGTGTAACGCTTATTGCAATGGTCTTTCTAACTCCCAGTCTTTAAATTTAGGATGTTCTTTAGTTACTACAAGTTTGACTTCATACTTTTTCTGCAGGTAACAGACCCCCAGCAATGGTACCTAACAAGGGAAAATATCTTAACGAGGAAATTAAAATGTTAGGAAAATATTTTAGCATTCCTGTCATTCCACCAAAGGTAATTTTCTTTGTAAACTGCTCAGCCATTTTGTTTGAGGGTCCGGGGTTCGATCCCGACCAGTCAGCCCAAGTGAGGTAGAGTCCATAGGCAAGACACAGATAGTTCCACATTGCCTCTTTCTCTTTGAGGTTGATTTCATCTGGAGTAGGTCTCAAGAGCAATTAATCTTAGTTGTAAGAACTTGTTTTGCAGTTGAGAGTAAATAAATTAGTATAAAACTGCCATTTTGTTTTTAATATAGAAAAAGTTAGATGTCAAGATGTTATACTAGCCATAGACTGAGCATGTTCGCTTTGTATTTATCTGCATTATTATTTTAAGTTTGTGTACATGTATTCAAACAATTATCGTGGCAATTTTACTTGCCCTGTCACTGGCATTGGCATCACACCTTAGTTAAAGTTTTGCATGCAAGTTCCTATCTCCCAAACTACTCCAAATACAAGGTTGTAAATTTTTGCACAAGTCTTATAGTTCATAGCTTCAAGAACCATAACTCTAGCATGAATTTGGTAAGATTGAGCCCCAATCTTGACACAGAAATGTAATTTACAGGTTACAGGTTGCTGTCACAGAAGGCTTTGATGGGATTTAACATTTTTGATGGAGAAGGTCCCATACCTCTGACTTGCTTAAATCTCAACTCTGCTTATTATTGTCATGTTGACATCATTTCATTTTGCTTGAAATGCTCGCTTTTGAGAGCCGATAGCTGAAAATAGTCAAGCATGCCATCTTCAGACAGCTGTTGCTTGTTTTGCAGTTGTTCCATCCTTTAGCAGTTATATCCAATCATTAACCAATAGAGTTAGACTTTTACATATTTTTTAAGATTTAAAAGATAGATGAATTTTCAAAAATGTGATTGATTTTATACCATGATGCTGGCTGAGCTATGCTACTGAACACTTGAACCTGTGTCCATGTGACTGTCATGCCATTCTTACAGTATTCATAATTGGCTTTCATCCTCAGTTAAACCACCTGTTAACATTTTATTAAATGTAAGAATATTCAGGTGTTTAGATTTTTTATCTGTGGTACATACAAATTTCCCAGTATTTTAGGACCCAGCAGAGGTGATGTTTGTGAAAGGTTCACTACAAGCCCAGAGGTTTATTACAGCCATAGATCTCCTTGACAGTTCTAAGTTAGAGGCCACATCTAGAGAACTGTGGATGAGAATCTGGAACAGGGTAGGTTGTATTTTGACTTTTGAACCAAACACACAGAGGGTATCAGGACAGAAAGTTTGAGATCTTTAGGGAGCGGGGCACTGGGCACCTCTCCAATCTGATGATCACCTTTTGGGTCACCTAATCTGGGAAGGGAATTAAATACAAAAGTGATTGGTGAAAAGCAAAAATGCTTATCACGGGATGAATAAGAAGGTCATTTGTAAGATTGCTCATTGAAAATTTACCATGATTGCAAGGGTTGACTGCAAGGCTGTTGTAACTTATATAAAATAAAGAAAGAACTTACTACAGTTTTGTGGTTCAACCCTCGATATACATGTGTAATTTAATGCGTGCTATCAGTCAGAGGATTTGCTGTATGATATACATAAGCAAACAGCACTGAATCACATTATCAAACTGGGAAGTGGTCCATTCTAATTTTTAAAATCAAAGAACTGAGTCAAAAACAATGTCCATAACTACTGTTAGGGTTTGTTTTCTTTTCATTAGTAGGTGAACTGCTCAAAAGCTATATCAAAGGTCAACGTGTAAGTTCTTCTGTATATTGAACAAGATCAGGTTGGTAGCCTTTGACCAATATCTTGATCATCTTGTTTTTCTTTTCAGGATGAAGATATTGTAGCACCTGAAAGTCTCACACAGGTAGGTGTCTTAAATTGACTTCTGTTTTGGTTTCTCAGAGTTTATTACCCATCTCGACTGTATTTCAGCTGTTTTTAAAGGCTTTTCATATGAGTTCTATAGAAGTTTAACATTCCAAAAATTAGCACTTTGTTACTAAAGTTCATTCAAGTGAATGGGTGTTGGTAGACAAATAGACACTACAATGAACGGTTGAACCTGTGTAAAAAATACCAGCAAACAATTGTGGCAGAAGTGGCCACATAAAACAGTTGATAGCTTACAAGTGTAAATATAAATTAAAGATATGATTGGAATGCAAGATTCATGATTTGCTGTACAGAAATGATTGATCAGTAAGAAATGTGGAAACATTTCTACAGAATTGAATCAATATTTTGAAGACCAAGTGGAGGTCTTACAGTAAATATATACATAAAATATTTGTACTTTTACCTTCTCCAAAACTGCAGTGCTTGAATGGTCATATTTGTCAGGTTGTAAGGCCAGATTAGCGTTATATTGATGTTTACATGATCTTGCCCATTGATTTATCACGTTGCAGGTGCACTGTTAGATCATTTGCTGTTCTAACTACTTTGTTGTTGACATTACAGGGTGGGGTTTATTCATTTGAAATCTTTTGTTGTTCGGAAATATGTGACTTGAGGATATACACAAATTTGGCAGGTGATAAGGTTTGGCTTACTGCAAAAAGATGGAAAAAGTTGCAGAGGACATACCAGAATTGGAGTTTTCTTAGTGAAATCCTTAAAATGACCTAAAATGGCATGCAACTCTGATACAAAAGCTGGTTTATCAGGGTATTTTAACTGAGAGGGGAAGGAGCTTCAATGGGGGGCAGGGGGGGGGGGGGATTAGCTCAGTATTTTGGCAAAGGGCAAAAAAAATACTGAGGTAAAGTTAACTTTAGGAAAAAACTGCATCATTTGAAAGAAATTTTCTGAGAGGAAGGTCACCTGTAAATGGCCCCTACCATAGAAGGAAAAGTCATTTTTGTTCATTTTTACAGGCAGGAAAGAAAGGTGGATTGAGTGATGAACAAATCAAGATTTGTCTTCAGAGAATGAAAGAACAGCCTATAAAAGACAGACTAAAACAGTACACAAATGAAGCATTAGAATATGGGGTTTGTACTACAGTCATGTTAAATCAGACAGTTAAATAAAGAACCTTGTTTTTTTCACCCAAAACTTTGAGTAAGCAGCTTTAAGACTATTAGACTGTTGATAATTCAAACTTTTCCTAGTTTGTTCTAGTTTCTATGACCTACAGGATTTGAGCACAAATTTATTGATACTGACTGTTGATTTGTACCAACATTTTGAAATAACAGGAAATGGATTATGATCTTCAAGCATTTTCAATTTGTCTGTTGAAAGAAACGACCAGTTTACTAATAATGTGTATGCTGTAAGATTTTCCTGCTTCCAACTGTATTTTTGGTCATTTTAACCGGCGGGCCATTACCTAACTATCTATCCTGGGAAGAACCAGTACTAGACTCCTATGCTCTGTAAGAAATGCCAATTTCTCACATAAAGAAATATGATTGGTAGCAGGGCTCGAACACATGACCCTCAATCTGTGAGAGGTTACAGTGATTTCAAGTCTGTCAGTGACTCTAACTACTCTACCACAGAGGAAAACTAATTATATAGTTTTTTTACATGTACATGTATAAAGTATCATTTTATGTACATGTTTAAAATATTATTTTATCTATGTATATAAATACTTTGCAGGCGTTTGGATCACCCACAATCATTGCCCATGTTGGAAAACCAGTAATGTTGTTTGGTTCAGACAGATTTCCCATACTTGCACAAATATTAGGTATGTTGTTTTCTGTCTATTTGACATTTAGATTATTAGCTCACTTAAGCACTTTGTGCTTAAAATTTAAAGAAGCCATAATGATGGGTCACTCTACATATGTGTATGTCTTTGACTACATTCTGTATGTGTCTTTGACTACATTCTGTATGTGTCTTTGACTACATTCTGTATGTGTCTTTGACTACATTCTGTATGTCTTTGACAACATAATTTATGTATGTGTCTTTGAATACATTCTGTATGTGTTTTTGACTACATTCTGTATGTCATTGACTACATATGTATGTGTCTTTGACTAAATTCTGTGTGTGTCATTTACTACATACAGTGGTGCTCACATGTAACTTTGCAAAATCTTCGTATATTGTGCGTGTATCGTGCATACCATTTGCATTCATCGTGCGTTTATTGTTCGTGCATTCATCGTGCATCATTCAGATCGTGTAACGCATCGTTCGTTCTGTGTGATGAACGTGGCATGATAGGAATTATATAAAAGTGGTCCGAGATAGTGCGGGCGGCTAATCGTGTAGGACGTTTCCACGCTAGCCTAGACCTAAGTGCATATTATTCATATTATTGTTTAAAGATCGGATTAAATTATTGAAATAGAAAAATTCATTCTTTCAATTAACTAAATTATCTTTTTGTTACCTTTTTTTTCTTTTTCTCGTGAGATATTTGAGGGAAAATGAGAGGTTGACTTCTGGTAAAACCGAAAGTAGTCGTTTTGCATATCGTGCAAGAATTACACCAGGTGTTATTCTACCGACGCAAAGGATATGAGAATTCATTTATTTGTAAATTGCTTCTGTGTAGAAATTCGGTAAAGTGCACACTGTAACTGTAAAAAATATGGCAGTTGATAGGAAGCGGTTATACATCGAATTGGACTTTCCGTCCGAAGATTCATTACAACATTTAATTATAAATGTAATTAGTATGTGTGCCGCTATTCAACTACTATTTTATGATCTGTTTCGTTTTACTGTAAATTATCGATAATTTAGGACTTTAAGGGGGTTCGATTCAGCTCTTAACATTGTAATTAGACATCTATTAATAATATTGTTGTTAAGTAAACGAAAAAGTCCGAGTAAATCGAATAATCGTTTTTCATTTCGTTCATCGGGAATCGTGTATCGTTCTTCTCGCTCATCATTCATAATTCATTCATCAGTTATCATGCGTTCCGTTTGCGTGTATCGTTGGTGTATTGTTCGTTCCGTGTGCAAAGTTATACGTAAGCACCACTGTATGTATGTGTCTTTGACTATATTCTGTATGTGTCTTTGACTACATTGTTCAGGCAATCTTTATCAAACTATACAGGAATGTCTGACACCTTAAAATTTGTAATTGTTCAAATAATGTAACTATACAGGTCAAAAATTGAAATTTTAACACTATTGATCAGACTTTCCAAATTATTGAACTTGCCATTCTGAATTTTTAAAACTGGGTTCGTACAGAAGTAAGGTCTGTTGGCAATATTGCAGTTTTTTTCTTTATTTCTTGTTTGTGAATGGTGATAATCAGTCAAAGGCTACCAATGTCTGTCGCATAGACCAGTTTTGGTACTGTAGGTGGAATTCTTCTGTCGATCTGTCAGTCCATCTACAATATCTTGTCTGGACTGTAACCTAGACATCATGCATAGACCAAGTTTCAAATAACTTAACTCGGTTGTTACCAATTTAACACGGGTTCTTCATATACCACACCAGGGTGTCTACCTCTAAGATCAAGGTCAGACAGATAAAAACCTTTTACATTGGGCTGTATAGCAATATTCAGTGCTGTATCATCAGCATTCATGTACAAATTTTCAAATAACTTCACACAGTTGTTGCCCATTACACTAGGATGTTTCACTTTACAGGTCAAAACTCATAAAACTGTACCTCTTGGACGTATTTACATGAAACTTTGTTGGCATGTTACCTTTTAGAATGACATCCATTACCCACATCCTAACTGTGCCTTATTTCAAGGTCATTCATTTAGCTTGTGTGTAGTATGCAGCAAAAGCCACTAAATTTGTAAACGTTTATAGAATTGAAAATATTATTGCAGTCTTTATAATCGGAAGTATCTGGTATGAAAGTTGTTTTTTACAAAGGTAACTTTTGCTTTGTCTTTCAGATGAAAAATGGGATGGGCCAACTCCAGGAAGCAAACTGTGATTTAGATAGCATGATGTACAGATATATACAGACGCCATTATGATGTTCATTATTACATAGAGCTAGACAATACATTAAAATTACTGTGATATGATTTAACTACTGTAAACCAATTAATATACATGCCAAATAATGTTCATGTATAACCAATGTGGGAGTCATTTGCAAATTTATTGATTTTCATGTAAATAAAGTGAAACTGCAAGCAAAAAATTTGTTTATCAAGTTTTTAAAAAGTCTTGTTTGAAATTTCTTAAATGTAATTGTATGTAAAACTTCTGTGAATGTAGCGAAAATAAGTTATGCTGGAAAATGTGCTGGATTACAGTAATTGCATGATATAAATGTACACATAGATCTACAATGATTTGTAACAGAAAATTAATTTGATTGGACACTACTGTGTTGTGCCTTAAGATGAAAGTCAAGGAATTTTGACATGTGACTGTATTTTGTAATAGCATGCTACGGAAAAGCTGTCTGATAAATGTGTCACTGGGTTTGTGCTATTAACTAGGCTGTTTGTTCACCACTAGTATGTAACAGGGAGGGCAGTTGTAAAGTCACTATACAGTATTACCAGATTCGAGTTAACTCACATGTAAAATTCGGGGGTTGATCGCAAAACTGTCAGAACTTAACTGAAATAAAGAAGGACTTGCAACAGTTTTGCAGTCAGTCCTGGAAATAGGTATCTCTCGTTACAAAGGGAGATAAGTTCTGTCATGATAGATATCTCAATAGCAAGTAGTACAGGTTAAGATATCTTGTTCTGCTTTAACAGTTGATCACACAAAACTGTCGTAGCTTAAATGAAATAAAGAAGGACTTACAACAGTTTTGCAGTCAACCCTGGAAATAGGTATCTCTCGTTACAAAGGGAGATAAGTTCTGTCATGATAGATATCTCAAGAGCAAGTAGTACAGGTTAAGATATCTTGTTCTGCTTTAACAGTTGATCACACAAAACTGTCGTAGCTTAAATGAAATAAAGAAGGACTTACAACAGTTTTGCAGTCAACCCTGGAAATAGGTATCTCTCGTTACAAAGGGAGATAAGTTCTGTCATGATAGATATCTCAAGAGCAAGTAGTACAGGTTAAGATATCTTGTTCTGCTTTAACAGTTGATCACACAATACTGTCGTAGTTTAAATGAAATAAAGAAGGACTTAACAACAGTTTTGCAGTCAACCCTGGAAATAGGTATCTCTCGTTACAAAGGGAGATAAGTTCTGTCATGATAGATATCTCAATAGCAAGTAGTACAGGTTAAGATATCTTGTTCTGCTTTAACAGTTGATCACACAAAACTGTTGTAGCTTAAATGAAATAAAGAAGGACTTAACAACAGTTTTGCAGTCAACCCTGGAAATAGGTATCTCTCATTACGAAGGGAGATAAGTTCTGTCATTATAGATATCTCAAGAGCAAGTAGTACATGTTAAGATATCTTGTTCTGCTTTAACAGTTGATCACACAAAACTGTCGTAGCTTAAATGAAATAAAGAAGGACTTAACAACAGTTTTGCAGTCAACCCTGGAAATAGGTATCTCTCGTTACCAAGGGAGATAAAAAGTTCTGTCATGATAGATATCTCGAGAGCAAGTAGTACAGGTTAAGAGATCTTGTTCTGCTTTAACAGTGTAGTGTAAAATAAGTATTAATGATCTCATGCAGTCGGATGTTCACCATTGTAATACGGTTGTTATGAAACATGTTTTGTTATAATTGTTATGTGATTAAACTGTTTATTGTTCCATGATTTAAGTGACTGCTATATGTGTAGAACTGAAAAAGGAAATCGTGCATATTTTTCCTAAAAAGGTATATGTAGAGGGAACGTTTTTGTGTGATGAAAATTATCATCATTAGTATATTGGAAATTAATCTGAAATGAAATGTCTAAGCTAGCAAATCGGGGAAGTTCTTGAAAATTAGTAAAAATTAAATGATAATGAATACATGTAGTACTCAATTTACAGTTACTGTAGTTAACTACATGTATATTATAAAGTTGTTTAGAGTATGTCATACATATGTGTTACAGTGTTTATGTAAATTTATGTGATTGAAAAAGAATAACATGCTAGTACCATTTATATTATTGTTTATTTCATTCTAAGCATATTTTACAAGTAGTGTTTTAAAGCTAGTGAAATGCATTCATCAATACAGCAGCTACAGTAGTCACATCGATTTAGTACATTCTATGTGCAGATGATAATCAAGCATATATAATTATTTCAGAGTTCTTATAAAACCGAACAGCTACTAGAAATTAAACACTCGGATAGAAAGATTTAGTTTTTTTTTCTTCTTAAAGCGACTGCACTCCAGATGGACAAGTTACGCTAAAAAAAGAAAATTTTCAATTTCAAGAAAACAATTGTCATTACTGTATCAGGGGCATTGTATTATGATAACGTGACAAGTTTTCTAACAAAAGAAACAATTAAAATGTGTTGTTTTGCTTACTTTTATTGTAGAAAATATTACCCCGTGACTAACGGGGTGGGCTCTTTGGTATACCAATATTTTTAACTCGCATCAAATCAGCTGACTCCGTAGTGTAGTAGGTTAAGCCGCTGTAATTTTTTTGTAAGCGCAAAGATCCGAGTTCAAAACCTGGCTCGGGTAAATATTTTTTTCTACCTTTATTTTTAGCTCTTACACAAAGAAAATAATCTTGATGCTGACAAATTGAATATATATTGATTTTACCAAAAAATTAAAATTTACTAAGAATTTGGAGTGCAGTCGCTTTAAGGCACAATCGTGTTTCTGGTTTTCTTGCCCTCCACAATTCAGATCATTGAATTAGAAGGATTTTTTGTAGACAAAACACTTGAAAATACGTCTTTTAGATCATTTTCTTACGAAAAGCTTAGCGGTACATTGTACACAGTAAAGGTAGAGGGGACACGAATCACACATTTTTTGCCTAAGAGTAACTGTTTAATTTTATATGTACTAGACTAGTGCATTGTTACATTGAAGCAGGCGTAAAATTAAGCACGTATGTCTCTGGCACTGCTTCAGCGTTTCCTGCGTGTTTCTGCAGCATCACCTATCGTACGTTTTGGTCGTCCTCTTGTGTTAATTGATGGATTATCCAGTTCTCCTAGACGCTTTGGCCGTCCTCTTGTGTTTATTAATGGATTATCCAGTTCTTCTGGACGTTTTGGCCGTCCTCTAACGCTTACTGTAGGGTTGTCCATTTTACAGATCCCGCACATGTACGGGCATTCTTCCGGAACATTATAGTACATCTGACAATACCTTGGCGGCCAAAACTGACAAAATCCTGGGTCTCCGTTTATAGGACACTGGGCTGTAAGAAAAAAACAATATTAACCTCTTGCCTTGCTAAACTTCCAATGCAGATCTGCCCATTTTTCAATTTAGATAGTTTGGTTAGTTGTATTAAATGAGATACAGGTGAAAAATCAGGGAACTGAGCAGACCATTACACGTCTGCATGCATGTGCAGGCTGATCAAGACTTGCACTTTTGGCACAGACAGAGTCACACGCAGAAGGGGAACGTACATACCAACTCTCCTGACTTATCCAGAATTTTCCTGATGTACAATGTCAATTTTGGTGAAATTTTATCTGAATTTAAGGTTAAAATACCTAAAATTTCTGATGGTTTTGATTCCAAATTGTGTTCTTTGTTTAACTGACTTGAAAGTCTGGCCTCCTTTAGAAGGGTCATGAAAACTTGTCATTTATACCTTGAAGATTTTATTCACTTAACTTTAGCTCTGTCGAAAAAATGCACACATTCAATATAGTAGCAACCACAGCTGAATTTTCAATCTTAAAATTTGCTGCAATTATTATATTCATTATAAAGATCTCAAAAGGACAATTCCAGAACTGTTTTCCTTTTTAAGATATCTTAAAAAATGAAAAAGTTATGCCACTTTAACTTCGCAGAAAATGACCAAATTTCAGAATTCCGCGCTTGAAAAATACATTGACAATGTTACTGCGCGGACGGAACCGAAAATTTTGAACGCGGGAAGTTTTTGTACTAAAAACGCTATAACTTTTTTATTTTTTGAGATATCTTGATGAAATTTGGAACAATTACAGTTTAGGGCTATATGCATTATATTCATATTTCAAATACAAAGTGGGATAACCAGGTTAAACACAATTGGTAACACAAAATAGTGACAAAATAAATTTATTTGGGACATTTTTCTCATCTCTGTATCTTCCCATCTTGTATATACAATATTGTCTTATCATAAGACAAAATTTATAACCTATATGGGTACAAAATCAATTAAAATAAATAAGTCAACAGCAAACAAATCATGAAGTGCAAATTCTGTGTCACATGTTCTTAGACTTGTCAAGCCAATCTCTTCGTTAAGTGGAGCACTGGTGTCATCTGATTTAGAAGGCGTCTTTAATACTAGTAACTGTCTTGGTTTGTTGACTGTAAATAGCTGATTGTTTAAATCATTGAACAAATTCGCACCACTAACTTTTTTCTTCGACACAAGTTTTTTCTTACTTTCAAGAAGTCCGTTTAATTTTGTTTTCAATGATGATTTTTTTTACCGTCTTGTACTCAGTGTTCAAGGTTTGAAGTAACTTTAGCGATGCTTTTAAAGAACGCGTAAAGTTCTAATACGACCTCATTGCAGAAGACTGTGTTTTCTATAGAGCGTGGTTGGTTTAGCTGAGATTTGTTTAGTTTCAGTTCATCACTATATTATATAGTGACCTTGAAGGCTTTTCCACATTTTCTATTGATTACAATTACATTTACTTGTACATTCAAAATCACAAATATCCCAGATGAAATATTGCACAAAGCATAAACTTACGTTTCTGAGAAAAACAAGATTAATTCATACCGTTATTATTTAAATCCTCTGTCTCAATTCAATCTGCAATATTCCAAGGTATGCTTTATACTCTTACATGTAACTATTTTACAATCTTACCGAATTCGCACGTATCTCCAGTAAATGGTTTTCTGCAGCTGCAAGAGCAAGTATTTGTGTCCAAGGTTCCTCCATTGCTACACCTCTTTCCTGCACAAGGCGCTACAATAGAATAAAAAGAACATATTTGAATAAAGTCATGGTTAAAAATTTTGGGACGTTGCCTACCTTTCTTAAAGATATTAAGGAGAGTTTTAAACTAAGGAGGTCCAAACTCGTTCTCAAACTATTAGTTTGATGCTCATTGCAACAGTGTTTCGAGTCATGTTCAAGTTGGAAGTTTACCTCTTTGCATGGATGGAGTCGTTCTAGCTTTCCATCTTCAGTAAGAAACTGTAAACATTCCCATTTAGGGGTTATTAGTTATTACTCATTTTATCAGAGTTCCAGGTATACAATGTGTGTGCCGGCAGGCAGTACATGTACTAGAATCCCATCTAAGAAGGCTATCATCATTATCACAGAAAGAGTTAGGTCTGTAGCAGGACTCAAACCATTGACTCTTAATCAGTGAGAGATCACACTACCATACAGGCGGTGTCTCGTTTTTTCTGTACTTACGATCACATAGGCCGCACATCACTGGACAATAATCTCTTTTTATGTTGAAGTAACGGTCACATTCTCCGCATCCTACTGTTCCGCCTTCACTGGCACACATTCGCATGTCCGATCCCTTCTCGCCATATTTACTGCAAGAGGCTGCAACGTTAAAACATGAGCTGGTTTTGAAACAAGCAAAGGAGCTACTCGGAAATATTTATTACATGGTAAACCTAACATACTAAGAGCTTTTCTTTTACTTCCTGATACTTAGAATCCTTACCTCTATAAAATTACAATGCCAAACTGCCCTAGTCATACAAAATAGACTGGAAATAGTGCATGAAATATTGTAGAAACAAACCATTTTTGTCAGACTGTATTAACTAGTATAGGTAAGAGATTAAGCTCTTAATTTCCGAATCCTGTCTGGAATGCACAACCTTTTCAGACGTGTAGTGGAATAGATTGTATGCTGGCATTATGGTAAGCTAAAATAATGGAATTTTTATCGTCTGAATTGCATACCTGCGTCGTCTCGGATCCCGGTGTACCGGCAACCAAACGTCGATGTAAACGATGTCACATTTGGAGTTGTAGTTATCACATTTGTTCTGGTTGATCCATCTATTTTATGATATAAGCAAAAACACAACATTAAAGTAAAGTAAAGTTACATATGAGAGTAAGGCGGTCGAACTAGTCCAAAAAGGTCGTCACAAAAACGTCTTTTTTGTCTTTTATCCTTTACAGTTTTTTTTCAATTAGCCCTGAAGCATTGATGTGAAGAAAATATATGGATGTGTATACTTGATACATAGAGAAAACGTAAATTCAAGGTCGAGGAAACTTTACTGTTATATTTAACAATATTTGCCCAAACGGTAAAACTTGAAAGAGATTATCCGTCTTCATGAAACCGTTTAAGAAGTTTATGCCTCACATCCCTTGCTTCCGACTTATGTGCCAGTGCAATCCCCATAAAACCTTGACGCGCTCTCTGTCACAAAATATGTTTACATTATTACATGTACATATATATTCTTATTGTACATACAAACATACAAACTTAGTTATGAGTACTGTGACTAAAATGTGTTTTTTTTATTGCAATTAAAACGTAATACATTATATCATAGTCAAACTTTGACCGTTGCCTATTAAGCACCCAGCTTTCAGAAAATGTTATGTTTATACGTACATGTAGGCCTAATAATTCTTGGTTGTAACTATGCAAAAACTGACAGTAAAAACTTGTATTTCATCATATTAAGTATTGGTATATACAGTATGAATCCCCTAAAATCGACTGCAGAGAGCGACCCCTTACCTCCACATATTCCACACATGTACGGGCATTCCTCCGGGACATTGTAGAACCTGTCACAGTAGCTGGGCGGCCAGTCACGTCCACAAATCCAGTTGTCACTAACAGGGCAGTCAACTTAAATTACAGCAATTTGTAGTTAGTTTGTGCATGCATAAAACCATGTATGTTACCGACAACTGAGCAATGATTGTGGGACAATTGAAAATTTGCGACGTTAGGGCGAGCCTTGTTTCTCGGAATGCTTGTGGAAACCGTATAAAATTACATCGTGCATGTTTGTAACCTCTATTTCAAAAAGTCACAGATACGAGGAAAACTTCAACAACAACACGTGTTCCCCCCGTGTTCTTCTTTATGATTTATATGATCATCAACGATTTTCATTTTTCAAGTCACAGTTAAAGTTCGTTGATTTGAATGTTTTAGCGCAGGATAAATACTTTGAAAGAAAAGTAACCAAACAAAATCGAGTTATATATTATATTGAACAGAAGTGAAGAAAATGTAAATTTTCGTGGACATTTTACAAGCCTTGATTTACTTATACTAACGGACAAATGCCACTATTAAAAGGGTATTGTAATGAAACTTTGTGATATATAGCGATTTTTTTATATTTTTGTAAAAATGATAGATATTTCTGGAGTTGAAGATACTAAATTCTGCTTTTTATAAAAGACTGAATAAAGCTAGACTACTTAATTTTTCTGACATTTTCTGACATCTACCGTATATACGTTCTGATTTATCTACACTTGAGAGTTACTTGAAGTTATATTTACCTATTTCACATCTTTCTCCATTGTAGGGTTTAGGACACTCGCATTTACAAGTGTTGGCATCTAATTTACCACCGTTATAGCAGACCAGCCCACCACAATCTGTAAGAGGTAAAAAAAAGGTTTCTTCAGATTTATTGCCCGTTACAACCTTATTCGAATTATTTTTAAAAGCAGACAGTTAAATTGACCTACCCGTGGTTCCTGAGAAGAACCAGTACTAGAACCACTATCCACTGTAAGAAACTGCCATTTTCTCACATAAAGAGACATGGTCGGTAGCAGGACTCGAATACATGACCCTCAATCTATGGGAGGTTGCGTTTTTTTGAATGGAGAACATTTTGAAAATGTCGGTTAAATCTGGTGCAGTTGGTAAACCTTTAATGGTAAAAAGTCAAACATTGATTATTACCAAATGCATAGATTATTCACATTTTAGACACATACTAGACATGCGACTTCCCTTTAGGGCGTTTTATTTTGATATTTAAAGAAACAATTTCCAGAGACTAACTTACCAAAAAGTAATAATAGCCAATCAATGACTTACCACAGAGTCCGTTGATACAGCTATTCGGGCAGCTGTCGCATCTTTGTCCAGCTGTATACGGGTATGCCAGGTCAGTTTGTCTGTGTCAAAATAAATTTACCAATATGCTAATTAAAAAAATAACAGACATGCAACGTGGTTCGAGCGCTAATGTTTGTGTACATCTTGAAACAGATCCATTCTCTCTACATAAATCTACGCTGAAAAACTGTCATACAGTCTGCAATATTCATGTTGAAAATTCAACATTTACTCTGCGTTATAACTGAAAATTGAGATATTTTCTACACTAACACTAACATACATGTACTGGTGTTCTCAATCCTTGGTGTGTTTAAAGTCCAATCTTAATATTTGAACATTAACAAACATATCTGGTGATTTCTAAATTTAAACATTGCCAGAATTCAGGAGCATATCGTTGGCGTATTGATGAAATTGTCTCCCTTGAAAATACGCTATCGACGTTATCGATTTCTCTGTTACTATAGAAATACATAGTAAAAACGTTTTGAGATGAAAATTCCTTTTTTTATTCAAGCCACATATTTTATTCACATATGAGCACCAACTCCAATGTTTCATCTTTAACATTGTGTAAAATAATAAATAATCAAATATTACCTGGTATTTTTCTGGAATGTAAAACATAGAAGAAAGCGTTATGTCAATGGATTTCATTGCAAACGAAGAATAGCAGAAAAGTTACTCACCCTGCAGCGTAATTACAAACAAAGTATCTCACATACTGAGTATCTGGGCATTCTGCGTAACCACACCCAATCAGGTATGTACCGTTCTGTACAATCTGTTATAAATACAGTATTATTTTAGAAAGGCATATAAGTATAGTGGTGACTTGTCTCTCTGCTATATAATTATTGTTGAAAATAGATATATTCGTCTTTCCCTGTAAAATAATGGCTTATTTGTCTGTCGGTTTAAACCACTACAGACTGTAGTAATTCGTCTCTCTACTATACAGTTATTATAGTAAAAACCATTAGTTGTGCGTCTCTCTTCCACAAAATTATAGTTCAACCATCAATTATTCGTCTCTCTTCCACAAAATAATGGTTAAACCATTAGTTAATATTCGTTTTTACTTCCACAAAATTAATTATAGTTAAACCATTAGTTATTCGTCTCTCTTCCACAAAAGTTACGGTTAAACCACTAGTTATTTGTTTCTATTCCTCGAAATTATTGTCAAACCACTATTTATTCGTCTCTCTACCAAAAAATAAGGTTAAACCATTAGTTATTCGTCTCTCTACGATACACTTACGGTTAAAAATAGCTAGTTATTTTCCTGTCTTGTGGTTTGTATAAAAAATGTATACTAGACAGACGTTCGTTTAATCGTATTTCGGTTATTTTTACAGTTTTCCCGTGGGAAGGTTAAGTACTAAAACCATATTATCAACTTAAGTGGGGCTCGAACCAATGACATTCAATAATTAATGACAGATGACATTGATTCCAAGTCAGTGACTGTAAACTACGGACGCGGTTTATTTAAATTAAATATTAAGCAAAATACAATTTACTATGCTATTTAACGGCACTTGATTTACTTTTATGCAGATATAATTCAAAAGTGTACCTGTGTGAAGTGTGCAACTTGCCTCCATCCATCTTTACCAAGGTATGAATCTGGCTCGAGCCCGTATCTGTACAGACTCACTTCGTCATACCACATCTGTATAGCATCTGCCCAAGTCTCAAACCCGACTGCCACATTTTGACCAAAAGACATACCCATGTCTGAAAACAAACAATAAGGCAACACAAAATTATATGTATGATATCGGTCTCCTTCAAAACATTAAGATCGTTCGACCGGCAGTATTTTTTAGTGTCAGTTTTTTTATTTTGTCTTTTTTTGTTATGTAGCAGTTAGAAGTTTTGATGTGTCGGGAAACCGGAACACATTTTTTTTTTGCTTCGGCATCGTAATGAAAATAGAGGAAACATCAGTGAATTGCCGAAAAACACTACTCACTTTGTTGACAGAAAGCACAAACCGAACTGGGCTTACACGTACCGGACAGACATTACGTTGCCATGCGGTATTCTACTTGCACATGAGTACAGTCACAAAGACGCTGCAACATAACCTAACTGGCAACTTGGATGTTTTAATCTTTCTGCCACTGTTGTCAATGAATATTCTTAGAGCTAGTCTGCCGAACGCTACTGTGACTTCCATCACTACATCTTGTACTAGTGTACAGTTTTTTTTTCAAAGAGCAATTCTACGTACCTGGGATTTTTCTCTCCGTGTCATGTGCCAGTCTACATTGTTTCGCCCATTTCTGTGCAACTGCTGCAATACGATCGTCCCATTGCTGTAATAAACGAAACACGGGTTTGCAGGAAACAGTTATTTTTTCTTAGAACTTTACGCCCGATAGCAAAATTGCTGTTTAAAAATGGGGGTTGTTTAGAAGGATCAGTTCTAGACTTTCATCCTCTGTCAGAAGTTAGTGACATTTTTCGTTTGACAGGGTAGGTAATGACAGGAAGCGCTTATTTGTTGACAATATGATAGGGGGTGGAACGAATTCCTCCACAGCTACGGTTCGTCGCTTAACCGCCTCTGCAGAAACGGGGCTTAAACATTTACTCCCTTATGCCGCCAAAAATGCAAGATGAATAAACCCTGTACCACATTCTGCTTACATTTGGATTAAAATATTATATATAATCATCTAGTCTGGTAATGAGGCTATACAACTTTTTTTCATTGGAAAAAGCATTAAACTTATTATATATATATAATATATATTATATATTATATAATAACATGTTTGCACAGAATATGAAAATTATCTTGGTATGTTGTGATTCAATTGTGGATCATTTCGAAGGCAGATTATTTCCATTTTCTTCACAAAAGTGACGAATATAGAATCTAGAGTTGCCCTGCTTTCTTATCCAATCAAATACACTCATTTCCTTAAAAAAAGGAAAAAAATAATTCCTTATTGACTGAATATCTGCATTTTTTAATATTTTTTTTCAATGAGTACAGGACTGTGACATCACTGAGATAAGCTCCGCCCTAAGCCTTATATAGTCTTTGCAAAAAAAACAACGTCTGTATGAGGGGCAAACTATAGATCTTTATTATGATACGCTAACGATCCTTTGCAATACATTTGCTTATTCTTGTAGGACCTATAAGCTGTAACTACAATTTGATTCAACGCAAGCTAGGCCTTTCAAATTGTTTATCTCTAAATTCAGATAATGACCTTT
The DNA here is from genome assembly GCA_022818135.1 of Saxidomus purpurata. NCBI lineage: Eukaryota > Metazoa > Mollusca > Bivalvia > Venerida > Veneridae > Saxidomus > Saxidomus purpurata. The sequence goes on from JAFMSR010000004.1 coordinate 30,211,081, forward strand.
TTTCAAATGTCATGCAGTATAAAAGCAGACATATAAATACAATCAAAATTCGTTCATTTTAATAAATGTATGGTTATCTTAGTGACACCGTTAAACCAGTCAAAACACCAAATGATAAGTTTTTCCATGACATATGTGGTCAATTTGTGTAATAAAGTGGTTATTACATATCTATATCTGTCGATTTGATTGATATGTACTTATTATTTAATTGTCTTTTCAACTGAGCATGACGCACGGCAATTTGACTGAATCATCTTATTAGAAGAACGTGCAATGTTACTGAAATCTATGAAAATACTGTGTTTTTTAAACCAACACGTTTCATGTCGTTTTAAATATACGGCGACACTATTGCAATATTGCAATTGCTTTCAGCAGATTTAAATAAGCACATGTTGGCTAGGTGTTTGTAAAGCGTCCATTGATCATGATTTACATGCCCGAAATGAAATGAAAGCAAACTTTATTCAATTATTGGTGCATTTTAGTAATATACACAACTTAAGCTATGTATATAGCTATTGTTGACAATTTTCAGTCATGATAAGATTTTTTCGATTGCATATCAAGCTGCCTTAGCCGACTTTGGCCGCTGAAAAAAATGCTAGAAACAGGTCCGACGTACTCAGTTGTAATTTTCTGCCGGTAGGTCTACCGTTACTTACGGGCGAATCGGCTTTGATAAATTCGCTTAAAAACAAGCGTGGCCAAAACTCGCATCATTCGGCTAGTAACAAAACACAAATAAGTTTACCAGTGTAACAAGGTCAGTGGCGGGTGGCTGAACGTTTGCTCTGAAACTGTTGTGTATTTGCGTGACCCTTAATCTATCATCTATGTTCACTCCAGCCTTGGTCAGAAATGGAGAGTCTGTCATACACAACGTGTGTCCTGGAATCTTCTGATATTCTTCTGTACATGATAGCTGTCAAAATTAAAAGATATCTAAATAATGTTTTAAATTGTAAAACTCCAATCATAATCTGAAAAGTACTTCAAGAATGCAATTCATTAATTATCATTTTATACTGTTTTGATTCAAGGTTGACCGTAGTCGGAGCTGGTGCCGCATGTTGCAGTGGTCGGGAACCGAAGGGTCCGGTTTGATCCCCCGTCACTCCTATGTATGAGTAATGCCCTTTTTTCAATACTGCCTTTCTCTCGTAAGAATTTCATCTCGAGTGAGTCTTGATGGCGATAGATATAAGTTGTAAGAACTTGCTTAGAAATTGAGAATAGATAAAATAATATCAACTAGATATGTTACTCACTGCTTCAGGTGCTATTGCGGTCGACTGGGCTCCTGTGCCCGAAGCGGCGCCGAAAGTTGTTCCTGCACCGGATGCACTGGCCCCAAATGTTGTCTGCTGGCCCCGTGTAAATCCCCCAGGTAAATTTATTCCAGTTAGGGTAGGTCTAATGTTTTGAGTTGTTTCTGTGATTGATCCTGTACCAGCCCCTGCAGTGGAACCTTGTCCAGCCTGGAACCTGGCTTCAAACGTACTTCCAGTACCAAAATTTGACCCGGTACTTTGTAAATTGGTTCCTGAATTCGGCAGCTGTCCAGACGTAAATCCGCTCCCAAATGTTATTCCTGTTGCTGGGTCAAAGGTTGTCCGAGAACCAGTCGTCTGCTGGCTGCCAAGGTTTGTAAATCCACCCGTCCCTGTCAATGGGATTATACTAGAGCTGGAAGAACCTCCAGTCGCCTGCCGGATATTATCTGTTAACGCACTTGTTGTATCAGAACTTCCGGTCCAAAAATCAGCAGACGTACTTGGGAAACCGAAACCGCCAAAATTTGTGAAAATATCATTAAATGAAATATTACCAGTACTTGCTGCAAATGGATTAATGTCGGTTGTCTGAGAAACCGTAGTTTCTGGTACAGTTTGCGATGACGTATCGTTTCTTGTTACCAAGACAACATTGACGTCATTAATGTTCGTATTTTGCGGCTGTTGACTCTGAGTATCAATATTCTGATTTTGAGTTAAGACAACATTTTGGATTGACGGCGCATTAACATTGGCATTTTGTACATTTTGCAAATTCTGTAACATTTGCGCTTGTAAGTTTCTTTGTTGCCTTAGCAACATGTCCACTGGCATAAAGTTATTTGCACCTAAAGATGGCGCTGCTGCTGGCGCACCACCATTTAAATTAGTCATCATATTCTGAGTCATTCTATTCAATTGATTTACTAATCGAGCACTCTGGTCCATATTCGGCCTTGTACCAAGTGAGGCTGCTGGATTGCGTAGATTTTGGAGCATTGATTGTTGTAGAAGGTTGTTTCTGCGCTGAAGCACTGAAATGTTAATCAAGCATAAATATAAGAAAAGTGAATTATTACTATAGGGTTAACTGTTTTGTAATGTCGATATTTGCGAGTGTATACAGTTAAACTTCGTTCGCTCGAACTCGAAGGGACCGTCGATTTTAGTACGGTTTTAATGGTCGCATACAGTATTAACGGCTCCGGCTAACGACGTTAAATATTTGCAATCATTAAAAACCATATAAGTGTCGCAAATGTCAAAATCACTAAACTGTTAACCCTATTCTAACGCACATTTCTGAAATGTGATCATAAGAGACCGTTCGATTTTGCGACTACATATACGTCATTTAACCATCGCACGTGCATTTCACGTAACCAATCAGGATCGATATTACAACGTCAGTGCTTTAGAAAAACAACCCGAGAAGATGAATTCCCCAGCCTGACTCATTTTCTCAAGTTCCGCCGTTTTATTTTACAAGTACCTGACAATTGCAGTGGTCAATATAGTTTGCAATGCTCTCTGATCATTGTAGAAGCAGAGGTCCTTAAATTTTATATCTGTTGATATACAATGTATTCTCATTTACAGCAGATCATGCAGCTAAAACGCACATGGTACTTTGTCACTTTACAAAAACATTATACGAAATTTCGATTGAATCATTTATTATATTGTTTAAAACAACTGCAAGGAGGTGCAAGGCACAGTATTCTTACAGAGGAAAGGAGTCTAGTTCTGGTTCTTCCCAGGCAAGATAGTTGGGTAAACTGCACGTATATTAAAATGAACAAGATACGGTTGAAACGGGCGTTGAAATCATACAACAACAAGACATAGGACCAATTTTGACTAATGACAGTAAATGTGTAAAGCGTCATTAACTTTTACGCAATAATCCTCTGATCAATTATTATATACTAATTGGATCCGATAAGATATTCCGACTATTGCATGATACAATGTAAATGAACTAGTAATAAGGACCACTTCCACATCCGACCGATTGTCCATGATAGGGGCGGTCGATGTTAATTGGTCATTCTTGTACAGTAACAAGTTCTCTTTAATGCATTCATTACGATATTTCAAATGTAAAGAAAGATAACGCGTTCCCACTTGGGACCAAACGAAGTCCATTTAGTAGTTAGACCTAGATAGATCAATACACTTTACACCAATTACATATATCATGATATCTTTACAAACGAACATAGAGAGTCAATTTACAGAGATTCTAGAATTTCGAGAATCAAGATCGAGCCGAAAGCAAAGTAAACATGTTCTTCCAAGAAATTGTGTTGCTCTTAAAAGGGTTTCCATCACGTGACTATGGCAACGCGGCTCCTTAATTTTTTACTGTTTCATGCATTATATTTATAGTCTCATGCGAGCGCCGCGCGAAGGTCATTATATGTAACAAAAAGTCGAATGTAGAAAAGTGAGTTATGTTCAATAACACACACCATACACGTCACTTTCGCATTTTTAAATATCATTGCTTGTGTATTTTTCGAGGTTAGTCGTTTCGAAGTGCATATGTAAACAGGATGATTATACTATATTTTCCTTTAAGACACGAGACACCTGTTCCTTTAAAATGCCTGTATGACATTTTCACAAGAGTTACTGAATCTGACAATTAAATGTTTTAGAAAAGCTGCCATTCAAACATAAATTGCAGTCAATAAAACATTTTACAAATGGTGAACTTGAAAAGTACTTGTGATGTAGATGTAGCAACACGCAAACAATGAGCGTGCATAGACAACTTGTATAAGATCAAAAGTAAGGCTCAGATCAGCTTGAACACCCGTGTCATCTCTAACCTGAAACAACACTACATGGTTGTTCACAACACGCAAATTGACTAGCGTTACGATTTTCAGTTGTGTTAGTTGCTGTTTCTCGATGGTTAAACGCCGTTTTCCAATCATTTCTACATGCGTGCAGATAGCCTAACATCACTCCCGGAACAACCAAGCGCTAGAGCCATATCCGCCTTCAAAAACAGCAAACTTTTTCACATAGAGAGACACGGTATGAAACATGACTCGAACCCATGACCCTTAAACAATGAGAGGTTTACAGTGATATAAATTCAACGACCCTATATCCACTCAACCACGCAGGCGACTATTTCAATTCTAGCAATACAAAACCACGGTAAATATATGGTTTTCAAACAACGGAGCTTCTTATATTATGGTTTTATTGTCCTTAACTTCCCGACCTGCTTTCTTACATTGTCTTAAATCATAAACATTTGGTAAACAAGCATGTTAGCGGCTATCATCAAAGGAAAAACATAACCAAGAACACATAAGGCAATGTAAAAACACGTCGATTTATTGTTTTCATCGGGAAATGCGGTAACAAGTCTTTTATTGTCACAAAGGTCATAAAACAAGTGTATAGGTCGGTATAAAAGTCTAGTTTCACTTATGTGTTACAGGTAGTCACAAAAAGGCAACATACTTAACATGTCGAAAATGTCATGTTTTGCAGAGTGTATACATCTACACGTCTAAATATATGCCTTGCCTGGTATGTAATAGGAAATGACTTTACTACCAGGTTTCCTTATTACGCTTTAAGGGGCAGAATGTAAGTCTAATTCGCTTATAGTCATTAAAATAATACACTTTTACTGACTGTGGGTAGTGGGTCGCAAGCCCCGATACCGAACAAGTCCATGTATGCCAAAGTTTACAATTTTCCCTCTGGTCCTCTCCATGAACGCGTTGATTCTGTAAAGTGCACGCTTGTACATAAACGGAACTACTGTTGAATTACTATTTACATCTTTTTCGGCTCTAATAAAGAAAAGCTTCAAAATAAAAAAGAAAAACAATTGTGGAGGGTAAGAATGTGAGGACCGGATTGAGTTGGAGCAAGCATCGCTGAAAGTATATGTAAGAAATGTTGACCATTTTCAGACGATTTGTATCATGGTGTCCAAATATTTTACAGGAAGTTTTTTTTACAAGGAAAGTTAGTTTTTATTGTTCCCGACACTTTGATACCTCCAGTACGTTTCATGTAAAGCTGAATATGTTGGATGTTTTTTTTACTTTTAAAATTAGTTAAAAAAAATATCCAATTATCCACATCTTAAACTGCCCCGATGAGGGTAAACTGAAGTGGAACTAAAACAAAGAGTTAATGGACGCAGAACCAACCATTTACAGTCCTTACAAGGCACCAACGCTGATATGTGAGTAAGATGGTATGGCGGGGCATATATTACGACTTTAACAATGTTTACTAATGACTATGTATAAACGGATCTCTAAACGCTTTAGTTGCGTTGTTCACATAGTGCTTCAAAATTGTGTGTAAAATTCTAGAAAATCCCGTCTTCGTTACCGTTACAAATACAATGTACGTATCATCACTGGCAAGGTCACTAAATATTTATTTAATTTTTGCAGCAAATTGTAACATATTTACATGATAATATCCAAGTACAAAAACAGAGGTACTTACTATTTGCCATCTGGAGCTGCCGCAGCTGTGAAATCTGGGAATACACAATCCCAAAGGTACATAGTAAAATCCAGAATTCCATTTTTGGTGAGCTCATGTTTAAGCTTTTTGTTTTAAAAAAGTATTACTTGTATTTCTATTTCTGATTTTTAATACAGATTTCGTCAAATTTCCGCTCTTCATATATAGCAGCTTTTAACAAATAAATGGTCCATTTTAGTAGTTCCTATTAATCAAAAATGTTTGGTGTCATGTTCAGTGTTTAATTGCTTTTCAATGTTAACATGTTATAGTGCACACAAAATTATCCGCTAATATTCTCTATTCTCGAACCTCAAATTGTTTTTCGGCCTATGCTTCTTTTCGAGTATCTCCTATCATAACTGCAGTTCATGGTTTTATTGCATGTCCGTTGCCATTAAGACAATGACAGCGCATGCTCGTAAAATGTGACGTTTTAACGGCGGTCCAATCATTGTCAATTACAGGTTAGAATTGTCGTGACACCTCAAGGCTTACGGTGAATTATTTTATTATAACGTTACAGATCATCATACACTTTCATTAAATGAATGAAACTAATTAATTGTTGATGTGACAATGCCGAATGTCGTCTCGATCAGCTTCATTTATAAATTCGACATTATTTTGAATGATTCGTTACTAGTAGGTTTAATGTCAACTTATACAGTTAACTCCGTTTATAACGAATTCCTTGGGGGCATTTAAATGTGTTCATTGTATCCGTAGTTTGGTATATCCATATGACATTTTCATATAAAATAAAGAAAGAAAAAACTCGGATATTCATGCAGAACATTTTATGAGTGCTTGTATTAATATTGATAACGGACGCGATCACTGAAAGAAAAAATATTTTATCAAATAGTATTCAAAATTACACAGTTGTAAAATAGAAGGCCTTTTTGCCATATTTAAAAAAAAATCGCAACTTAATATACGGTGACAAAACGGGGACGGGCCTGGAATTTTTAAAGTCTGTCAATCACAATATCTGTATTCAAGTAGTATCATGAGTATTTTGCCGTTGATTTCACATCGAAATTAGCCGACAAATTTGCGGTTTTGAATGATCACTTATACTTTTAACTGCGACGGTGTAAAACCATTTGGAACCATTAAAAGCGATATATGTCAAAATCACATATTCTAACGTACTGCTAATGCTCTAAAATGCGGTAATTACAGATCATTATATTCTGGGGAAAATATACGTTAGTTAACAGTAACAAAAAATGACATCATTAATCAGGATCGGCGCTACAACGTTCGTACTTTGAGAGTTCGAAAAATTATAAGAACGAACGATGACGTTTTGACGTTACATGTATGACGGGCGTCTTAGCAACCAACAACAGTACTCTTGCGGCGGCCATTTAGAAGTACACAAAAAATCAGAAGAATAACTAACTGTACACATGCGGAATGAACATTGTGTGTCAAAAAGGAAAGTCAAGTTAACAGGTAATTAACTTTTTACTGGCTACGCCAGGGTGAGCTTTTCTGATCGATGATTGTCCGTCGTCCGTCAACATTTTGATTCAAATGACATCTCCTCTGAAACCTCTAGGCCAATGTTGATAAAACTATGCAGGGATGTTCCTTGCATGAAGCTCTACCAAAATTGTTCAAAGAATTCCATTCCATGCAGAACTCTGGTTGCTATGGCAACAAATAGGAAACACTTTAAAAATCTTCTTCTCTGAAACCACAAGGCATAGAGCTTAAATATTTGGCATGTATCATTGTCTAGTGGACCTTTACCAAGATTGTTCAAATTATGACCCCCGGGTCAAAATTGACTCCGCGCGGGTGGGCACTTAGTTTTTGCATAGGAATATATAGGAAAAACTTTAAAAATCTTCTTCTCTGAAACCACAAGGCCTAGAGCTTAGATATTTGGCATGTAGCATTGGCTAGTGGACCTCTACCAAGATTGTTCAAATTATGAGCCCCGGATCAAAATTGACCCCGCACGGGGGTCACTTAGTTTTACATAGGCTTATGTAGGAAAAAATCTTCTTCTCTGAAATCACAAGGCCTAGAGCTTAGATAATTGGCATGTAGCATTGGCTAGTGTACCTCCACCAAGTTTGTTCAAATTATGACCCCCGGGTCAAAATTGACCCCGCACCGGGGGTCACTTAGTTTTACATAGGCTTATATAGGGAAAACTTTAAAAATCTTTTTGTCTGAAACCACAAGGCCTAGAGCATAGATAATTGGCATGTAGCATTGCCTAGTAGACCTCTTCAAAGTTTGTTCAAATTATGCCCCTGGGGTCAAAATTGACCTTGCCCGGGGGGGATCATTTGTTTTACAAAGGCGTATTTAGGAAAACTTATTTGGTATATAACATTATCTAGTGATCTTCCACCAGGCAAGTGGACTTGTACCAAGGTGAGCGATATAGGGCCATCTTGGCCCTCTTGTTTATAAATACATGTAGCTGCTATCTTAACGCTTAATCCGGTGTCGGTGAATGATTTTACCTTTGAAAGCAGAATGATCTCCATCGTTCGTTATTCAGTCAGCCAAATTTCATTTTGTACCTCTTGAAACAATTAATGACCAGGGGCGGATCCAGGATTTGGTCTTAGGGGGGGCGTAACTTTTTTTGCCATTTGTTGGTTCTGCTCAAGCCGTATAAGACGGCAATTATGACTGTGTTTTATTCTTTGTTTTTAAGTAATTGAACACTAAACAGCGGTGGAGCAAGTGAGTGTATAGTTAACATGTATAATTGAATGGCAATGAACAATGTGAGGGCCATAGGCAGAGGTTAAAAAATAGGGAGGTACTTTCTAGGGGGGTTCGGGGGCATGCTCCCCTGAAAAAATTTTTTTTCGAGGGTGCCATTTCGTGCATTTTCCTGCATTTCAAATGTGTTTTTGATACTTTTAAGATACCGATTTCGGAAACAGAAAATATAAATTTATACTCAGATATTTATGTTGGGTTGGGGAATTTTAGGGGGCGCGCGCGCCGGGTGCGCCCCCCCCCTCCCCCCCCCCTGGATCCGCCAGTGATGACACTGTTTCAAGTGAAAAATGGACAAATTCATTTCAGAAATTTAGCGAGATAAGCGATGTATCATTTTAGTGCAGAGCTGCGTGTGGAAAGAAATAAACCTAAAATACAGGATTTTCATGTACATAAATTATATTGCAAGTGTCGACAATTTGGTATAAAATGAAAAACTTTGTTAAGATCTCATGATCAGGTGATGATGCAATTTTCCGACGACGGCAATAATTCAGCAGGCAATAATTGATACATAGACATGTACTGTAAGAAGTAAGTTCTTTTATGGGTCTCCACATCTGAACTGCCTACAAATTGAAAAATAAATGAGAGTGCCAATCACGTATTTCAAATGGCATAATATGTACATATTCGCTTTAATTTACCTGTCAGATTATTTTGTACTAAGAATTTACAAGCACAGATACCCCAGCTTTGGACGAAAGGAAACAATTAAAACTCTTTTTTTCAAATTCTCGTTTTCACCCTAGTATGTCATTTATATATGACATACTAGGGTGAAAACGGGAATTTTAAAAAGAGTTTCATTTTTTTTCTATCCAAACCCCCGAGTATCTGTGTTTAAAGGGGCACTCTCTACATCTAGCAGATTATATTCTCGAAACATAGACTATGTGTTCAATGAACGTAAAATGATAAATAGAAAAAGATAAATTTTAAAGAAGAACCTATGGCGAAAAATGCCTCATTTTACCACAATTAATCAATATATAGGCTTTCTGTAATAAATCACATCCTCCCATTAATTTTATAACAACTCTACATAGATTATTGAATGGTTTACGGCACTGCAGTATATTTTAAACCGCTGATTTTATCGATAATGACTAGGAATGCATAGCTGAAACTTTTAGATTAAGTTAAAATACTTCCAAAGATTATAGTATTTATGCATGCTTTTACTTTTTTCTTACAGATCTGTAGACCAGACGTTGAACCATGGATGTCGCTGACAGTGACGGAAATTGTCATCCCGATATGGAAAAGAAAAATAAACGCAAAAAGAACAGGTCTGCTAAACAGATTGAGCGGGCAAGAGAGTACAGAGAGCGTAAGATGTATTCCCAGAACGTTTGCAATAATGTTATTTATGATCTTACATACCAAACAACTTATTATACACCACATGAATTTGAAAAGTACCAATATACAGACCCGATGAATTTCCAATTGCAATTTTCAGGCTTGTATATACCAGGTGTAACGGAAAGCCACTCCCCTACCTATTTTCTTTGCAACCGATCAGGAATGTCGCCTCAGAAACTTTGGGAGTGTCGAATATAGCAACTGTCCACCAGGAACAAACTTCAAAGCCAGTAAGTACAGCACAACAATTCGAAGCTGCGTCAGGTAAAATGTCAGAAAATACAGGAGCCATTGTTAATGAACCAGTATCCAAACTAAGAGCAACTGCGAAAGAATTCATACCAGACTTTGCTCAAAAAGTAGAGCCAACTTTGGAGTTAAACAAGGATAAAATTACTGCCGAATTCAAATTAATCAAATTCGAGGGTGCCACTATGATTATTCAAGATAAAAAAACAAACGAAGATGAAATCAAAATTGTATACAAGGACAACAAAATCAGTGAAAGTAGTAAAACACACGAAGGAAGCACCAAAGAAGAAAACCGAGACAGTGTGACCATTGAACGCAATAACACTAATGTTGAACACATCGCGGGCGAAGACAAACCTAGAATAATCTCTGAAATTAGTAACACACAAGCAGAACGCATAATAGCCAAAGACGAAGACAACTCTATCCCTGAAAGCAACAAAACACACGAAGAGTACGTTACACATGAAGGAAGAAACAAAAAAATCATCGAAACCAATAACATTCTGTGTAAGCACATCACAGATGAAGATGAATCCAACCCATTTCTCGAGACAACTACAGCCCACATAACATACGAAGACAACGACAACATAGTGACTGAAGGCAATGTTACACAAAAAGTCAGTGCTATAACTGATGATGAAGACAATTTCATAAGTAAGAGCAATGAAACACACGAAGATGATTACATGTATGATAGCAGGAGGGAAAACAACACAATCTACGAACATGACGAAACCATGGTTATTGAAAGCAGTAACTCTAAAAAAGACAGTACTCGGACAAAAGACGAAGACACTAAAATTGTAAGTAAGAGCATTAACACACACGAAGATGACACATGTATAATAGTAGGAGGAGAAAACAACACAATCAACGAGCATGAAGAAACCATGATCATTGAAAGCAATAGCACAAATAAAGACACTACGACGACTGGCGACGAAGACAATACTATAAGTAACAACAATAACACGCACGAAGATGACACAGGTCTCATAGATCAAGACGAAGACCAAACAATCTTTGACATACCACATGAAGAAATCAATACCATGGAAAGAAATAACACACATGATGACGCGGCTATAGAAGAAGACTGTGGAGTTTCTGAAAATATCAGAGCAGACGTTGACAAGAGTGGCATGTTGGGAATATTGGGGCAGTCTTCACTGTTTGCCGAATACGGTAAGAGTTCCATTTACATTAGCATTGTAAGTCGCATGTCTTTATTATAAATCATAGAAAGGTACTATCATGCACTGTTATATATACACACTTTATGTGTACTATATTAAATGTATAATTGAGATTTTTAGTATAATCATGATAATCTTCGTAGTATTCTTCATTTATGTTTTAATTTAAGAGGTTATTGTTCTGAAAAATCTGTTACCCGGTTTTTAATATTCCTTTTTACATTTAAGCACACGTCATATTGTATATTTCTTATGAATATTTGTCCAGATTCCTTACTAATTATTTCAAACTATTGTTTTAATTACAGACTGCCAAGTATGAAAGCAAGCCTAACGAAGAACAAGATTTTGGTTATGAATATTTTACGCTGTCAAATTTGTTAAAATAAATATCTATAATGAATTAAAGACTTGTGGGCATTTTAAACTACATGTAATTGCGTCCTTATATGAGTAATCCTAGTTCTGGTGATTTTCAACATAAAAATAATTTTCTATGGGGTATACGAGTAAATTGTCAATTACAGGTTAGAATTGTCGTGACATCTCGAGGCTAACGATGAATTATTTTATATTAACGTTACAGATCATCATGCACTTTTATTAAAAGAATAAAATTAATTAACTGTTGATGTGACAATGCCGATTGTCGTCTCGATCAGCTTCATTTAAAAATTTGACATTATTTTGAATGATTCGTTAACGAATCATTAAAAATAATGTCGAATTTAAATGGCAAATTATACAGTTAACTCCGTTTGTAACGGACTCCTTGAGGACATTTAAATATATCCCTTATATCCGGGGTATGTTATATCCGTATGACATTTTCATATAAAATAAAGAAAGAAAAAAACACGGGTAGAGAACATATGTTCCTTATCTATCTTAATGTTCGCTATATCCACAGTAGGTATAAACGGAGTTAACTGTAGTACGAATTTTAAACTAATCACAGGTACTCATCACAGGGTATCTGGTACTCGTTGATCTCCGCCAATAATTTCTTAAGAAACTCATTTGTTCGCAGATCTAAATCCATCCATTTCTCAACATAATGTCACTCGTGTGGCAGTGTGTATTTAACCTCCGTGTGCTCGTGACATATTCATCTGATGACGTAACAGTTTTACGTCACTAATTATTAGCGTATTGAGCAACGAGGCAATTAAGGGATGCGCTCAACATTCACATTATTTTGTCGAAATAGCTATATAATCTTAAATATCTGCTGTATAGATCTATGTGTTTGTTCTATGTGACGAAAATAAAGAAGGAAAAGGGCAGGTGGTGCGTAAGAAGTTTCGTTTAGTATATTCTATATACTTTTCCTTCTTATAATATTTTGTACTTTACACTGAACATGTTCCATTTCCATCCAGTGGTTGCTGAGACATAGCCTTACAAAAATCTCTATGTTCATTATCTGTTCTAGAAGTTTCTGAGAAATAGCGCGGACAAAATATGCACAGACTTATAAATTGAAAGACAGGCAGACAGACAGACGGACGGACAATCTGACTTTAGTTTACCCCTTAAACTTCCTTTACAGGGTAATAGTTACATATAAAGATGTAGTTATTTGTGAGTGTTTTACACAGTATTTCATGTAAATTTATATGCAAGATCTTTCGCTTTTAAAAGTGTGAAAGTGTATGGAACGCCAAATCTACATATACTCGACTATTTGAAGAGGTCTTTAAATATTTGGAGAGCTCTTAAAAGTTTTAGTGTTATGCCTGTTGACAATGTTTCTGGTGATATGAACAGGTTGATAAAGGAGACGTTTTGTATTCACACTCTTGATATTTTATCCCCTAAGCCTCTTGTTTAAAGTTATGTAAACATTTATATCGTTTTTATCCTTATATTAAAGTAAAATATCTCTTACTATAAAACGTTTTCTGATATATTATATTGTCTGATTAAAAGCACAATTGTTAACAGAAAATGTTTTAAATAGTTGATTGTCAATACAGCTTAATAGTTCACTGTCGTATATCTCTTAAAACGCTTATATTTATGTTTTCTATTATCTCCCTTTATTTTTGCATTGTATATCAGAAAAGTGGGTTTTCGGTTTGAATTTAGGCTAGGTGTATCCCAGTCATTTGTTTTATAAAAGTTTTACCTCATAGCTGAAATCAAACAGAAACAAAACCCGTACAAGTAAGATGTACAATCACGGAAGGCAGCCCCGCATTACTATCTTCCCAGACTCACTTACATTACATGTCTATGTCTATGTTGTATTGCTTTACTGTTTGTGACAGTTGTTGAAATATTATAATATACATGATTATTATAGATAAAAGTTTAAAAGATCGACTAAAATCTATTTTAAGTAACAGTGACCTTGACCCCGATTTTTTTTGTCTTAAAAAATTTAAAACTAAAAAAAAATATTTCTTTTTTAATCTATTTTTGGTAAGTGTCCTTGACCCTGACCCCTTAATTTTTTTTCTTAAAACAATTAGCTCATTTTTTTAAAAAAATCTTCTATTTTTAGTAACAGTGACCTTGACCCCGAAAATTTTTTTTTGCTTAAACAATTTAAAACTCAAAAACATTAATTTTTTTAAAATCTATTTTGAGTAACAGTGACCTTGACCATGACCCCTTAATTTTTGTTTGCTTAAAACAATTTAAAACCCAAAATTGTTTTTGAAAAAAATCTATTTTTAGTAACAGTGACCTTGACCCACCCTCCCCCTCCCTCCCCCCTTGAAAAATAATTTCCTAGGCCCAAGCGTTCTAGAGTTATTATTTGCTACTGCTACTGCTACTGCCAACTTAACGTTTTTGCTACTGCCAGCTACTGCTACTGCCAACTTCCTACTCATGGGTTAGGGACTTACTTTAAAAAGTTAAAATCGTTAGCATTTTAAACTTCATGTAATTGTGTCGTTATATAAGTAATCTTAGTTCTGGTGATTTTTAACATAAAAATGATTTTCCGTGAGGTATATGAGTAAACCTAAAGTTTAACAGGAAGGTGTAAAAGCTGGGAAATAGGCAACGTTGCAATTTTCATGAAGATAAAAATGTGTCTTTCTACGCTAGAAAAAGTTGTGTTTACACGGAGTGTGGAATAGAACGGTCGGCACACATTGTTAATCTAATTCCGCATTCAAAAACATTAACATCATGGTTCTTTAATGTGCTGTATGCAACAAGTGATGCAAAACTGCTTTGTGTGTGCGTGTGGGGGCGGGGGTAGTTGCATTCACACGGTTGTATTTACTGATGGACACACATACAAGCTGATTCCAGCATAATCGTTAATTTATTGGTCATGGCCAAACTGCGGTTTAACTTGGAGCATCACAGGCCCAACCTTTCCTTAGTTATCGATTTCAACCATCTGCCCTATCTATCAAGTGGTGTTAATCATGAGTAAGACTACAGTCATAGTAAATTATCTCTTTTATTACATAATTCCTGCAAGTCAATATTTTCAATATTCTATCAACAATATACATTACTAACAAATAACAGTGCCATTTAAGAGTTGTCTGCCTTTTACATGTGTAAAGAAAATAAAATTTTCAAGGCAGAGACGTGGATTTGAACACATACTGTGATACTTTGCAAAAAATACAAAGTTTCAGTTTTATTTTAAAAATTTCGTAGCTGTGGCCGACAGATAGTTATTTGTTCAATAAAACCCTAAAAATACATGGTCCATGATACAACAGCAGACGGACACTATTCACAATCCACAACAATTAAAAATTGTTATTAAAGTAACGTCTAAATTGTATTCGCCAACGTTTTTCAAGGTTAACGTCTATTATTATATTTAAGTTAGTAAACATATACATATTTTGGAAAGGCTTTTTTGTAAAGAGATTGAAAGGACCTCTCCAAAAATGTATAGGTGTACATATTTTCAAAACATAACTATGGCTATTACTGACGTTGATGAATAACCCCTGATACCGTCTTGATGCAGTTATTATACAATACAATTAGCACATTATTTTTATCATTGTGTATGACAAGTAATCATAGTAACTCTACTGTTTAAAGCTTAGATATTCAATATATTTTGGAAACAAATATGTTCTATTTATTTTTGTAATGTCCATCAATGTTTAATAAATGTGAATTGATAAAAGAAATAACCAACAAATTAAAAACCATTCGGATATTTCGAATATGATTAGATATTTGTGAAATATTATCAAAGGTTACATGTCTAAGGTAACGTTTATATTCAACACACTCAGTCAGTCTTCCAGAAACGCAGGTACGAAGTTTGCCGCAAGATACCTGATCAATGCAAGAAATATGCAGACCCTTCAACAGAATATTGCCTCAGTCACAATGATGGATCAATTTACTGATGCATACAACACTGCTGGAGCTTTACAGCACTCCAAGGATTGATCGCAAAACTGTTGCAAATCCTTTTTTTATTTCATGTAAGATACGACAGTTTTGTGGTCAACCCGTGACTTCTCAATGGATGACAGTTCAGCTGATCCCAAGCGGAATACATACCGCGGGTTGACCACAACTATATGAAATAAAGGACAGTTTTGTAGTCAAACCTGGACACCCTAGAGCATGTATGTGATACTTATGATAATGAAAACACAATTATATAGTCTCAAGCAAAGGAATTCGCCAGACAACATACTAAAGCAGATTATGCCAGTACTACAAAGCGATGGGCTACAGTCAAACACTTTTACGTAGATGTTGTTCCAAGGTTTATAAAAAGCAAACGGCTCCAAAAGCATAAAGCCACTGTTGTTTAGTGTTAGAAAATTAGGCTAACACTAAACAACAGTAAATGCGAACAGACGGTATTCTCAATTACATGTATTCTGTCATCCAACTTTGCATTATAATTACTTTCTTTTTTAAAGACTAAATTTCAACAGAATCATGTTAACAAATGTATACATGTACCTTCACATGTACATAAGAAAAACAGTTGTCCAAAATATGTGTTTGGCACAACAGAAAAAAATTGTGAGACAAACATTTTGTTGCCAGAAAGAATAGCTGACAAGTTTAATTTTGAACATTCTTGTTAATCACAAGGGGGGAACCTTGATACATCCGAACGACTTAGACTTCGAGCATTGCAATTAAGTTTTCAAGAATGAAGCACACAATTTTAGAGGAGTATCTAGGGCCACAACTAATTCACATGTGATACAATGTGCCCTGTCTCCATATCAAATAGTACGAATTATGATTCTCAAATACATACGTCACCTCCATGAGGAAAGCACGTCCAGACAGAAGCAACTGATTATGTTTTAATGGTAGTTCAATATTTATAGCAACAAAAATAATCATCAATATTCAGACCTTTCCAATCTTGCACAGTGAACTGTGAAAAATGAAAACTCTACTGTTGAAACAATTCTGAGAATAACATAAAGAGGTAAATTTCATGTTGCATGGATGAAACCATGTTTTGAAGGAGCAAGTGCTATCACCAGCAGGGTGCAATCACCTTTGCTAATGTTTTGCTATCTTATGTACAAGTAAATAATGTGTATGTCAGATATTTATATCAGACTGCTCATTACATTCAGGTATCCTTGATAGTGGTTACATTTTAATGATGGTTTATTTTAATAAAATATACTCTTTCAATAACCATATAAGTTAAGAAAATGTTAACAACAAGGAAGCTGTTTTGACTGCTATCATTGCATTAGCCTTTTCCCGGATGCTTAAGAGCAAGTTTGATGTCACTGCATCAGTTGGTTCATTCGAAGAAGCAATTTACAGGTTTTCTATTTTTAGTAGCAGATGGACTAGAACATTTCCTTTTCTAAAAAGGGTCAACGGAAGGATTATTCTGGGCAAGTTTAGAAACAATCTGACAAGAAGTTTCAGAGGAGAGCTTAAAATGAAAATGTTGGCATGGTCACACCAGATGATGGATGCCACACAACCCACCTAAACTTATTCCTTATCCAATGCCCAGATGAACTTATGGGGGATAATTAAAAGAATACTAGTATTCTTCCCTTAATGTGTTCTATCTTTGTATGCAGTTTGAATACATTCCTCTCAGTAATATTTAGCTGTCCTCTGATAAAAAAATAATAAAGGGAGATAAACCAACAAATTAAGCAAATAGTCATACTTCTTGCAGACATGCATCTTTTCATCACCCTCATACAAATTTATACCCTTTAAAAGTTAGAATAACACTGAAAAAATCATTGAGATAGAACATGCTACCAATATGTGCATTTGTTCTTGATAGAAAACTGCTCATACAGTTTCGTTGTGCATCAGGCATTGTTTACTGAGATAAAGCCAAGAACAGGGAAGTCCAATATCTTTTTGATGTATGACTTGAGCATTAATTTCTTCAATCTTGAGAAATCTTTGAGCTAAAAGCTTACATTCTCACAATGGTAAAGCTTCCCGTAAAACTGAATGCTGGGAAATACCTCATAACACAATATACGATGGACGGACAGACTAAATGGTGACAATATACTTCCACTCAGGAGAGCCTCTTTGTACTGGTCAGTTTTAACACTCCTGCCAATCCAATCAAGTTAACTGAGATGTCTTCAAATGAAGAATGTATAATATTCTTAGTGTCTGTTTAATTCCTAGGGTAAGTTGTACCAATACATCAGTAACTGTTTATTCTATTCATCTTTCATTGTTAAACCATGCCTGAGCTGTAAATATGATGTTTGCTACAACACTTCCACCAAGAACAAATCCAACAAGGCCTGGTTGTTGCCACCATTGTTCTGAAATTATAGCAATAAAAAAACAAAATTTATGATTTCTGTAATACTGTCGATTCAATTATTATAAGATACTACATGCTACAGGGCCACTTTGAAATTTCAATTATCAAATGAATAACAAACAACTTGGACTTTGCTTATTGGCCTTAGCACTGCCTGGAAGGCAACTGAGAAAAAAATATCATAATAACAATTAGTGTTGACACATGTACACAAGGCCCCTGATCAATAATCATCATTAACCATCTGGTACAAAAGCATGACAAAGGAAGTAATTTATGAGTGGATTATGCAGTCTTAAATTCGGAGAGAAATTTTACAGTATCACATAGTTTGGTTGGAGCAAAGTGGCCTTAATACATAAAAGTGGGGTGGTCATTCTTTTGGAGGAAGAAAACATTGATTTATACATATAGAAATTCTGTTTATAAACTGCCCGTATTAATGCGGTGGTTGCTATTTTGGGTTGCAAGGTGGGGTTCCACTGTAATAGCTTTTACTAACCATTCTTCTTAGCTCCTGATTCTGTCCCGATGTTGTTATCTGAACTAAATCTTCTGGATATGGAAGTGATTCCTGAAAAACCGTCGTCTTCTGAGTCAGAGTTCTCAATCATATGCATTTTATTCCTAGCAAGAGGATGTGGTTGCCTAACAACAGAGGTGAATCCCTTAGCAACAGAGCCACTATCTTTAACAACTGAAAAAGATCCTCTGTGTGTAGTGTAAGTAGAGAACTGAGAATGGCTGTCACTTTGTAAAGGCACATTTGAAAAAGGGGACTCTCCGAATGATGTTACTACTGGGGATGCAGGTCTCTCTGGCGTGAACGAGTGTCTCTGAGAACTGAAAAATTTGGTCGGTGTAAATGCTGATATCCTACTTGAAGATGCTGGCCTGTCAGTCAAACTTGGAGGCGTTTCTGTGGCTGGTACACTGAATAGTCCATATCTAGGTACTGGTGACAACCCTGTAGCAGAATAAATATAAAATCAGCTAGTATTTAATGTTCATTTTTTATTTTAGATTTTAAAAAGTTAAAAAGAGTGTGAACCATCCTATGTCATATATTTAAAAACAAATACCTTCATCTTCAGAAAAAAACAAACATATGTAATACATGTATATGTGAGTGTCAGTCACATATTATGTATGCTCGTTACACAGACTTTGGTACTAAATACAGCCATACTGAACTGAAATGAATAAGATATGCAATGTTAGAGCTTTAGTATTGGAAATATTTCTTCAACACTTTTCTTTGTTATTTAAAAACACTCTGCGGTTTATCTAATGAAGTCTTGAGTCTATGTCTAGTTTGAAACTTTGTAACACAGGTCAAAAATTATTGAAAAAAATACTTTGTCATTATTATATTACATGTAGAAGGAGGTGTATAAATTTAAAATCAAACTTACTGTGGCTCTCTACTGATGAAGCATGGGTAAATGTTGCTGGTGATAAGAGTGGTCTCCCTTGACCATGTTTTCTAGACAGTAAGCTCTGTGATAGTGACTGGTTGCTTAAGTTTGAGGTAATATTACCATAAGACACGGTTGAGAACACCCCTAAAAAAAGGAAATAGTAAACTTGTAACAAGATGTTGTATGGATATAAAACAATTATAATAGTTTTCTAGACACAATGAAATTTGATTTCCCTGAAAATTAATATATGAACAGTGTTCTATAAAAAGATCAACACTTAATCCAGATCATGATAACAGCATTTCTTATACTTGATCCACACACTTGGCATATCGGCAAGACACAATTTTTTATAATTATGTCAACGTTAATTTCTGCATAAAAACCTCTCTTCTCTTCTGGGGGCGTTGGTCATATGGGAAACCGGGACCAACGATAAAGCCCTAATATACGATACATTACGATTCAATGAACATACATGATCTTTTACTATTTACTGTTTATTTTAGCAAACAAATAAAACAACCGGTGACCGGGAGCAGTTCGGGAAACCGGTTTAAAGCACTGTCACACAGGGATTTCCCTTTATTTATAAAACGGTGTCATTGTAAATTTGCAATTAGGTAAAAAACGCGAAAATCAAAATCAACTTTTTCAAAATCGCGAAAATTAGATTCCCTAAAATTAAAACAGGACCAAAATCGCGAAATTTGATGTAATCGAAAAAAAAAACGATATACAGTATTTTGTTTTGTGGACACCAAAACTTTCCCATCAAGGGAGATAAAAATGAACCGTGTGAAATCGGTGCTTTTCCAGCAAAAAACCAACAAATGCCACAACAAATGCCTCAATTAATAACAAGATTCAGATTTTCTCCAAAAGGTTTAGTTAATGTAACTGTACCCGAGTTACTTCTTTTCATTGAAGGCTCTCCTAAAGAAAATGAGTTTAGAACTGTTGTTGTATCGGTTATGTTATCTTCCCCAACAATCCTGCATCTTTGACTGTCACTGTCATACTTCATATCACTCGCAGTTTCACATAACGGGTCCTCCTCCTTAAAACCCTGTGCAAAATCGGGTACAGTGGAGCTGACGCCAGCTGGCTCGGGATCTGTTGTGCTAGTAACCTGTGCTCTAATCTCTACCTCTGACCTTTGATCCTCTGACCTTGACCTTTGATCCTCTGACCTTGACCTTTGATCCTCTGACATTGACCTTTCAGCTTCTGGCCTGAGTGAGGAATACTGGGAAACACTACTTGCTGTATCTGATATATTGTTCTCAAACGACATTCTTAAAGGATAAATAGAAGAAAACATGTTAAAACACAAACAACACATGTACCTCAAGACAAGAACACCACAAAAGCAACTACAAATCTAAAATTAGTTCCTGCAGAAGCAAGTTTTAAAGCCTTAGACTTAAATATTTATTAGCTGTAAAAGCTTGGAAATTGTATTTCTGAAACTTCCTTACAAAAAAACTTTTACCTTATCTTATTATCTTAAAACATAATAACTTCAATTAAGGTCCCCTACAGCAATGGTTTCCTTTGGAAAGGCTCACATTTTCCTTCTTATTAACAAAAACCCAAAGTTTAAAGCCCCCATGGCACAATAGCAGCATGTTCAACTCAGCATCAGAGGGTCTTGGCTTTGATCCACATCCACCAGTGCCATGTTGTGGTAGTGTCCTTAGGCAAGACAATAATTAGACATTGCTTCTCCCTCTGCCTCTCTTTGACATTGAATTCAGCTGGAGTGAGTCTCAAAAGCAATTAGAAAGAACTTGTTTCCCAATTAAGTTTAAGTTTATACTAATTTATTTTAGCTCAAATGTGAAGAAAGCTTGAAGCTTATCGAGTCACTCTTGAGTCCTCTTCCTTGAAAAACCAGTACTGGTGTCATATGAGAAGGTACGGTTGTGACCCCAGAGGGGCTTCAAACCTGCAACCTCAGGAATGAGTGGCAGACACCTTAACCTCTACACCACCACTCCCCTTAAATATAACAGAACACAAAGATTCATTTCATCTTCTGTGGTTATAAACAAACCTCAGTGACAATACTCACCTGCTCATACTCAGATTGGGCTTGTCCCTACGCTGCCTGTTTAATCCTAGGCAAACGGCAGAAGTCAATGAGTTGAGAACCAAACTACAGATGTGATAAATGGAACCAGTCTCATGAATGTTCAGAAAACCAGTCTGTGAGAGTAAAACAAGCAACCAGACTGGGCAGCTTACAGCATCAATGATGTGAAGTCTGGAAATAATTAATAGGATGTGTTAACACATGTCCACAAACAATACAAAATGCATTAATGAGCGAGACTGTGTACTCTGACAGCAAATGAGTTTGTTAAAAGGCCTGATGGGGCTATACCTAATCAAAAATGTTAATGAGTGTATGGTGGGGGGTGCGAAAAGAGTGCAACTCTGGTTCTTTAGAACTATTAATAAAGACATAAAATTAATGCAAATTGTTACCACTAGTATATATCACTAAATGAGCACCAACAGCGATATACAATGTATTCTTTCAATGGCAAAGCTTCAGAAGACAATAACTATGTTTGGTGTTCATGCAATTAATAACCCTTAACTGTTCACACAGACAACTAATGTGTGTTGTAGAAGTTTAACACCTTTTTCACCTTCCTTAACATTCATGTTTGAAGATACCATACTGATTTTCCGATACATGAACATGTTTTCAATTATGCGTTTTAAACTAAACAAATAAAACCTGACTCAAAAAGTTGTTTTTGAAATACAGAAAGACTTATTCACATTTTCTAGTAAGGTTATGAAAAGAAAACTATTAAAACATAACCATTCATACAGAAAAAACAAACCTGTATTTTCCGAGACATAATTTAGCGACCAAACCAGACAATAATCCGATAACGGCAAGTAAGCTTGCATTCCTATCCAACCACAGTAATACTGGATGTATAAACAGAAGCTGTTTTTGCCACGCTTGATCTCCATCTAAACGGATCTCTTTAGTAGCAACCGATAAACTACACGCTAAAGACGCGGCATGAAGTATAAAACTGGCCGCAATGATCTTGTTGAACCTCCGGTCTGTGTAGCTAGAATGCTGCAAGAAAGTAGAGCAGTCATTGAAAGTAATTCACGTCGACGCCAGCAGTGACAGAAATTACCACCGCTTTATTCATTTAGTTTAGGTACATCACTACTACCTAAATTTATATCGAGTAATAAGTTTTTAAATCTTCAGTAGTAGTTACCTTTATCTCGGTACCAGCAGTCACAAATGCATAGTAACATGTAGCAAGATTTTCTTCTCAGTATACACATATACATGTTCTACTTTATGTAGCAAGTTTGGTGGCAATAACACACTCCACTTAAACTTACAAAAACTAGAGCTATCACTAAATGTGATTAATACCCCCAAAAGACTGCTTTATAAACTGAAGAAGTTCGTAGTAACAGAATACCTTGCAAACAAACTAAAAAGAGATATTGTTCTCAGCAATAACTCTGTAATTTGTCAAGATAAAGTTATGGTTCTTGTACACTGCACTTCCTCTGAATGTGCTTGACCATTGTACGAAGTTGTATTGAATTCCAACCAATAGTTTTCGAATCATGCTCCAGACAAGTAAAAAAAAAACTAAGGGCAATAACTCTTAAATGAGTCAAGATAGAGTTATTGTTCTTTTGCACTGCACTTCCTCTTATTGTGCTTGACCATTGTATGAAGTTGTATTGAATTCCAACCAGTAGTTTTAGAAAAATGCTCCAGACAAGGAAAAGTAACAAAGGGCAATAACCCTGTAATTAGTCAAGATGGAGTTATGGTTCCTGTGCACTGCACTTCCTCTCATTGTGTTTGACCATTGTATGAAGTTGTATTAAATTCCAACCAGTAGTTTTCAAATTATGCTCTAGAAAAGGAAAAGTAACAAAGGGTAATAACTCTGTAATGAGTCAAGGTGGAGTTATGGTTCCTGTGCACTGCACTTCCTCTCAATGTGCTTGATCATTGTATGAAGTTGTATTGAATTCCAACCAGTAGTTTTCAAGTTATGCTTTGGACAAGGAAAACTAACAAAGGGCAATAACATAGTAAATACTCAAGATAGAGTTATAGTTCTTGTACACTGCACTTCCTCTCATTGTGCTTGATCATTGTATGAAGTTTTATTGAATTCCAACTAGTAGTTTTCAAGTTATGCTCCGAAAAAAAAAAAAAAAAAAAGGGTAATAACTCTGTAATGAGTCAAAATAGAGTTATGGTTCTTGTGCACTGCACTTCCTCTCAATGTGCTTGATCATTGTATGAAGTTGTATTGAATTCCAACCAGTAGTTTTCAAGTTATGCTTCGGACAAGGAAAAGTAACAAAGGGCAATAACTCAGTAAATACTCAAGATAGAATTATAGTTCTTGTACACTGCACATCCTCTGAGTGTGCTTGATCATTGTATGAAATTGTATTGAATTCCAACTAGTAGTTTTCAAGTTATGCTACGGACAAGGAAAAGTAACAAAGGGCAATAACTCTGTAATTAGTCAAGATGGAGTTATGGTTCTTGTGCACTGCACTTCCTCTCAATGTGCTTGACCATTGTATATAGTTGTATTGAATTCCAACTAGTAGTTTTCAAGTTATGCTCCGGACAAGGAAAAGTAACAAAGGGCATTAACTCTGTAATTAGTCAAGATGGAGTTATAGTTCTTGTGCACTGCACTTCCTCTCAATGTGCTTGACCATTGTATGAAGTTGTATTGAATTCCAACTAGTAGTTTTCAAGTTATGCTCCGGCCAAGGAAAAGGCAACAGACCGCCTGACTGACCGACCGACCAACCATCGGGTGACTCCTATATACCCCCCTAAACTTCGTTTTGGGGAAATAAAAATAAGAATAAGACATAAAATATGTGACATGACAGAACACTCTTATAGAGCCTCCATTACTCTTGTTTGGCAGGGACAGACATACCCTGAACATGAATTTGCGAGTCATATGGCATAGTGAGATTTAAACAGAGAACTGATATGCTTTGTTTTATTACAAACTATGTAGGACAAATTACTTAACTGAAATTACAAGGTGTTACCTCATAGGAATGATAAAATATCAGAGATACGGGAAACCGTATAAACAGTCAGAAAAGAACTCAAACAGGAGCTTGAGCAATTTAGTATTGTCATTTTTGTCCATTAGAACTTTCAACGCTAAATTGTGAACTAGAGATTCATACTGGCAATTGTGAGTACAGGTTAACTACATGCTTCTCTTCAATTCTCTAATACACATTAGTCATATAAGTTTTGCAAATAGTCCATCTTTACATGAGCTTTCAATTTCAGCGCAACACAGCAGTTCTTTGCTTAAAGTAGTGCAGAGTTCAACTACAATGTACATGTACTTTTAACAGCTAGAAAGAAATTACCAGAAATGCTTGTTCGCCTTGTGTATTCTCCATAAAGCTTCTAGAATCATCAAGATGACTCAGACGCTTGGATATTGCCTCATCTTGGAACATAAGTATCTGTTCAACTTTCTTTTCACATGTTAAGCACAAGTTGTAGGCCTTCTCAATCTGACGTTTAAAAGCATCAACCTCCTGGTCATAGTTTCTCTATAAGAAAATTAAGTCAATTTAAACATTTCTAATTGAGAGATCTAATCAAATGTTGTTCAAATGTAAACTGAATTTAGTGATTTTAGTGCATGTATCATACTATGTGGGGTTTCTTTTGGACATAATTCATGAAGCAACTTTAAATTTGTGAAAGTAATATTTCTGACAAAAAACAGAAAACCTGGAGGGTTAATTTCTTGATTGCACTATTATCATCCTATCTTATATTTACCAAACCTTTTAAACAGGGTCAACACAGCCAACAGAAAGATCACACTCTCAATACTACATAAATTTCATTTTATAAGGTAGGGATTCAAATTTAGTTGTCCCTTAATGCATGTCTCTCACGCAAGTTTGACTGCAATTAGACAGCAATTCTGTTTCAAGAACTAAAGGCATGCAGACAGAGAAAGAACTGGTGGTGTTAAAAGTTACCTCATCAAAAGGAACAAAGTTAGCAAGCTGTTTAATCTTCAAAAGTTGATTCTGTGTGCATCTGTCACAAAACACGTTGTCACCAATGTTGAACTCGTCTTCCTGGCATCCGATTGGATGATTAAGTCTTGCATCATGCTGTGCTGGTATTGGTTTATTATAATTTCCATCCTAGTCGCAAAAAAAATATTAACAGTTACTGTCTTCTTACACATGTAATAAGGTAGGAAAAGGAAGAAATTTTAAAAGAATGTTTTATTATGTAAATGGGGCTAACATGCATTCTGCAGTCCAGTTATAGAACATAGGAGAGAACAGGGTTTTAATACCAGTTCTTCGAAGAAACAAATACAAATACAAATTTTATTTCTTGTTGGTATGGGCGATACAAATAACATTAGCTAGGAATAGCTATTGATAAAACAATCATCGGCGGTTAGGTAAAATGATTGTCAGTAAAAATAACTGATAAATGTTTGAAGCAGTTGTGAAAACTTGAGAAACAAAAACCCTAGTGTAGTTACTGAACAATTACATACTCTTGAGCTCTATGTTATCGGCACATTCCTATTATCATTATGGACTACATCAACTTGTCATACCAATTATTGTGAAAAGATATGGATTGTCTTTAATAATTGAGAAATTTCAAAACAGACTTCCCCAATGCAAGGCAATATCATTATAATTATGGATGTTTATATTCAGAGCAGAAAACATTTAAATTCTTAAAACTATTTTCACTGTCTGGATTAAAAAACTTTCTCATCTTAACCTTCAGTTTAAAAGTAAAACAAGTTTTAAGTACTTAATCTCTTCGGCATTAAAAAGATGCAAACTTTAATTTCGTGCATATACATCTCAATATTTATACCCCATACTAACCTCATCAAATCCATTGTATTGTTCACAACTTGGGCAATCCCAACAATTCCTGTTGTCATATGGAACTTTTGTCTTCTCGCCACAGCACCAACAAAAGACACTGACAGGAAATCTTCGTCTGTAAAATATAATTAACCCTGATCCTACAAAATTTAAAAAATCGACTTGTCTGTCTATGAATTTTGACAGCTCCATTGACAATTCATAGGGCTGATCACTTGAAAATTATTATTAAGAATCATTCATCACCAGTATGGCAAACGTTTAAACATTTCACGTACATGACACGTTTTTCATTTTACTGTAACTTATGCAAACATGTACATGTAACAAGCAAGAATTTGTCAATTATCCATTTGAAAACATTTAGGCCTAAAAAACAATTGTTTGTTTAGGGTAACATCCACAAATCTACTTGGTAAGCTAGGAAAGGATTTTTTATTTCAAGTATACTTTATGTCAAGAAAATTTTCATGCATAAAGTGCTATTTCTTGCAAATGTCATAGCTCATATATCAGTGTTTCCAGCAACAATAATTGATAGATAACAGCTGGTAGGCGGCTGCACTGTGGTTGGTGGTCACAACATCACACACTGACACAGACATGATTTTCCTCCCACATTTGGCGTTTCAGTGTGACCCCTTTCACAGATCTGGTATTTTATAACTGTAGATATAACTGATATTTTATAATTGTAGAAGGCAGACAACTTTAAAATGTCAACCTGCTGTACTGGTTATAGGTCACTTTCAACAGCCTTGCTGTTGGGTTAACCCTTTAGCGACGTTGTTGTGGTGTTCGCTTCCCATGCTGGCAGTCAGGGTTCAATGCAAGCTAGGGACTTGAGACTTTTCTCCTCTTGGATAATTTCATTGGCGACAAGGATAATTCAGTGAGCTGGTAACAAGTTAGAAATTGCAGGGAATGTGCAGTTGTTACTTGGCTCCAATTTGATAACGAGGGAAGGAGTGTAGTGGTTATAGGTCACTTCCAACAGCCCTGCTGTTGGGTTAACCGTTGAGCGACATGGTTGTGGTGTCGGCTTCTCATACTGGCTGTCTGGTTTCGATCCCAACTTTTCTCCTCTGAAATTACTAGTCTACTGTATATGTCTGTCAAAGTGGCAATAGTGAGACTACCTCCCACAATACCTGTAAAACCACCAAGAAAACAATTGCGTTGTCTGTTTTCTTTGGCAAACAAATATTCAAATAATTAAGGAACGCAAACCCTGACATCACTAAATCAACTGTTGAGCTTGACTCGAGTCGAGTGGTCGGATAGCAACAATCGCGAAAACTCATGATATTCACCTATCACGTACCTCAAGTAGTATTTTGCTAAAATCAATAAAGTAACTGGCAAAATCAGTATAAAAACAAATAATATGTAGCTCATTATTCTTTTCCAAAGATGCCGTGTAGCATAATTATTGGAAGAACACAAAAAACCGGCCCGCTAGCTCGTGAATGTTTCAGGGGACGTTACTCGGGTAACCGGTGTTAAAGTAAATAATTTACTTCCTCCGAAACAGCTAGGTGGGTTTTTCCAAGAGTTTCAGTCAGGTTATTCCCCTAATCTTATAGTATTCTTGCGTTATATCGATGATAGAATGTTTAGAGAAGACGCAAAATATTCAGAGTTCAATCAGACTTTTTAAACGATCAAATTTTTCGATTGAAGGTAGGCCTCTGTTTGTCTACTTTTCGTTTAGATGCTGATTGGTAAGCATAAGAAGTGTTTTTTTTTTGTTTTCCTAACAATTGCTTCTCTCATAAAATGAAGTTAAACACAAAGGTACACGTATCTTATCAAATAAGTTTATGTATTGAGTAGCATTTAGCTCATCAGTTTGACCTGCTTTTTTATCTGATATTTTATAGTTTCAGAGGAAAGCACTTATCCAAAGACTGTCCCGCTGGCTTCAACATCAAATTATTAGAGTTTAGACTTAAGTATTGAGAATAAGGAATGAAGTGATATGCAGGATCAAACTAAAATCGGCTACCTGAGGCTTTTGGTCTTTGTAGCAGGCTCTGATAGATTTATACTTTTCATCGCTCAAATTTACAAGCACATGGCACAAAATTGATCTAATATTACTGAAACTCTCATATTCTCGGCTTCGCTGTGACATCATACTGACCAGCTAACCAATCAGATTATTAGGTTGCATTCATTTCTTCATTCAGTAGAAGGTGAAAACTTGGCCTGTACCGTTGACTCATATGCAAGTTAAAATTTATTTTAAATGAAACAAAAAGCTTTTGACAACATAGAATTATTATAAAAACAATCTGTTTCAAGGTACTTGAAGATCGTCTTCTTCTTTCATTTCTAATCTTGGTTATTATATTATTCAAAGTTAAAGATGAATAGAGAACAGCGATGACAGCCCAGGAATCACCTTTCCCCAATGTAAATAATTTTTCAGTACCTGAATGTGAGAAGCTGAGAATGTATTCGGTATTGAACCCGAGTTACTCTGTTTGAAATATTGACTGGGCTGGGTTTGCCCCAGTGTTATTGCTTGCAAACCATGCCACTGCCCAGTCAATCTAATATACAGTATCAAAGTTTTACAAAATTTAAAAATTAAGGATTTAACCATTTTAAAACCAGCAATTTAAAAAAAATGAAATTAACTGTTTCACTGCAAGTTAAAATCCAATAAACTCAGTTAAGAAAAAAGTTTTTACAGAAATTTTTCATCTTCAGAGTGTAGTATTGTATAGTTCAATGTATATCATGTATATAGAATGAATGTCATGATTACATTTCGATGTTACTATTAAATCATGTTAAATTAGATTAATAAACATGATAAAAAAGAAATTAGATTGGATGAATAGGGATTTGATTAGAAACATTTTTTTCGCACCTATTCATGGCTTTGCCGTGACATCATACTGACCAGTTAACCAATTGGATTATAAGATCGCATTCATTTCTTCATTCGGTAAAAGGTGAAAACTCGGTCTTTGCAATGGATTCATATGCAAGTTTAAATTTATTTCACACTTAACAAAAGGCTTTTAACAACATAGAAGTGTTATAAATACAAATTAATAGTTACAAGCTAATGGTAGACCGTTATCTTCTTTGAAATTCATTTTTATTCTAGCCACTTGCTTTTTGTACATTTTAAAAGTAGAAATGCATAGAGACCAGCGTTGAAACCTGATGAATCACCTTTCGGGAATGTTGATAATTTATCTCAGTACTTGGATGTACAAAGCAGAGAATAAAGATAAAAGATAAAGAAGCCTTATTTAACGTTGCACATAATCAACAAACAACATTATTTAAAAAGCTGTTGTTTGACAAACAGCTAGGGTGTGTTGTAACAAGGACTTACCATTTCCCAGAAGCAGGGAGCTTCTCTTTATCTTTCTGACACTTTCTCGCCCTTTTTTTAATGCTGATTGAGTGCCAAGCAAGGGAACTGTCTATATCATATTTAAAGTTTTTGATATGATGCAGCCAGGGATAAAACTCATGACATCTTGTACTCAAATTGGATGCCCTAACCACAAGGCTATTAAGGTGCTGTAATGCCTAACTCTTCTTACTTAATCTTGGTAGTAAAGCAGTGATGAAAGTTGTGAATCATTCATGGTGGTTTTACAATGTTTACAGATGATGGAGCAAGTACACAGAAAGCTACTTCAGACAAACAGAACCAAGTTCATAGAAAACATCACAAATCCGATAGATGTCGTGGAAAAATTGTTTGAGAAAAATTTGTTCACAGAGGCGATGAAACAGGATGTAGAGGTATGTTAGAATTAGGTGTTTGTCCATTTATAGTACACTGTGATTAAACCAACTTTAAGTTCTAAAATGGCACAGTATGGTAACTTTAAGAAGATCTTTTTAATGATGAAGTAGAAGAGATTAGTATTCTCTGCTTCAGTTCAAATGATAATGTGTACCCATAAAATAATTCATTTGGTCTAGTGGTACTACTCATCTGTTTTCATTGAACTGTGTGCAACTTTAAATAAGTACTAAAAAACAAAGAAGAAGAAAAATGAGTGCCACAGGGTAAAATTAAATCTTTGAATACAATTTCTAACTATTCTATAAGTTTAGACCAGGCCATTGAATTTTATATGCAATAGATACTATTGATCATAGTTTTACATAATAAATCAGGCCATGGAATTCTAAACGTTAATTTCATTGACTTGGTTAATGCTATTGTAAAGATCCTTGCCTTTCCTACACATTTTAGGCAGAAAAAACACAGAATGCTCAAGTAAGAAAGATACTTGACACTGTTCCAAAAAGAGGTCCAAAGGCATTTGACATATTTTATGCAAGTCTTATCGAGACAGCCAATGACACAGCTGCCGATATATTAAAACCAGAGTTACGAGGATCACATCCTCAACATGGTGGAGGGGGAGAGAGGGGCTATGCTATACCCCAGGAAGATGTAGACTTACCAAGCGGTTTGTTTAGATTAAAGTGTAGACTTTTGAAAAACATATTATTTGTATTAATTTTGGTGACATTTTTAGCTTGACTATTCAATGAATATTGAGAGCCAGTGTTGGCATTGGTTAATGGTATTTAAAAAGTCCAATATCTCAGATACTATCTTATTATATAATCAGTTATTGACTGAAAACTTTTCTTTTTTTTTCTTTTTTGAGGCCCCTGTAGGGTGACCTAGTTTATTATCGACTTAAAACTTAATATCGTTGTTTTCTTTCAACATCTGCATCAGGGTAAACAATCTGCACTATGTTTTTTTTTGACAGATATAGAACTGTCTTGAAAATTGATGATAGGTTTGAGGTTTTACTGCATTTAGAGGCGTATTTCTTCTTAAAATCATGTGCACCACCTTTTCTTAATTTATTTTTATATTTTCTAAACATAATGTTAGATCCAAACCTTTCAAGCAACATTTTAAAGATTTTAAGAGAATTAAGATTCAGTGAAGCCTGATGAAGTCTACCTTCTGGAAATGTGAATTATTAAAAATTCGTTAAAATCCAGCAAGCACTTTGGCTGAGCTGAGCAGCGTTTGTCAAATATAGCATTGGTTATACCAAGCCAAGGCTTATTTCAATTTCCTCTATTTATATATTTTGCAATTTTACAGATTGGCCAAATTTATTGGCCATGAAAGCTGATATAATGGTGAAGCCATGCAATGTGAGGTCAGACTTAGTCAGAAATAATTGGTTAAGCCCAAATGTAAGTAAACACAGCAGGTATTTCTGCTTGCTGTTTTACCAATTATTCAATTGTCAGGTGTTTTTTTGTTTGTTTTAAGGGTCCAGGTCTCGATCTCTACCAACACCATGGTGCTAGTGTCAATAGGCAAGACATCTTAATTCCAGATTGCCTCTATCTTTTCAAGTTTGACTCCATCTAGGGTCAGTTTCAAGAACGAACAGACACAACAACTACGTGGCACTTGTCGGGATCAAACCAGGCACCCTCTGATCCTGAAGTGAATGCGTTTCATCTGCACCAAATATCAGCTCCAATACTAGTAGTTATTTGCATCCATTTGTTTAGAATATTTTAAATAAAGTTGTAAAGGGCCATTATAAATTTAGTTATATTTAGTTTATATTTGATGCTTATTTCAGGTTTACTCAATGAAAAAACGTTGTCGTGGACGATGTTTAATAATGTCGAATCAAACGTTCCATGGTCCTCTAGAGAAAGACAAAGATAATGTTATGAGATGCATACTTCCAACAAGATATGGAACAGCCAAAGATGTGGAAGATTTGAAAATATTGTTCAAGCAGCTACATTTTGATGTGCTCACCCGCCAAGATCTCACAGCTCAGGTACCTGTTTACAGTACATTACACAGTTTTTTTATGTTCATTTCAAAGTAAGCTTAAGCTCAAAATGAAGACTATTTCAATATACCCCCGAAACGAAGTTTGGGGGGGTATATAGGAGTCACCCGGTGGTCGGTCGGTCGGGCGGTTTGTTGCATTTTCCTTGTCCGGAGCATAACTTGAAAACTACTTGTTGGAATTCAATACAACTTCATACAGTGGTCAAGCACATTGAGAGGAAGTGCAGTGCACAGGAACCATAACTCTTTCTTGACTCATTACAGAGTTATTGCCCATTGTTACTTTTCCTTGTCTGGAGCATAACTTGAAAACTACTGGTTGGAATTCAAAACAACTTCATACAATGTTCAAGCACAATGAAAGGAAGTGCAGTGCACAAGAACCATAACTCTATCTGTAGTAATTACAGAGTTATTGTCCTTTGTTACATTTCTTTGTCTAGAGCATAACTTGAAAACTACTGGTTGGAATTCAATACAACTTCATACAATGGTCAAGTACATTAAGAGTAAGTGCAGTGCACAGGATTCATAACTCATTCTTGACTCATTACAGAGTTATTGCCCTTTGTTACTTTTCCTTGTCTGGAGAATTACTTGAAAACTACTGGTTGGAATTCAATACAACTTCATGAAATGGTCTAGCACAATGAAAGGAAGTGCAGTACGTGTACAAGAACCATAACTCTATCTTGAGTATTTACAGAGTTATTGCCCTTTTGTTACTTTACCTTGTCTGGAGCGTTACTTGAAAACTACTGGTTGAAATTCAGTACAACTTCATAAAATGGTCTAAGACAATGAGAGTAAGTGCAGTGTACAGGAACCATAACTCTATCTTGAGTATTTACAGAGTTATTGCCCTTTTGTTACTTTTCCTTGTTTGGGGCATAACTTGAAAACTACTGGTTGGAATTCAATACAACTTCATACAATGGTCAAGTACATTGAGAGGAAGTGCAGTGCACAGGAACCATAATTCTATCTTGACTCATTACAGAGTTATTGCCCTTTGTTACTTTTCCTTGTCTGGAGCATAATTTGAAAACTACTGGTCGGAATTCAATACAACTTCATACAATGGTCAAGCACAATGAGAGGAAGTGCAGTGCACAAAAATCATAACTCTATCTTGAGTATTTACAGAGTAATTGCCCATTTTTACTTTTCCTTGTCACAGAGCATAACTTGAAAACTACTGGTTGGAATGCAATACAACTTCATACAATGGTCAAGCACAATGAGAGGAAGTGCAGTGTAGAAGAACCATAACTCTATCTTGACTAATTACAGAGTAATTGCCAAGAACAATATCTCGTTTTTAGTTTTTTTTTGCAAGGTATTCTGTTACTATGAACTTCCTCAGTTTATAAAGCAGTCTTTTGGGGGTA
This sequence comes from Saxidomus purpurata, assembly GCA_022818135.1. Taxonomy (NCBI): domain Eukaryota; kingdom Metazoa; phylum Mollusca; class Bivalvia; order Venerida; family Veneridae; genus Saxidomus; species Saxidomus purpurata. The sequence goes on from JAFMSR010000004.1 coordinate 30,244,817, forward strand.
TTAATCACATTTAGAGATAGCCCTATTTGGGTTTAAATATTTAGATAAGATAATGTACATACAGTTTTGTCTTTTTATCCCCCCTTCTTGGCGGAGGGGATATGATAATGGGCTCCGTCCAACCATGGTCATTAGCTCACCTGGCTACGCCAGGGTGAGCTTTTCTGATCGATGATTGTCCGTCATCCGTCAATATTTTGATTCAAATGACATCTCCTCAGAAACCTCTAGGCCAATGTTGATAAAACTATGCAGGAATGTTCCTTGCATGAAGCTCTACCAAAATTGTTCAAAGAATTCCATTCCATGCAGAACTCTGGTTGCTATGGCAACAAATAGGAAAAACTTTAAAAATCTTCTTCTCTGAAACCACAAGGCCTAGAGCTTAGATATTTGGCATGTAGCATTGTCTAGTGGACCTCTACCAAGATTGTTCAAATTATGACCCCCGGATCAAAATTGACCCCGCACGGGGGGTCACTTAGTTTTACATAGGCTTATGTAGGAAAAATTTAAAAATCTTCTTCTCTGAAACCACAAGGCCTAGAGCTTAGATATTTGGCATGTAGCATTGGCTAGTGGACCTATACCAAGATTGTTCAAATCATGACCCTTGGATCAAAATTGACCCCGCATGGGGGGTCACTTAGTTTTTACATAGGCTTATATAGTATAATATACATACAATGGGGAGAACAAAAGGTTAGCCACATAAGTATCAAAACTTGGGAATGTCCGTCCGTCCGTCCGTCACACAATTTGTGCGGAGCATAACTATGAAAGTATTCAAGGGAATTTATTTAAACTTTACACACAGAAAGAGGACATTGAGAGAAAGTGCAGTGTACAAGGACCTTAAATCTCACTTGTCCTATTTTTGAATTCTCTCCCTTTATTACTTTTTATTGTCCAGGCCATAACTCCATAAGTACTGAACAAAATTGATTCAAATTGCATACTCTTACAGAGACATTAAGACACATAGCTGTGTCCAAGAATCATAACTCAAACTTATCCTGGTTTTGAAATATCTTATTGATTTTTCATATAACACTTTTGTCTGGAACATAACTCTGAAGGTATTCAAGGGAATTTGTTTAAACTTTATACACAGACAGAGGACATTGAGAGGAAGTGCAGTGTACAAGAACCTGAACTCTAGCTTGTCCAATTTTTGAATTCTCTCCCTTTATTACCTTTTCTTGTCAGGGCCATAACTCCTTAAGTACTGAACTGAATTGATTCAAAGTGCATTCAGTTATAGAGGACATTAAGATGCAGTGCAGTGTCCATGAACCATAACTCAAACTTACCCTGGTTTTGAAATATCTCCCTTTATTGATTTTTAGAGTAGAAATGTGACATTGATACAGAGAAAGTGCAGGTGAATAACTCTCAACACGTAATAATTATTGATATTTTAAAAAATTAGAACCTATACAATAATCATGCCTCTCACCTGAAATAGAAAGAGCACTTGATGGGGGGATGGCCATGTATAACATGGCTCTTGTTTCAAAACAAAATATCTGAACTCTGTTACGAAGTGTGATGACAAGTGCATGTAGATTATATATGTTTTCTTTTCTCAGGACATACACAGTGAGTTGCTGCGGGAAGCAGCTCACACTGACCATAACCAGGCTGAGTGTTTTGTTTGTGTGATTTGTAGTCATGGGACAAACTCAGGAATCTATGGTACAGATGGTAAAATTATCTCCCTTGAAAATGTCACAAAGTACTTCGATGGTGATCATTGTAAAGCCCTGCAGTCCAAGCCAAAACTGTTCTTTATACAAGCGTGCCGGGGAGGTGAGTATAGTTGTTTTAGAAAAGTACTAACTTTTGTTTTTATACCCCCGAAACGAAGTTTGGGGGGGGGGTGTATATAGGAGTCACCCAGTGGTTGGTCAGTCGGTCGGCTGGGCGGTCCGTTGCATTTTCCTTGTCCGGAGCATAACTTGAAAACTACTAGTTGGAATTCGATACAACTTCATAAAATGATCAAACACATTTAGAGGAAGTGCACACGAACCATAACTCCATCTTGACTAATTACAGAGTTATTGCAGTTTGTTAATTATCCTTGTCCGTAGCATAACTTGAAAACTACTGGTTGGAATTCAATACAACTTCAAACAATAGTCAAGCACAATGAGAGGAAGTGCAGTGCATAGGAACCATAACTCTACTTTGACTCATTACAGAGTTATTGCCCTTTGTTAATTTTCCTTGTCTGGAGCATAACTTGAAAACTACTGGTTGGAATTAAATACAACTTCATACAATGGTCAAGTACATTGAGAGGAAGTGCAGTGCACAGGAACCATAATTCTATCTATCTTGACTTATTACAGAGTTATTGCCCTTTGTTACTTTTTTTGTTAAAGTTATTGCCCTTTGTAGAGTATTCTGTTCAATATGTAGAGTGAACACTCATGATACAGATAATTGCAGAAAGCGCAAATGCACGATGAACTTTAATACTCGCGGCAGACGACAAGGATTGTCTGCCATGTACTATCAATAGGAAAAAACAGACAGACACTCGGCATTTGATGATGACAATATATTTCAACCTTTACATAACATATGCAAACGGTGTGATGAGGTAAAATGTGTTTGTATTTCATCTGAAAAACATAGTACTTATGAATCTAAAAGTGAATCAAATTGCACAAATATTGATGTGATATTTTTAGTACAAACGTGTATAACATATGTAGAATATTTCAAATGTCAAACATGTTCACAGGCTTTTTGTACATGTAGCACGGAATCAGAAAGTAGTAATTATAATGATAATATATATGTAGAAAATACTGCAATACAAAGGTCATTGCTTAAAGAAAATAAAAAAATTGAAAATAAACATGAAACTTTAGATTATAAAGATAATGCCAAAATTAGTGTAGGCGTAAATACAACAAATAATTTTAAATTCAATGAAAAGGGTTTACATGTTGCAAACCTTAATATTCAGCATCTTATGCCAAAATTTGAAGAAATCAAATTCCATCTTTGTCAAGAAAATTCGCCAGACATATTAGGCTTATGTGAAACATTTTTGCATAAAGATGTTTCTGATGAAGACATTAATATTAAATCGTATAATATTGAGCAAAAAGACAGAAATGGGAGAAAAGGTGGTGGTATACTTGTTTATATACGTAAACAAATTTCGTACTTTTGACGTAAAGATATAGAAAATAAGGATACTGAATCAGTATGGTTACAAATTAACCTTCAAAACAGAAAGCCGATTCTAGTTAACTTTGTCTATAGGCCCTCTAATTCTTCACAATCTTGGATTGACATAATATGAGATTGAGCTAGACAAAGCTGATGCTTCAAAATATGAAATTTTTATTTTAGGAGATACAAATGTTAATTTTATACCAAATACTTGTCAATTTCATAATACAAAATGGGCCGATGTTATGCAAAAGTTTGGTTTCACCCAAATGGTAAAAAGCCCAACTCGAGTGACAAAATCAAACGCCACTATAATTGATCACGTGTATTGTACAAATCAGGATTTCGTAAAAGAAATTATTGTCCCTTTTTACAGTATTAGCGACCACTATCCTGTTCTTATAACACTTAGTACAAGCCTTTTTAAGACCAAAACAAGCAAACATAAGTATATTACGTACAGATCTTTCAAGCATTTCAACTATGATGTGTTTCAACGTGAATTGGCTTTTGTTGATTTTCAAGTAATTGAATTAATTCAAGATCCAAACAATGCGATAACAATGTTATACAATTTATTGAATAGTATTCTATCTCAGCATGCCCCTTTAAAAGAAAAGCGAGTTAAACGCGACTCACAGCCTAACTGGTTTAATGATGAAATCAAAACTAGCCTAAATAAGAGAGATATGTATCACAGAAAAAGAGATTTCAACCAATATAAATTTTTTAGAAACAGACCTATATCTTTAATAAGAAAGGCTAAAAAAGACTTTTTGGGTCGATTGTTAAAATCAAGCCAATGTTAACAGAGTATATCGGCCTTATGGCCGAACGCACAACATACAAACAAGTAGTTCCATATAAACAGTTGTTAGACATTATAGTGATTTCTGTTTTCAAAATTATATAGTAATAAATCTAAATAATTTAAAAACATTTCAGAATAGAATAATATTATTTCGTTATTGTTCTTTAAATGTGTAATTAATCGTAAATACTTTTAATGCACGAACTAACGACTTGAACATAAAAATTTATAAGAACTCGTTTTTTAGCAATAACTCTGTAGCCGGCAGACGTAGAGCAGTTGGTAGAGATGCTGGAAATTGAATAAGCGCTCACTTACTGCGGCGCACGCGAGTTCAAAACCCAGCTAATACTGTTGTTTTTTTTTTTACATTTTTCTTCTGTTTTACTTATAATTTTAAGACTTTAAACCATTTTAAATGTTTTACAGCAAATAATTATAGAAAACTTCATTCATGTTAAACTGATAAGGATAATGTTAATAAGACATACTGTATACATAATATTCGATTACAGTAAAGTTCAGTCAGTAGTCGTGTCAGGCTTTGCTTGTACAACCAGAATTTGTTTCCTTGGGTTCTTTTGGGGCCATGCCTCAACATCAATCATCACCAATTTCTAGAATATTTACATGTCAGTTTTGTTTGTGGGCCCGCTGTGATACTTTGTATCACTGTTTTTCTTGTTCAGTTATTAATTTACTCTGTGTCTTCTTTGATCTTGCTCATTGTTCAGTTTTTGCCCACAATTTAGGATAGGAATTTATTTTGTATTATTGACACAATACAATCAACCCTATTGGCAAATCCCATAACTTTTGAATGACATTAAAAGTTGTGCAAACTTTGAATTTTCAGTTCAGGTTTGTAAAAATCCACTTCTCAGTTACCATTCACAGCTATGATACTTTATAGGGTAGTTGAACATACATGTAGTCACTGAATGCAAAAGGTAAGCACATGGGTTCCTATCAAAAGTAAAGTTTACACATATGGTTAAAGGTCAAACTCTGTGGACATTTGTGTCTCCAGTTTGTTGATAACTTTACTCATGCATGGGTTGTCCTGATATTTACACATGTATGTGTACAGTCTGTGTTGTTAGAGATAATCGACCCTCCAGCACTTTCAGTCCTTTGATTTAACAAAGCTGTGAAAGAAAATGAATCAACTAACAACTTGTGGAAGAAATTGAATACATTAATATGTCATAATAATAATGAAGGGCTAAAAATTCCTGATAAAATAACAATCAGTGATTCAAATGTGCAATGGCATTTAAATATTATCAATGCGCTTAACGAACACTTTGTAAACATATCTAATATTATTAAAAAGACAAAATTTGAAACTAAACATTTTTCAATGTTGAAAGCAACGTTACATGAAAAATTAAAAACAGCAATGTTCGAAATAAAATATATCACTCCGTATGAAGTAAAAGAATTAATTAGAAGCCTTGATACAAACAAGTCAACGGGAATAGATAACATCGGCCCTAAAATTATAAAATATTGCGGAGATTATATAACAACCCCTATTGCAGCAATAATTAATAAAAGTATAAGTGAAGGAATATTCCCTGACTCTTTAAAGATAGCGTGTGTATTGCCAATTTTCAAAAATGGCGATAAAGATGATCCTAATAACTATCTTCCGATTTCCATTTTACCTACGTTATCAAAAATATTTGAGAAGCACATAGCAATACAACTTAAAGAGTTCTTCCGTAGAACTAATATATTGCATGAAACTCAATCAGGATTTAGAGAACACCATTCCTGTCAAACAGCACTGACTCGCTTAATTGATTCTTGGATAAAAGACATTGATAGCGGCAAATTTATTGGTGCTGTATATCTAGACTTAAGAAAAGCCTTTGATTTAGTAGATCACATGATCTTATTACATAAGTTAAAACTCTATCAGTTTTCTGATAACACTATTAAACTATTTACATCTTATTTATCAAACCGACTGCAAGTTGTTAAAGTTGGAAATACGACTTCTAAAATGCTACCTATTACGTCAGGTGTTCCTCAAGGCTCAATCCTTGGTCCTCTACTATTTCTGTTATACGTAAATGACTTACCATTAAATGTTGACAGTTTAAGCAACCTTGATTTGTATGCAGATGACTCAACTCTATATGTAAGTGATTACGATGTAACTACTATTCAAGACAACCTGCAAAAAGGTCTTAATAATATCTCGTCTTAGTGTTGTATAAATAATATGTCTCTTCATCCTGTTAAAACAAAATGTATGCTCTTAGGTAGCAAACATAAATTGAAGAATGCTGGTGAGTTAATGCTTAATATAAATGGAACGCAAGTGGAAAACGTTGCCACACAAAAAATTCTTGGTATGTATGTGGACAAAACGATAAGTTGGAATACGCAAGTAGATAAGATGTGCTCAAAGTTAAACACAAAGTTATATCTGCTAAAAAGAATGGTATGTTTTTTTACTTTTGAAATGAAGAAAATGTTTTATAACGCTTATATTATGTCAACTTTTGATTATTGTTGTACTATATGGGGGAAGAGAACCCAGTCCACCATAAGTAAGATAACTAAATTCCAGAAACGGGCAGCAAGACTTATACTCAATAAACCGGCTAAAACGCCATCTAAAGCTTTATTTATTGAATTGAAATGGTTGTCTTTTCAAGACAGGTGTAAATATCACACTGCTGTATTAGTCTTTAAATACTTTAAAAACATGGCCCCAGATTATTTATCTGAATCACTGACATTCTCAAAAAATGAAAATTACAGACTGAGATCATCGTCATGTAATAACCTGGTTATATCACAGTATAAGACAACCTATTATAAAGATTCTTTTACGTACTACAGTGCGCAAATCTGGAATAATATTCCTACTGATGTCCGCTCAGCTCAAACTTTAAATTCCTTTAAATGCAGATATAAAAAATACTTGTTGCATCACGCATTATTTGATTAAATTATAAAGAAATTTTATTAAGAATTATTAGAATGCTTCAGATGAACATTCAATCCGTATGAAAATGAAATTAACTTGTGAATAATGGTCTTTATTCAACTGTCATTTATTACATGTATTATTGTTTTTGTTATATTACACATTAATCAATTATCATATGCTTTAATTATACAATACTTATGATAAGTTTATTTTGAGTGTCTGTCAATGAGTGAATGTTTGTGTGTAACTGGACAGTTTCAGTGTTTTGTCTCTTAATTTGTTTATAGAAGGCCATGTTGTAAATAAGGTCTATACTTTTGTTTCATGCTGTTGCAGTTTGAATCACTAAATTATTTTAAGCCCGTAAAAGACAGAAATTTGGTTATAAAATGGAACAGGAAGTAATCAGGAACTGGCTTTCTGATTGGACAGGTGCCACGGGAAAAGGGCCTTCGGTCATTAGTTACATTATTCAGTTACAGTTAATTAAATTAATTTTAAAAATGGCACTTTTGTCATCCTCTGTAAATGTTAATAACTGTTCGCCACTTTATTTTCCTGCACAGAAACATCATTTTGTTTCAAAATTCTTGTTGTTTATTGCCATGGCAACACCAAAACGAATCAGTTTTTAAATGTGAGGATTTTCAAATCCTAACATTTATTGTACCCCGGGTTTCTGAGAACAGCAGTTTCTACTTTTAAAACCGAATAACCCCTCAATTCTGAATAATCCTTCAGATTGATAACATCTCATATTTATAGAAAGTAACATAAGTAATCAACAGTTTTGGTGTTGGTATGATTGCAAAGATTAATATTGTTTCAAAGATAAGAAAAATATGCGATAATTTATCATAAAAAAGAATTTAGTCAACTTTTTAAAGTTAATGTGCATAGATTGTAAGTACTTCTTAAACGTTCGACAGATACAGCATTATGGTACTTAATTGGTCTGTTTCTTACTACGCAGTTAAGACATGCACTACTTTAGAAAGCAGCTGATCAAAACGCGCTGAAAGTGGCACACCTCATATACATTTATACTGGCAATACTTTACCTACATTGCATTTATAAACGCATTTCATCGGTTACGTGTATTAATGAAAATGTAGGTTCTGATACCAGACAGAATGCCGTTCTGGTAAACTACACGGTTACGATATGTTTTCACTCCAAAATCGAAAGTAGCGAAGTCACGAAGACACTACGCAGTTGGGAGTTTAAAAATGATTGTTATTTAACTATAGACTTTATGAAGAAAAGAGCCAGTTTTTATTTTGCTGTCGCTATAAGCGATAATTGTGAAATATACCCTTTAACTGCCATATTCAGGGAAGCAGCGTGGTGTGCATTTGTTAATATAGTTGAACTTGCGAAATAGACTGTAAAAATGCACCGAAGATCTTGTTAGTAAGCTTGACTAGTAGCAAAATAGTTTAAACCACCTTTTCAACAGTGTTTCAATAGACAGGTTTCCTAAATATCGTTGAATGAAATTATTGATTGATTACTATGGTTATTTACAATAATATACAGTGATTCATTCATTTTGAAATACCTACCATTCGTGTGTTTTGCATGGTTCAGTGTAATGAAATAACAAAATTTGAGCCGCGTCATGGGAAAACCAACATAATGAACTTTGCGACCATTTCAGCAGGCTGGTCTGGATCGATACTGGTCGACAATCAATGTGTAAGCAGTTTGTGTTTAATGTTGTGTTTTATGGTATATGTTACATGAACCATACGCTAATAGCGATAATTGTGAAATATACCCTTTAACTGCCATATTCAGGGAAATACCGTGGTGTGCATTTGTTAATATAGTTTAACTTGCGAAATAGACTCTTATTGGTCGCCTATCAATGTGTAAGCAGTTTCTGTTTAATGTAGTGTTTTATGGTATATGTTACATGCGTTGTTTTACTATTTCGCGTATTTTATGTATTATACCATGAATGCAATCGATCATTAATTTACATGTCGATATAAAGAAATGTGTTGTGTTGATGTTTACAGTAGTGAAAAATGACGTTGTGAAGCCATGCTCAAGTGCTCAGTACAATGTATACTATGCATTAAATATTCAGACTTTGTTCTTTATTCATTACCTAAAAATGAAAACTTTCTCCCATAAAGAGACGTGATCAGTAGCGGGGCTCGATCCAAAGACTCTCAATAATTGAGAAGTTTCAGCTCCTCTAACCACTTGACTAAGGAGGGATCTCACGGGCCGTAACATTGTTCAATATGATGTTACATCAAGTGGTCATATGTTCCACTTAATACTATCATACATATTGCAAAACATGTGTGCAACATTCCTCTCCTAAGCACCAGTCCTTACGATAATCTATGTTTCAGACGGAACATTTTCAGTGCCTTCAGCGCTTTGATTTTCTGTTGTTTTGCTGATACCTTTTGAAAAAGGCATACATGTATCATTGAAGTCCCACATTTAAATATTTGATATATTTCGAAAGGGCATTATTTTTGTCATTAAATAATTATGATGCTAACAGAAAATATCTGCCTAATTAATTAACTGCCCCTATGAATTGATGTGAATTTTGACGTCAGATTATGGTATGTGACATCATTTTTGTAAAGTGATAAATGACATCTTAGATGTACATGTTTAACAACCTGTTACAGGACAAAAAGCTGAATTTTTCACGTATCAGTATTCAGATATTGTTAAATTTAAATATGCAAAAATGCTGATTTTTTAGTATTTTGTCCAAAGGCACCTTTTCCTATGTTGGTGGTCAATTGAAAGAATAGCTAAGTTTTACCCTTTGAATACATACAATGTATGTAGTGCCTCAAGTTCTATGGACAAAGAAATACAAGGAACACAGTTCAATTTATAAGAAAGCAACCAAATTTTAATCCAGGATTTGCTAACAGAAAGATATGTAATACTGCACTCTAAGCATGAAAGCTAAACATTCTCTCAACAGATAGACTATGCAGATCTTATATAACATACAGGTATTCCAAAAAGTCCTTAAATGTCAATATTTCCAATACATCCATGTAGTCTAACTCAATCAAATAATCCAAATAGTCCAGATTTGTTACACATTATGTCATAAACATGTTAATATAGATCATTTAACTTTGATATCTTATACTGTGTAGTACATACTAATTTTATTTTATACAGAAACTGCAGACAGGCCTACTGGCAATAGTGTAGCAGATGGAGCGGATGGAGTTGATGGTGGACAGGATTTATCCAGTCTTTTGACGGGAATGCACATATCGGAAAACTCGAACCAAGTAGATGCATCGAAAGAGGATTCAGATGAACAAAATCCAAATACTGTGCCTACAAAGGCAGACATGCTTGTTGCATGTGCTACTCACCCAGGTATTTTTTGCAATATCTTTGTGGTATCAGCCTCTTGCCCTTACTATAACAGAACAACAATGATACAAACAGAAAATCATCACAAAAATTGCTTAACGTAGGATCCAGCAAATATTTCTACACAATATACACGGATAAGCTGATAAGGAGATTTAGAAGAAATTGTCTGATCTGATATATATTGAAAGAATATATAATGTCGCAACCAAAAATAAATGATGCTGTTATGAAATGATTACCGGATTAGTTTACTGTCAATGTAAATTGAAGTGAGTTTTGACGTCAAATTGACGTTCCAATATTGATATTGAAATATTGTTTGTTCAAAATATGCAAGAAAGCTAGTTATACCCCCGCACAACGAAGTTGTAAGGGGGGTATACTGGAATCAGCTTGTCCGTCCGGCCGTCCGGCGGTTTTTCCTTGTCCGCCCAATAACTTAAGATTCCTTTGACCCACAGTCTTCATATTTGGCATGGAGGTTAGTCATGACTAGTAGATGACCCCTATTGATTTTGAGGTCACCGGGTCAAAGGTCAAGGTCACAGGGGCCTTGACTTCAAAAAGCTTGTCCGCCCAATAACTTAAGATTCCTTTGACCCACAGTCTTCATATTTGGCATGGAGGTTAGTCATGACTAGTAGATGACCCCTATTGATTTTGAGGTCACCGGGTCAAAGGTCAAGGTCACGGGGGCCTTGACTTCAAAGCGGTATGCGGGGGTATTCAGGCCATGACAGTGGCAGTTCTAGTTTCAAAGTGTTTTGTCCAAAGGCCCATTTTCCCGTGTCGCTGGTCAATAACAGTTTTTCATGGTTGCAAATATTTTTAATGGTGAGGGTGTTAGCCAGAGCTGTTAAAACTGTTTGCAACTATTAAAAACTGTATAATTATACAGTCACAGATATCAAAAACCGTATTATACGGTGGCAAATCTCAAAATCACTAACTAGTTAACCCTATTGTAACGGACAATGTGTTTACATGCTATGATTAAAGCACAGTTCGATTTTCAGACTGTATTTACCTTATTTAACTGTAACAGTTGCAAATTTAATTGACGTAACCTATCGGAAGCGACGTTACAACAGAAATGTGTTAAAAAATGTATTGTTAACTTTTGAAATATGGAAGGTTACTGACTTTCTATTTTACAGGTTATGTGTCTTTACGAAACACTCATTGGGGTTCATGGTTTATACAAGCAGTTGTGTATGTATTTCAAAAATACGCTTCGAAAGAACATGTAACAGATCTTCTCACACTGGTAAGAAATATAGGGGCCATACATTTCATTCCACACAAGCATATATCTGACATATGCCAGGCGTATACCAGTATATCAAGACCCCTTTGCTGATAACGCTCCAGACTCAGTGCCTGGCTATTTGAAATGATTATACCGGCATATACCGGTATACGCCAGTGCGGATGAAACATATAGCCCCAGGCATATATGAAGCAAAATACAATTACAACTGGTGCACATGTAAAAGATTACCCAATGTAAAATTTCTGGAACAAGACATCCATGGCATGATAAAGCTGAAGCAGCTAGCTAGGGGAAGTAACTGTGCTTGGGTAAATATTTTAGCAACTGGGCATGGTTTGCTCGGTTGCAGGTTAAGGGGGGTCACTGGTGAGGTTTTGGATTTTTGCACTTCCGGAAATTTACATTTGTTATATTTCAAAAATAATGAGTTAACTGGAAAAAGCAATTATGTAGTAGTGAACTTAGGCACAATAGGAATATTTTAGTGTAAAAAAATTGAACATTTTTGAGAAAAAATATTTTGACCTCACATTTGGTGACTAAATTGAAAAATTTTGTCATATGCCAAAATGGGGGTAGGGGTACAAAAATAGTCATTTCTCAAAAACCATTTAAGATATTTACATAATTCAAACTGTATTGCAAGACAAATTGTTAGGATATAAAAATGCATTAATAACTAGTTTCTTTTACAGTTCTTTATTACAGACCTATGCCGTCATATCTCAAAGCTTGTCGAAATCTAAAAACACATTTTTGTCAGTTTTTATTGAATTTCTTTCTTATATGCACATTGACCCCCACTTTTTATTTTTGCGTTCTAAAACAAAGGTTTTAATCAAACTGTAGACAAAATATCTGAAAAAGCTTGTTAATCCTTTATCATGAAATATTCATTTATCAAAAATTGAAAAAATGAATTTTAGTGAAGTGGGTGGGGTAATAATAAGGAGCGTTATATTTATTCAGATGATGATAGAAATACCACTATCTCTAATTTTTCATCCTAAAGTATAATATACTACATAAGAAAAGATTAGAAAGTGATATCCATTCTGAAACATACACCACATACATAAACGTTTATAATACCAAATTTCTAGCTAATTCTGCATTAAGCACCGTGATCTGATAGTGTATCACTAAAGATTAATATTGCGAAAAAGTTAAGTCATTGACCCATCATTATTTTTCCAGAAATTAACTAGCAAAATGTTAGTCTCCATAAAAAACAGGGTCAATAAAATTTCTTGTTATTTTGAATTTCAGCAGTGACCCCCCTTAAAGTGGAAAATAATATACCTATGTGAAAATATATTTTTGATCATCATGTAAGGAAACACTGTTTTAATGGCTTATTAGTCAACAGTAAAAACTATTTTGCTTTTGTTTGTTTTCAAGGATGTTTGAAGCTGATGATGATGTAGTATATTGAAATTTCCCAAAGAGGTTACAGCTGATGATTAGGGCACTAACCTTATCTGGGACATTTGTCATTAACAAGGTCCAAAAAAGAGCTGAACACGTGATTGATACCTGTCAATGGTCTACTTGTGTAGGAATGTTTTCCAGCATCTTACCAGGAAGCCATATTGCTTCTTTCAATATAGACAGTATGATCAGTTGTTCAAAAGCTCAGTGGAAATATTACAACAGAATAGCAAACTATGCACACTGATCATGATCTGCGCTCTTTACAAAGACAGTATCAGTTGCATTCAGCATTTTATGGGTCAGTTTCTCTTTTCACAGGTTAATGAGCTGGTTTCACGTGGGCGCACTGCATTAAAGGAAAAAGAACCAAGAGATGTGATGCAAGCATCCCAGTATACCTCCTCATTGACAAAGAAGTTCTGGTTCTTTCCAGGAGTAGTCGCCGACACAGAAAGTTGATGATAATTGGTCAATCAGTGATTTTAAATAAATTTATTTTGTGATACTTGAACAAATATTGTCAACTTATTAGAAGCCTTTCTTTCACACAAATTCAAATTGGTCAAATGTTGTGGATATTTAAGAAATTACAGGTAAATCCATTTGAATAGAATTGCTGATCTATCCATTTGAATTGGAGAAAAAAATATACATAAAAATCAATACTCGTTTCGAGTAACTTACCATAATGTTTGTTGTTAAGAAGTAATAATTGAGGGATGATTGCAAAATTATTTCAAATGTGTATAGAGATAGAATCAGATACAGTATTTTAACATTCAGCCTTTGAGTAATACAATATTTGTCTTAAATTTTGTTTCCTCAAAGATATTCCACGGACCTATATACACATGGGTTGGCAATTTCCAAAATTGATAAAATGATAATGTAAAAGAAGTTACCCATAATCATTTGTGTGTCTTATAATCCGCGGTTTTCGGTGGGTCCGGCATTCTCCGCTCTCGCACACATGTTCTAAGGCTTTAATTATAAAGAAAAAAGGGATGTAGATTTAATACAACTGCCTTGTATCTTTTTCAAGATATTTGTTGGTATTAAAGTCTAATTACGTTTTCGACAATAGTTATATAAGGCACCTATTGCGCTAAAATGTGCCGGGTAGCATTTCGCTTATGAAATAACATCCGTTCCAGCGGTGTTATTCGTTTAATAAACAATGATTTGGAGTACTGATACACAGTACTTAGCCACGAAGGCCGAAGGCCTGAGTGGTTAATAGCTGCACATCAGTACGACAAATCATTGTTTATTAGACGATAAAAACGCTGAAAAGGGTGTTATTTCGATTCTAACATGACCAGATACTACAAAAAGTTGATAAATGCAAAGCGTTATTTTCTACACGAACGCTCATTTAACGCGCTATATGCTGTCATGTTTACTGCACATCGATTCCTGCGTTGTTTATGGTTTAATATAACATAATTTTTCTACTCTTTGTATATAGAGACAAAATCGTCAGTCATGTTAGAATTTTGTTCATCCTTGTATTTTCACAAACTTTCAAAAAATAAAATGAGTAAAGTTACATATTACCAAATGAGATACAGGTTGGAATAAGACAAACATTACATAAAGTAAAACAAATACAAACCATTGAGCAATAAATATTTGGAAAATACTTGAAACTGATTTCTTATATAATAAGCAGTTTTCCTCGATTCATTTTAATATGGACAATGGTGGGAAGCCGGTCGTTCTCGATTTGGAAAACCATAGATATATTCCTTGGATGCAAAAATCTTGCAAGAAAGTCTTGTAGAACGTGATATCTTGGTGATTTGCGTAGGAAAATAGGAGACTTTTAAATCCCTGTATATATACAGTGTAGGTCCTTAGATATTCGAAACAATACTTAGTGCTTGTTTTTGCAGCAGTAAAGGATTCTGACATTCCTTTTATGTTTGGAATTTGTGTGCTCCTGTTGTTGAAAACATGATAGAAGTGCAATTATTATACCCCCACAAAACGAAGTTTGAAGGGGGGGGGAGGTATATAGGAGTGAGCTTGTCTGTTTGTTTGTTTGTCGGTCGGTCTGTTGGTTTTCATGGTTTCCGGATGATAACTTATGAACGACTTTACCCTTTTGATACACACGTGCAACTTCATGAAATACAGGTCAAGTTCAACTTTTGGGTCAGTAGGTCAAAGGTCAAGGTCACAGTGACTCTGCACTGTAAAACTGTTTCCAGATGATAACTCATGAAAGGCTTGACCAATTTAAATAATTTTTGGTACACACGTGCAACTTTATGAAATACAGGTCAAGTTCAACTTTGGGGTCAGTAGGTCAAAGGTCAAGGTCACAGTGACTCTGAACTGTAAAACAGTTTCCGGATGATAACTCATGAAAGGCTTGACCGATTTAAATAATCTTTGGTACACGTGCAACTTTATGAAATACAGGTCAAGTTCGACTTTGGGGTCAGTAGGTCAAAGGTCAAGGTCACAGTGACTCTGAACTGTAAAACAGTTTCCGGATGATAACTCATGAAAGGCTTGACCAATTAAAATAATTTTTGGTACACACGTGCAACTTTATGAAATACAGGTCAAGTTCGACTTTGAGGTCAGTAGGTCAAAGGTCAAGGTCACAGTGACTCTGAACTGTAAAACAATTTCCGGATGATAACTCATGAAAGGCTTAACCGATTTAAATAATTTTCGGTATACAGCTGTAACATCATCAAATACAGGTCAAGTTCGACTTTGGGGTCAGTAGGTTAAGGTCTCATTTACACAAGTTATTGTATAATAACTCAACTCTATGTCCTTGTGGCCATTCCTTTCTTATGGTTGCCATACTTCTGTGACAAAGCTGTATTGTGGGGGTATAATACGTCACTCTTGTGACAGTTCTAGTTTAATATGCTTTAATATTCTTTTTCTGGTTACTTAAAATTGTTCACTTTCAGAACTTCGTGAAAACATTGGGTTCTTAGAACTGTCCGAAATTAACATATTTTAGAACAAATCATCCAATGAAAAGGTTTCAGTATAAGTTCTTGTTAAATATTGCTCTATTTTTGAAATTACACGCTACCAAATTATAAAGCTTTGCAAACACATCTGAAATTTCAATATAAACATATAAATGTAGTGTAGTGGTGCCGTCAGACGAAGCTCACCAGCACTAACAACTGATTTTCTCAAATTGCGATCAAGATTTATACTTTTATTGTTGAATATAGCCATAACTTTTACATTTTATACTTAAGTATATCATTTTGGAAAAATATATTTTTCACTGGAGACTGTGAATGAGCGACTTTAAATTATTAATTAATTACACTTGAAAGGCTCAGTAGAATGTTGCCATATGGTATACTATAAACATGTATATATAATTTACATGTAAGTCAGTTTCATTTGTATGAATTACATTGATGACTAAATAAGGTACTGCCCATTGGTAAAAAAATGTGGTTTTGGTACTTGTGTTACAATGACACAGTTTAATTGATTTGATATCACCTTAACAGTCTAAAATGTCAAATTATTATTAGAATGACAGGCTGTTTAACTATTTCAATTATTTAATGAAGACACTGTTCTGTTTTAATTTTTGCTGAAGTTCTATATGTAAAAGATAGAGTACTGTTTGCTAGGATAATAATGTTATTTCAAGGAGGGGTAGCCTCCTAGAGGTGACGTAATTATTCAAGTCAACAATAAGCTTGTCTATGTGTTATATGGCACATTTGCTCTGTTGCGTTATTATAACTGTCTTCTATATTGTGGATAGATCATGTGTTCTATTACAGATAGATCACAGTTAAGCTCTGCCCCCGTACACAATGCAAATTATCAAAAATATACTTCATTGTTTTCCTATAGATACATGCAGTAGCTATAATACAAATACATTTGCTTAAAAATTATCCAAACTTTGACAATGCAACTTTTATTGTACAATTATGCTTGTTAACTTTTCCCTTTTTTTATAAATATACTGCAATGCAAAGATTGAATATTTTCCTATTTAAACTTGATATCTTTTTGGGTTTTTGGAAACATTGTGTAGAGATGTGAAGGATTATCTTGACAGGTTGCGAGGGTTTGGGTTTTTGAAAATGATTATTGCCAGTAATCACCTTCCAATGGGATTCTGCAACCTATGGAATGGATCTCAACACTGTTCAACATCTGTATCAATTATTCATATGCAGTTTGATATAGATTGATGAGATTCAAGAAAATTTCACATCACATTTTAATAAAGTCGCTTAGATTCAAGCATGTCTAAAAACACTTGTCTTGCATCTGATTGATGTTTTTACGTGTCTGATTTCAAAACTAATGTCTTTACCTCATCATTTCATTAGTCTAGGCGATTAAATAATTCTATTCTATATATATATCTAAGATATGAAATGTACTGTACTGTACAGTGTAATGAGAAGTAACTGCTGTGGTGAATTGTGACATACTCTCTGCAGCGATTATTTCCCCTTGCGGAGCGGAGGTCATCCAGTGAAGTTTGATAAAAGGAATAAAATAGCGTTGTGAGCAGTGCAAGTAAAACACAAATACATGAAAACATTTCATGTGTGAAAATTGTCTACAAATGTTTTTAACTTACATAATTATGTATGTATGTTATCAATTATACTACAAGATTAAACATGCATTAAAAGTGTTCCCCAGTCTTAATATGCAGGCTTTTAAATTGCGCCCCCCCCCATTCTTATTCAGTTTTTGCTACATGTAGCTAGGAAACCATCCTTGGTAACCCAGGCTATTCATTACCCAATTGAATATGACGGAGAGAAGTGGCAGGAATTAACCGTGGGTTCCAACGATGCTAGGAAGCATCACCTTCCATCAGTGTTTCAGTACTTTGATTCAGTCCTTTGATGTATTACAACAAGGTCAAGATGAATAGAGCCTGGACCTTTGTTTTCTATTATAGTTTCAGGTGGACTGTTTCTAGTAATAATATAAAATAACAAAATATTTTTATTGTGCTACACTGCATAATATTTAGCAAATTAGTTAAAAATGTTTTTTGTCCTATTAAAATGTTATTATATAGGAGTCACCTGGTGGTTGGTCGGTCGGTCGGTCTGTTGCATTTTCCTTGTCTGGAGCATAACTTGAAAACTACTTGTTGGAATTCAATACAACTTCATACAATGATCAAGCACATTGAGAGGAAGTGCAGTGCACAAGAACTATAACTCCATCTTGACTAATTACAGAGTTATTGCCCTTTGTTAGTTTTCCTTGTCCGGAGCATAACTTGAAAACTACTGGTTGGAATTCAATAAAACTTCATACAATGGTCAAGCACATTGAGAGGAAGTGCAGTGCACAAGAACTATAACTCCATCTTGACTAATTACAGAGTTATTGCCCTTTGTTACTTTTCCTTGTCCGGAGCATAACTTGAAAACTACTGGTTGGAATTCAATACAACTTCATACAATGGTCAAGCACATTGAGAGGAAGTGCAGTGCAGAAGAACCATAACTCCATCTTGACTAATTACAGAGTTATTGCCCTTTGTTACTTTTCCTTGTCCGGAGCATAACTTGAAAACTATTGGTTGGAATTCAATACAATTTCATACAATGATGAAGCACAATGAGAGGAAGTGCAGTGTACAAGAACCATAACTCTATCTGGAGTATATTCAGAGTTATTGCCCTTTGTTATTTTTTCTTCTCCAGAGCATTTCTTGAAAACTACTGGTTGGAATTCAATATAACCTCATACAATGGTCAAGTACATTGAGAGGAAGTGCAGTGCACAAGAACCATAACTCCGTCTTGACTCATTACAGAGTTATTGCCCTTTGTTACTTTTCCTTGTCCGGAGCATAATTTGAAAAGTACTAGTTGGAATTCAAAACAACTTCATACAATGGTCAAGCACAATGAGAGGAAGTGCAGTGCACAGGAACCATAACTCAATCTTGACTCATTACAGAGTTATTGCCCTTTGTTACTTTTCCTTGTCCGGAGCATTGTTCGAAAACTTCTGGTTGGAATTCAATACAACTTCATAAAATGGTCAAGCACAATGACAGGAAGTGCAGTGCGAAAGAACAATAACTCTATCTTGACTCATTTCAGAGTTATTGCCCTTTGTTACTTTTACTTGTCCGGAGCATTATTCGAAAACTATTGGTTGGAATTCAATACAACTTCATACAATGATGAAGCACAATGAGAGGAAGTGCAGTGTACACGAACCATAACTCTATCTTGACAAATTACAGAGTTATTGCCAAGAACAATATCTCTTTTTAGTTTGTTTGCAAGGTATTCTGTTACTACGAACTTTCTCAGTTTATAAAGCAGTCTTTTGGGGGTATTAATCACATTTAGTGATAGCTCTAGTTTGTAAATTGCACTTTGTCCATTTGTTCTCATTAACTTTGAAGCACACTTTGGATATTTAGCACAAATGAGATACCAGTAATAGCCATAGATTTTGTTTTGATTTGGCCAAGGAGTGTATCTATAATTTGAAATCCATGGGCGTTTAATGTTGCCTGAGTGCTCTTTGAAGAGTGTATTGGATGCATGATTTTTTTTGACAACCAGCTATTGCATGTCTGTAAAACTGGGTCTCTACATCATCATACCCACAAATCAGCCTTCATAAAACAAACCAAATGTAAGATAGAAACCTGACATCTCCTTCCTAACAACTGGGCCAATTTCATCCAAACTTCACAGGGTAGTCCTTGGTTGGTCTTCTTCAAAAACTGCTCAAATGTTTCTATTCCACTGCACAAAATGGCCACCAAGTTAAAAATAGAAAAACCTTTAAAGAACATCTCGTCCTTAACTAATGGGCCAATTTCAACCAAACTTCATAGCATTGTTCCTTGGATGGGACTCTACCAAAAGTACGGAAACAATTCTGCTTTGCTACACAAAATGAGCACACGAGCTAACAAGAGCTATCCTTCATGAGTGACGTATGCCATCGAAGTGGTATCCCACAGTCTGTGACATTGACATTCAAGTTGTGGACCCGGTACTTTCTTGCACAACACTTTCTATCTGCATGTGCTGAACATATTTCGAATGCATTTTAAAAACTTACAATCTGGACATAAACACATGTTCTAAAACTCTGACCTCTAAGTATGACATTGGAATGACCATGTATATACAGTACTCAATGACCTTTAAACTCTTTAAGTGTGACCTTTGTGCCATGTTATTTTAAAATCAATGATAACGAAGTTACAGTGTGGACACTCAATGACCTTTAAACTCTTAATTGTGACCTTGGCCTTGAGGTACGGACGTGGGTCTTGCACACCACGCGACTTGATGTCCTGAACATTTGTGCCACATAATTTGAAAAGCCCTTCACGCATGACAGTTACAGCTCGTACACGAATATGTGCATATTATAATACCCGGTATATACATGTATACAGGATTGTGTTACCTTTAAAATCTAAATGCGACCTTGACCTTAGAAGTGCTGAACATCTGAACTGTATGATTTGAAAATCCCTTCGTGCATGACAAAATTACAGCCTGAACACGAAACACGTAACCCCTAACACTTTGACAGACGAACCGACGGTGCAATTTTGATATGCCTACCTTTGGGGGCATAAGAATATAAAAACCTTTAAATGACATCCTGAACCACTGGGCCAGTTTCAACCAAGCTTCACAGGATTGTTCCTTTGATGGTCCTCTACCAAAAGTGCTCAAATGGTTCCTTTCCGCTGCACATGTATTATATATGTACATAATAACAGTCGGGCTTAATATAGAAAATAAGTGACATCACCTAGCTATTTCAACCAAACTTCACAGTGATTTTGCTTGGATGGTCCTCTACCAAAACTGACCAAAAAGCTACGCTTGCTCAAAATAGCCACTAAGCTTAAAACGGAGAAAAAATCTTTAGACAACATATTCTCTTTAACCACTGGGCCTATCTAAACAAAACTCCACAGGATAGCTCCTTGGATGGTAGTCTACCAAAGTTGCCACGGTTCTGTTTCACTGCACAAAATGGCCGCCAGACCTAAATATAAAAACCTTTAAACGACATCTCCTTAACCACTGGGTCCGGTTAAACCTCACTTCACAGGATTGTCACTTGGATGGTCATCTAAAATATTTCTCACATAGTTCTGCCTAAATTCACAATTATTATCTTTATTATCAGGAATTGTGCAGATTGATCATGTCCCTGTTCACTCAGGTGTGCGAAATAGGGCCATCATGACCCTCTTGTTTTAGAAGTACAGTAGCATTATGATTGGTTACAACTTTGTGACCTTTTACATGCAACTTTGCTCAAGATAAGATGAACAATCAAACAGGTGTTTAAAAGCACCTCTTAATATAATATCAAGATGGACAAGACAGTAAACAAATATAACTTCAGTAAACACATGTCAACGATGACTGCTTATGATTTTAGCTCACATGAGCATATAGTGCATATAGTATGTCCATCATCCGGCTATTATTCAGGTTTTGCTTGAAATGACATCTCCGCTGAAGTCATAAGACCCAGTGCTTTGATATTAAAGAATTGCCTACTGGACCTCTATCACGATTTTTCAAATTATGATCCCCGTGTCATATGGACCCCGCCCCAAGGGTCACACTTATAAAGGAAAAACTTCGAAAATCGTCTTCTCTAAAACCACAACCCATAGCTTAGATATTTGAATGTAGCATTGTATAATTCTTGCTCAAATCATGAACCTCGGGTCAAAATTAACCCGACCATATTTCAACTTTGATTGGGGCTGACCTTGACCTACATTCTGTTTTTCAACCTGCATCAATGGAATTTTGACCTTGTACATAGTTTCGCGTGTATATTTCAATTTCAAAATTGGCTGACATTGAACTACTGACCTACTTTACTATTTTTGAAGTTTGAACCATGTGTAAATTGAATGCAGATTTCAACCTTGACCTTGACCTTTGGTCGAGATTTTGTTTTTCAAGCTAGACAGATAAAATGTGGACTGTTTATGCAGTTTTGTAACTAATTTCCAAAATTCCTATGACCGACCTTGATTTTGACCTTTTGACCTACGTTCTTGTTTTAAAGTGCGATGATACTCAGATGAGCAATATTGGGCCATCATGGCCCTCCTGATTCTTGCTAGTGGTCTTTTGTTCACAGGTTCAACGGTATTTTAAGACCTTTGCAGGTAATTCTGTTCTGAAAGATCACTTGTCTGAAGAAGCCAGTTATATAAACAATCATGTAGTTTTTCAAATTCATTAAACATTAAACTTAAAGCTGTATGTACTAGAATGTAAACTGAACGTGTTGCACAGATATGTAAACATAGTATATCTTTCACTGGGTTTCCAGTTACGAGTATGTGTTTTCCATCGTCTCACCATTTCTATTTGTCGTTCAATCTACAGAGGGAAGTAAAAGAGAACCTGGAAGTTTCGAAAAAACCCATACTTTTTTTTTTATAGAAATTTGATTATCTTTAGGGGTAATTCCCATATCAATTTCATAGATATTTCTTCAGAACTTTGTGACTCAGTTTGGAATCTTCTCATAATTATGTACTTAAAGAAACTAGATGCACAACGTAGGCTTAGTTAAAATACTTACGTTTATGAACAACCATGTGATAGCTATCAAATATTATTTATTACATATTCCCAAGGCATAAAGATTTAAAGAAGTGATTTTTGGTCTGAAGTGTCACACAATATTTTACAATAATATTTTGATGGTCAGAAGTGTCAAATACGAGTTTGTTATAATATTATTTAATGGCCCGAAGTGTCTATAAATTTGATGTGGTCCGAAGTGATCGAAAGTGGGTTGTTTCCGCTGAAATTAGGTGAAACAGGGTACATGTAACAGTAATGAAAAATGCATTCGACGAGCGGAGCAAGTTTGTGGTCTAGAGTGTAAACGCGAAGGACCGTATGCTCGATCCCCGCAGGACACCACGAGCATGTCTCATTAAGCGGTACAATACATTAAGCATGTTAAAGAACAAAATGGTGCCTCGGCCTCTGAAACTGCAATAGTCTCTGTATCTTGTACTATTTCCATAAGCGTACATAAAACTTCCCTTGTGTGTGACGGTGAGGTGGGAGTTGATCATATGGATTATTCGGTTCCAGTCAACCCTAATTCCATGTATGATTTAGCTATACATATGTACCTGTAAATATTTGCCTAGTAAATTACTCAAACTTTGGGAATCTACTTTCGATATCGATCTTTGAATAACTGAAAGTGAAAGTCGAGTAAAAAGTACAAATGGAAAATCTAACGACGCAATACACAAATTTGATTACTTGTTTCTATTTACGTACACATCCGAGGGTATAAGAATGCTTCAGAATTTCGGGATTCTAAATGCAGAGCTGGGACTAGACAGAGCCAGGTAGGCTACATACTAAATTTCTTTCTATGAATTTTATGCGCCGGAGTGTTACTATTTAGATTTAATTCGTCAAACGAGTTTTTAGAAAATTTGTGTAATAAAACATTATACAATGTATATAAACGCAACTATGTGTTGCTATAAATATAGTACTTAAATAGCCTATAATTTCTTCAGGGATACTCTTTATAAAGATGCCTGGAAAGACAATCACGCTGTTTGTTGTGAACGGTGAGAATTCAACATCCACCATTGAGATCGATGAGGTATTATCAGTTATAATGTCAACCTTTTAAAAGTCATAGTCTGCAATCGAACTCAATGTGTACGAGCAAAAAATGAACTTGTATAATCAATTGATTAATGTAAAAGATAGTTTACAACCTTATCTCATACCTCATATATGTTTTATAAAAACGTTCGCAACCTACTTTCACTTTCGTTTCTACATTAAATTTTGTACACCTGAATGATATCAAAAGGATTCAAATGTACAGTAATAGGTAAAATATACATGTGTATACTTAATGAGCATGTTAATTTCGTATTTTTCCAGGATGCCACTATTGGCGAACTGCGCAAGAAAGTTGCAGAGGGTAACTCCGGGATATCAGAAGAGGATGTTCGTCTTCATTATGCAGGTAAATCTCAAATAGAAATACATGTGTGTCTGAAAAAGGAAACATATTTGTTTACTAAATCGTCATTCTGCAGACGTTTTTTCTCTAAGTTTGGACACAGTTTTACTATGCCAAATAAGGATGTTTTTCTCTCTAAGTTTGGACACATATTTACTTTGACAGGTAAGGACTTGAGGTCAGAGAGCCCTAGCAGGCAGCCACTGACGTTGAAAGACTACAACCTGCACAACGAAGCCACGATGTTCGCAGTTATGCGGCTCCCCGGTGGTTCTGATGAAACCGAACCTATAGTTCAACCGAAAATGTACAACTCTGAGGTCGAGCTAACAAACGAACCGGACATGTTTACACTTGATGACGAGGAGGGCGGACAAAGAGCCAAAATGCCATGTGGACACGCCATAGGTACCCTAATTATTCAATTTGAATACTACTTTATTTACTATCGGTTGTAAAATAAGTTCTTACATCTTAATCAATCGCTCTCGAAACTCATTCCCGAGGGAGAGACAGAGAGAGACAGAGGGGGAGGGGAGGAGGGAGGGAGGGTGTCAATGAAAATTGATCATGTCTTGCCGAAGGACACTACAACTACATGACATTCGTGAGGATCAAGGCCAGGACCCACCTGAGCCGAACGCTCTTCCACTAGCTACGTCATGCCGAATTCACACTCATATTTGCATTTATTACATAAAGATAAAGATTTATGCTACCTTAGCCACAATTTGGATATGTGTCTCACATATTCGTCAATGTTTAGACCGAACGGCATTTTCCGTTCATTTTACGACTACTCGTACACCGATCGGTAATTGACTTCTTGGTTAACATGTATCTTATTCCAGGTCCAGAATCCTTGACGGCCTACTGTAGAAGCCTTCTTGACGCGAAAAAGTATGAATTTCGATGTCCTTATAAGGCAAAAGCCACAGATCCGCATTGCGGTGAATTGTGGGAACTATTCACAGTAAAGAGGCTTGCCATTCTGACGGCTGCAGAAGTGAAGGAATTTGAGAAAAAAATGGCAGAAAATTACCTCCGACGAGCTGTTGGTATTCAGAGCTGTCCGCGCTGTAAAAAGTTCTGCGAGCGTAAAAACAAAGCCGATCAAAGAGTCAGATGTCTAATATGCACGACGGATGCCGGGGGCAGGTATGAGTTCTGTTGGTTTTGCTTGAAAACTTGGCTGAATAGCGGTTTTAAGGACTGCGGCAATTTCAACTGCACAGGTGAAGATCCAAGACTCCGGGTGATCAAGAACTGTCCGAAAAAATCAGTCGTGGGTGTCGAATGCCCGGCCATACGTTCTTGTCCGTCTTGCGGTCTACTGATCGAGCATAAAGAGGCGTGCAAGCAGATGACGTGCACATGTGGCCAGAAATTTTGCTTCATCTGTTTAAAGATGGCCGATGGTAGTGGGAAATATCAATGCGGAGTATGGAACTTCAAATGCGAACCGGCTCCGATGCAGACGTCTATACCAGGAAATTGAAACAAACTATGAATGACATGTATGAGAGACCATTAGCATTTGGAGGAAAACGTTCCTATAACCATATAATAATCATATAACCTTTTACTCGCTAATGTTTCATAATGGACTTGTCGTCGTTTTGGACACTGCTATTGATAGCTGTAGGGGTGTTCACTGCAAATTTAAAGATTGAATAACTAGCAGTGCAGACCATGATCAGATTGTTGGTGTGTGCTGTCAGACCAAGAGCTGCAGTGGTCGCGGAGGGATAGTCATAGAAATCTAGTTGATTAGTACCATTTTCAAGAGAACCGACTAGTCATATAAAGTACATTTGTACATGTACATAATACTTATTTATATAGACGTGGCAAAGTATTCTTTTGATAGTTTGAGTTTCTTTTCAAATTTTTACTGGATTATTATATGCTACCACGCGAATGTTTATCTCGGACAATGCAGACATATCCTGCAATGTATAACTATATGTAGTACATGTGCATCGTGTGTATCTTGTTTGTTTTATGTTATGTTCTTTTGTTTATGTTGTTCGCTTATCGTTATCAAAATGATATTCGCACTGAATAATCAATGTCAAATTCTTTCCTTTTCATTTCTTATGTGTGGTGTGAATAAGATTGTTAAGTTGTTAAGTTAAGTTCCCCTGTATTGTTAACCAATAACCTTCCGTACTTTCCCTGATGGGCGAGCGCGTGTTCTTTGGACTTGCATACCAAGTGCTAGAATTTTATAACATTTATTTGATGTGCTTGTATATATGCGCAGGTTTGTAAAAAACAGTTGATAAAGTGTAACTTCCTATCTCGTTGTACATGTATCAACTTTGGCTTAAATGATTATTGTAATCATATTTCCCTTTTTGATGGAAATCAAGATTTTCTGCATCTGTTTTACTTATCTTGTTGATTAACAATAACTGCTGAAACAAATAAATGAAGAAGAGAATTTCTGTATTTTTTATCTTTTATTGCTGAAATATACTTAGCTGGTTAACATTTGAACACAGATTTATTTTGAAAATTTCACGTGTAAGCAGAGGTGACGTAAATACACCATAAAGTAAACAGACTCAAGTGTACAGACGTACATATACAATAAATTCGCTCACAGCCATGTGCCAAAGCATTCGACATGTGGTCACGATAAACACATGATGTGAAAATACAAGACAGTAAAGCTTTTACCAAAGTCCAACAAATGATGTACAAAATAACGGATACTAAGAAACGCTGTCCTTGACATTTATTATATTGTTCTTCCCCTACCTCATCGTGGGGTGAAACCGTCATCGTAATGCCGTATCACGTCGTTTTGCGTCGCCTCCGGATGATGATGACGACATTTTAAATGGCAGCAACAGGATTCCGTTTATGACATAAAAAATGAATCAGTAGGATTTTTGTTTCAGATGCCAATCCAAGAATAATTCATTGCACGTCGCATTCCAGTCCGCACATTGGCGGAGCGAAGCGGGAAAGACAACTCTGGCAGATATTGATAGTTGTTGATCACCTAAGTTTTGAGTACGTGCGAAAGTAGGTCGCATATAATGTTAAATTATTTGGGCGTAATGAGAGTGTTTGAGAAACCTTTATATACAGAAATTATTTGTACAAAATATAGTGTACTAGTTATTGATAATTTCTATGCCAGTTTTGTACATTGTTTATACCCCGGTCACAGAATTATCCATGATATATCAACGTCTGTTACATGTATTTATACATGTATGTCTTTTTATCGTTACAAAAAACAGATGATTATACGTCTGCTTTAGAACTGCCGAATGGTATATGATTTCCATCGGTTAAGGAAGAAAACAGATATAGTAAATAGTCCAATTTAGTCATTCACACAGTACTTCTGCTATGTTAAAAGTGGAAACACTATTATTCCAACATCGCAGCAATATTTTTAGCGGTGTTTATACTCATTGCTTTCCGGGCCTCTATTGTGTTCGTACCCATATGAGGTAAGATGACACAATTTTTCAGGGTCATCAGCGGATGGTCAACGGGCAGTGGTTCAGGTTCGGTAACATCAAGACCCGCTGCGCCGATGACATTGTTAGTCAGCGCATCGTACAAGTCGGGCTGGTTCACAACTGAACCACGTGACGTGTTTATTACTACTGCGGTCTTCTTCATTTTCTGGAACGCGTTTTTATTGAATAGTCCGATAGTTTGGGACGTAACAGCGCAGCATATACATAAAATATCGGATTCCTTTAATAATTCGTCGAAAGAAACTTTGTCTGCGACACCTTCGGCGTAACTTGCTTCAATCACGTCATTGTATATTGTCCGAGATACTCCGAACGGTTTCATTCGTCTGGCGATTCCAAACCCAACACGGCCAAACCCGAATATTCCGAGAGTTTTGCCTAGGGATACGTTACCAAGACACCACATCGGTTTCCAGGGCCCAGACTCTCCAGCTTTAATGGCAGTTAAACCTGAAATCAAGAATTTATAAACTGTATATGTACAGAAATAAGCTCAAAATAACATATCGACATTAACTGCATTCGGAACATCATTCGGCCTTTTTCGGACTCTGTGTAAATTACCATTTTAATTAAGGGTGCTACCGGAAATGGCCGAATGAGCACGATTACCATTTCCGTCTGCGGAAAACCGAATGCTATGAAATTGCAATGTTAACGGAACACAAGCAAATACAGCATAAATCATAAGTATAGCTCTCGTACAAACAAACTTTCTAATTTTACAATGTCCAAATCGTTTATGTTAGCCAATAGGATAATAAAAACTTATTAAGATCTCTTTCAGTTGTTTCATTTTCACCTAGTAAGTACTTTAATGGTGTTTCTCACACGCTAAGAAAGAATTTGATAAAACTGTAAAGCACTACCTTCCGCCAACCTGCGTGTTGTCATGAGTAACAGAGCAACAGTGAGTTCCGCGGCACTGTCCGACGCAACATCCGGTGTCGTGGCTACATAGATCTGACGGCGTTTGCATTCTAGGACATCGATATGATCGTTTCCGACTGACATCGTTCCTATCACCTTCAAACTGGAACCTGGGGGTATAAAAATCCGATCATTAAAACACAGAAATAAATGAAAGGTAACTCTTGAGATACCGTGATGACATATGAAATTTGACTTAATTCCCTTGATCCTTGTCTGTTAATTGATGCATACTTCAGTTAACTGAACATGAAGTACGTGATAGAAACGAAAGTACATATTTCAAACCCGGAAAACTCTCCTTGTCATATTACGGTTGGTTTAAACAAAATACATGTGTATATAAGTTCAACTGGTCTGATCCTTAAATAGAGATTGGCGCGGTCCCTTAAGCATTGCTGATAATACATGTGATCAAATTCTGTCGTTGACTAGACTCGAACCAAGGACCCTTGGTCTCATAGTATTTTATCTGCTGCTTCTTTTAGAAGTTGTAGAAAACACAAGAAAATTTTACCTGCAGAATCGAGTACTTCCGCGTCTATTTTATCATTTATGGTACAAAACACACCATTAACGCCGTTTATACGTTCAAGTAACGTCGCACGTGGAACGACGTCATCACTATCCCAGACGTCAACGTCACACGTTTCACGTAAAACGTCAATTCCTTCCTGTGGCACTCGGCGTGTTACAAAAACCTTTGGTTGAGCCATTTAAGTAAATTATTTTCCTTCTCGTTACTTAGTTTACCAAATATCAGACTAGAAATAACAACGCTCTTGAATTGGTAACTGTCATACTATGTTAGTGAATGTCAATGTCATGGTCACCTCTGTTATTAAAGTAACTCTTTACAACATTCTTCAAATTATTAACATCCTGTTCCTCACATGCGAGATGCGGTCTGGCCGACCAGGCAATTAAAAAGTTTCATATTAGCTCACTGAAACTAACTATAAACATTTTGCATGTTCATAAGCGCACGCACGTCCCTTTATATGTTTATTTTAGTCAAGGACAAAATATGCATACGTCCTTCGAAAGTCAAGCGGAAATTATCGATTTGAGGTACTCTGAAGGCTACAAAAGGCAAACTGATCAAGGGAAGTAATTCATGCCGGGACGTGTTCACATTAAAATGCATGCCTTCCCTTGCATCATAACGGTTAAACCGTATCGTTAAACTTTTAGTCTTTTAATCGAGACCTTTTTTTCTATAAAATGGGTCATTTGGTAACGAAATAATTGTTCTTAATACCGAGGGTGGTTTTGTTATCGGTTGGTCGTAAAAGCGGAACTATACGGTACAAGAAACCAGCCAGGAAGTTGTTCAATAACTCGAGCTCAGGTCAACAGCAACTGAAAATTAACTTTGTCGTCATCACGTTGTGCAATTTTGTTAGCTCTCGCTGTAATGACGGGTTGCAATCAAAAGATTAAGATAGTCTGGCGCATTTAGAACCTAAAATCTCACAAGTTTTTAACTTCAACACCAGTTTGATGTTAATTGTTGTTCTATATATTTAGTGGTAATACCTATTAAAATCCATACCTTGTCACCTGTTCTGAAGAAAACAAGGTCTTTGAATTAACAACAGGAACTATTTCTACTGAAAACGCACTTTTCTCTATCTTTTCCATTTAGTAAATTTTAAAACTTAGGGCTCATGAAAAATATTATTAAAAAAAAGTAAAATTTAGATATTTGATGATTGAAATCTTTTAGGTTTTTTGGAAACTTGAAACGCTGTGATCACACTACTCGTAGCTCAAAGTATTTTAGAGTTTTATCGTCGGTACCGGATACTCAATATGACCAACGTGCCCAGAAGTATTAAATTATTCAGGGGATAGCGCAAGATACAGAACGTGTCCCGCTCTAGAGATACCATCTTGTCCTTCAGCATGCCCATTGTACAGCAATAATACATCGGACTTCAGTTTTAGGTCTCCGAAAGACCATACGTTAGTGGAAGATCGAACCTGTGATCGCTGGATTACAAGTCCAGTACACTAACCACCAGACCACTGATCCGCTCCTAGCTCAAAGGCATTAAGTTAGTGCTTTTATACCCACTGGCATCCATCTGGGTAACATCGCCGTCAGGCTTGATATTTCATTAAAACTCCAAGGAAATAATTTCAGCTTTTTCTTACTTTTTTGGGCGGCAAAGGGAGGGAACTCGTAAGAAATAAGTGGGGAAATAAACTGAGGACTGAATGCCAGTCTACCATTTGGTGTTACTGATGTATCTTTGTTGTATATATTAAACCGTATAGTGACAAGGACGCCAGGTCCCTACAAAGTCACACAGGGGTAATACATCTCCCTCTTGATTTCCAAATTGCATTTACTCATCAGATAAAGGAAATAGACATACAGTTTTTAGTGTATACTTCCGGGAACAAATGGAGCGCTTTCTTTTGATATTGACACAGGGAAAATATATTACAAGTTTTTTTCTCTTCCTTTCCCCCTAAATGACGATAGCTTTACTCACATAAAACTTCCCTTTCATCGCCTTCTACGCCGTTGGTAGACAATGTACATAAAACAGAGGTAAATATATCAGTAGGCCACATATTAAAAGGTCGTACAGATTGATGGGCCGTAAAACAGGTCGTACCGTATATACTTTGAACAATGACGGCGGGCCCTAAGCACATCTATAAACAAAATTGGCCGTAAAATGATAAGATGAACAACTGGTATTTCATAAATCTAAGCTCATTTTATCATTCATGCGTACAAAATAAACTACGCAAAGCAAATACATTTTACTTACATGCATGATGAAGTTTAACAAGAGAAAATGTATAACGCAAGTAATGTTTTAACATAAACTGACATAAGTTTTTAACGTGTACCACACACTAGTGAATGATCGAAGATTTAACAGAGGAACATATGTGCAAATATATACATTTGTTTCTTTCTGTACACTGGTGTTGCAATATCATGCTATAAATCGGGGAAGATTTGCAAGGATTTAATTTTCCTCGATACATTTCCGCTTCTTTTCGCGAATTATTCACACTGCAAGTCCGCATAAGTTTCGAATTTAGGTATAGCAGCATTAAGATGATGCAAAAATTTCCCCAACTTACAATATATACAATTAATGTTAATAAAAAATATCAATCACAAGATTAATGACATGTACAGGTATACTTCAGCAAAAATGTTTGATGAACTTACATGTACATTAAATGAGATCGGATAATGGAACAGACACGATATGATACATGTACATATATATATATTATATAGTTACCTTCTGAATAAAGAAGTCATTTATCAATAGATTTAAAATACATAAAAATCTTAGAAATTTAACAAAATAAATGCATCTATAAATTTATTGTATATAGGTGTGAAGTGGTTAGCAAATTCGGTGTCCCGTGTAATTTTAAGTAAGCTTTTAGTGTTGAATAAGTGTAAAATGCACCTTTGCAAAGAAACTATAAAAGAAAGATGTTTACCTGACTATACAAATGATTTAACAGACACATAAGCTGATACATTGATCTATATTTCGGAAGAGGTACGAGTAAGTATAATAAAGGAGTGACTTTTTGCACGAATTCAACCCGTTATGTTTACTTGTCAGGACCATTCTGCCTAACAAGTTCCATTCGGGACATATCACAGCCATATGTGAAGAAATCCGTTTCTCTTTCTTTGGAAAACTTCACAAAGTCAGGTGATCTTCCAAATGTGTCAAGTTTGAGTCTCCCAGGCACAAACATCGTCAAACTAATAACCGAAGGAACAAGATCATCATGACCTTGACATCTAAGCAACTAGATCTAGATCTACTAGTTTTTGACCATGTTAAATAGAGCTATTACATTCACGGATTTCTTTTCTTTAGCATCATTTGTTTAGGGACTGTCTACTTTCTCCCATCAAAATGTCCTACACTATCAAACTCGTACCAAATATCACATATGGACTATTTTCCCTAAGTAAAGGACCTAGACCTTCCTCTTGCTAATGAAAATACTCCACTATAGATCTACATCTACCAACTGTACATTTATATAACAAAATCCTTTATTAACCGTTTAAGGTGCCCTAGATAAATGCAGAAAAACTATTTAATTTACATTAATTCGAGTTGCCATTTTTTTTTCTTCAGTTTTCGCATATTAACAGTAAGCTGTCCCCAAGAACGTTCGCAAATGAGGTTGAACAATCTACAGTCCTGTTTATGTGCTAACTGGAACGCCCATTTTTGATGCTATCGCATCGCGTTTTTCCCTTAAAACTGCGTTCTGTTTCTGTAAAAACTCAATTTCTTGGAGAGCAGATAATATCGAAGTAGCCAACTCCACTGAGCATTTCCGTCGCCCGTCCCATTTGTAACATTCCCTGTATGGCAAGAAGAAGCAGTTCTCTAAAACTGTAAGAGGGTGGCGATTCGGTATGACGTCATATTCTCGAACGTCCAATCCAACTGCCGCAATCTCACCATCCCTGAGGGCATCATACAAGTCTGCAAAGTTAGCAAAAAAGCCCTTTGTGGCGTCAATTAAAATGGCAGACGATTTCATTAATCGGAATGCTTCCTTGTTAAACATGTATGGTTTCTTTCCAGAAGAGTCTATATTTGAACACACAAAAATGATGTCACTTCCGGTTAACAATGTATCCCTGTCCACAAAAGCGGCGCCTATAACCTCTGCGCATTCGACTGGCTCTAAGTCATGGTAAATAATTGACGATACACCTAAGTCTTTGACCGTCTTGCCAACGGAAAAACCGAGCGCACTCATGCCTATTATTCCAATTGTTCGATTACTGAGTTCTAAGCAATATGCCGGATCTTGTTTGGTGGTTTGTATCACGTCCTTTGACTGTATGATCTGGTTTAAGTTACTTGAAGAATCTGCAAATGGAAAATAAAACTATAATAGTCGCACGCAGCAACTTTAATTTCTTCAAACTGTATGAATAAACATGTACACTGTACCATATGTGTAGCTATGATTGTTCAAGCTTCAATTCATTTGAGTCAAACTTCTGTAATTTACTTTTTGGATCGATGGTATTTATTCAATCGTATCCAAAGTTAACAGAGTATTTCAGACCCTTACGGCCGAACTCTTAACACAATTTTTTGTCGAATACGACCGAAAAGTAGTTCTATATTACTGTCCTCTATTATATAGTAACAGATCTAAATAATATCAAAACATTACACAATAGCATAATATTATATTGTTGTTTTTCTTATAATTTGTAACTTAAATCAACGAGGTATCTGTTCTGTATAGAACTATTTTCCTACGCGGTTTTTATCGTCAGACCGGTGTGACATGAGAAATGTAAGACCCGTGAAATACGTATCGCTACACCGGATACACTAAATTCAGTGTTTCCGCGAGAGCGCGTTTTCTGCGGTTTTGGTACGTGGCATTCCCTGTTTGATATTATTTTTGTTTTTTTGACGCACTCATTTTGTCCATGACGCAACAGAAATAGCAAAGAGCGTCTTCTATGACGCAATTAAAATGTGTATGATCAAATTACTACAAAAACAACATTTCAAAATCTCTCAAAACGCTTCGAAATGCAAGATAAATTGTTGATAAAATACGCTTCCGGTATGGGATATGTCTAATTTTGACCCTATTGCGTCGTCGTTGTCGTCTGATTTCGGATCGACCCGCATTTTGTACCATTGCGTTTTTGTGTGTGTTGATTCCTATGACAGGGGCCTAGCGAGGGGGCGACTAGGGCGACAAAGTCGCCTTTCACACCTCAACTTCGCCCATTTCTGTGACAAAAGCGAAATTAACTTCGCCCGAAAATATCTCAATAAACAATGAAGCGAATAAACAAAGTGTCAGACATTTCTCAGACCATTATATACCGTCATATACCGTAGATCGTAGACGCACAACAAGAGATGGTCGACGAACCTTAATAGGGGAAACAAAAACGTCTTTCTGAGTGATTTTAATGATCGTTTTGTAGTCATTTCGATCAGACTGTCACTATTAAAAAGGGGTTTAAGTGTGCCAAATAATATCCAAGTTTAATGTCTATGGTTGAATGCACTTATGAAAAATTCGCTTTGTGGACAAATTTGACTTTTGAGATGCAGTGACAAAATGGAAAGCATCCAAAGAGAAACACCTGTTGTCTTGCCAACCCTTTGATTACCCACCATTTTGTGTTGTATCACATGCAGTTTTACAGAAGTAAACTAAATAAAACTTTCTTTAACACATAGTCATGCCTTTTATTTTTTACAATAAAGGGTATGACCCTCGGAGTTTCTAAATGACCCCCAAATTATGATACAGGAATTGGCACCCATGGTCTTCCTCCTCCATGAAAGCCGGAAGTTGCAATATGACCTTAGCTGTTGGGTGCGACATTAAACCGAATTAATTCGCACAATACAATCAACCTTATGGGCATATCCCATAACTTTTGAATGACATTTAAAGTTGTTCAAACCATAAATTTTCAGTTCAGTTTTGTCAAAATCCATTTCTCAGTTACGATTCACAGCTTAATACTTCATAGGGTAGTTGAACATAGTCACTGAATGACATAATGTAAGCACATGGGTTCCTATCTCAAAAGTAAAGTTTACACAAATGGTGAAAGGTCAAAATTTGTGGACAGTTGTGTCTCCAGTTTATAACTTTACTCGTGCAGGGTTGTCCTGATATTCCACATGTATGTGTACAGTCTATGTTGTCCTGATATTTACACATGTATGTGTGCAGACTGTGTTGTTCAGAGACAATCGATCCTCCAGCACTTTTAGTCCTTTGATTCATGATCGGTATGGCATTTGCTTAGCATCCCATATGACCCAGACTCGAGAATGACATCCCATGCTACAAATTCATTAGCGCCGCTTTAAAAAGTGTACCAGTTATGAAAATTACTCTTTCTGTATGACAAGTGATCGAGTTTACTGTAGGCGGTTATGAGCTCCACAATTTTGTACTATCCTCGCCACCAGGCTCGATGGTAATACATTTCATTAAAACTCCAAGCAAAACAGTTTCAGCCTTTTATTCTAACAGGGCTCGATCATCTTACATTGGCTGGACAGATAATCATACAATGAAATAGTAAATGTAAGGACTGAATGCCAGCTAGGCTAACAATGTAGATCTACCACTCACCTCCAAAATGAGAAGGAGCTAATATTATATTTGGTATAAACTAAGCATGTCCTTAGAATGAAAAACTTACCAGCAGACGGCCATCCAACGGTGATGACTCTAACAAGAGCTATCACCATATGTGTTACTGTTTCTATGGTAACGTTTGGCAAGGTGAGAATCCGGATATTACGTCGGGTACATTCGGAAGTTTCAATGTGGTCGGCATCTTCGGACATAGTAGCAACTATCTTTAGAGATGGACCTGCAAAATATGTGCATTTCAGTTGAATCTAAAGTTACAATGATGGAAAGCTACAGGTCAATAAGCTTACGACAGCATTCAGATTTATTTCCTTGTTTACAGCTGTTGTTTTTAGTTCTATTTCTATTTTGTCGTATTTTTTCTTGCTAACGTCACGGGATAAGGAAAACATATTTATGATTTCCTACATATCGCTAGGTACTATCTTTAATCTTGTACGAGAACATGCCTGCCCTTGACTTGCTGTTTTTGTTGCCCTCCTGCGTCATGTTATTTAGTCATACCTGAGATCAGCTGACTGCATTTCAGACCCCGTTTACGCGATACACAAATAATACGTACCACCTTTTAATTTTTAGTTTTAATTTCTGTTCCGAAACGATTTAAAACTATTGGAAATTATATATAGTCTAAGTAAGTACTTTTCTGAAGAAAGTATACACATTCATCAGACTGGAATGATGTGTTTAATATTGCAGTGTAGAGTCTGCGAAAAGCACGATGGGTTGTATGTTATACACATACTGCCTATCATGACAAATAAAACGTTTTATTTTCTTCATTCTTTAAAATAGAGTACATGTCCAATTACTGCGGGGTTAAAACGTACAGGGTTATTCTGCTTATACTAGACTACCCTGGATACAAGACAAACCTTGCACCATGTAAACTAGGTTTAAGTATTTGGCTGTGTACCACCAAAACAGGTGTGTTTACGTCATATAATAATATTAATACGCTCACAAACAGCTGATATTTAAATCTTCCTAGTTCTTTGCAAACACCTATGTTTTCCAATCTAAAATTAGATTATAGATTAAAGATACGTCGTGCAGTATTACTGTTTGGCATGAATCTTTAATCATTAAAACTTTAAATAAACAGCTGGGACACCTATACCTTATAAATGCACAGGTCATAAAAATAGACGGTTTATATTTGAAAGTTTACTGAACGTTCAACATTTTGACCCGCTGACCTGACCGTTAAAGTACAAAATGACGAAACCGGACGGTTTCATGATGCAATCATCAACGGACGCGTTGCCAAAAACATTATGAAATATTGCATCAAAACAAAAGAAGATGGGAAGAATAGAACATGCTTTATTATTAGGAATTAGGAGTTTTTAAGGTTTCGACTTGATGGCCTATTCTATTATCAAAGATTATAAAAGTAAATTCCATTTTGATAAATGTGTTTACATATTGATAACTACCACTTGCATAACCGATGAGAGTGTGTTACGTTATCATGTTATCTAATTTCTTACGTTCAGTCTAGACGGTCTACTGTATACGTAATAGATTATCAACCCATTCTGCAACGGCAATTTTCCTTTGTCCCTTTTTCAGGGGTTTAAGTCCCGATCCAACGACATTTCAGCCATTTTTACAGACGGACAGTTTACGTAGCCATCGTTTCTTGGAAGGACCAGTAGTAGAACACTATCCTCGGTATTAAGAAGGCTCGAACGCATGACCCTCTATCAATGAGTGGATTCAGCGATTCTTTAAGCATTCGACCGAATAAGATAACCGGGACTCTGGGTTTCAATCCTGTTAATATGGTGTAGGAAAGCACAATGGTTTATGGGTATACCGGTCTTAGACGGTCAAAGTTGGGTCGAATCCCTGTTAAGCGGAAGTTGGTAATTTTTTGTACAGAGTCATTCTTTCAGAACGAACACTAGTCTAAGCTAAAGGAATCAATACCTGAGAATAGTTACGAAATTTATAAAAAGTGACGACATAATGCTATAATATAAATTTACAAGCCCTGGACCAGTTCTGCGTTTTTCCCCTCCTAAAACATTTATTTCCACACAAAAAACCCACAATGTTGAACAAAAAAATCGATGATCATAAATGCTAACACAGCACTAGAACTTTTTTTTTCAACACATTAATAGGTATGAAATGTGGTGTGGAAAATAAATGTTTACATAGAAACTGAGTCAGCTGACCCGACTGATAATAATTAAATAGCATAATATTTAGTGTGATATAATTATTGTTTGTTTCAAACTTCTGTCCACCTGATAACTTTTCATTTAATACTGATAAACAAGGACTAATGACAGCAATAAAACGTAACCCCTACCTGCAGCATTGAGAATATCTCTGTCGATTTTATCCGTCGGCATACACAATAGTACGCTGCAGCCGGGAATGTTAACCAACAGCTCCGTTTTCGTTGCAGGATCAGGGCTGTCCCAGAAAGATACGTTACACCGTCCTAATAACATATCCAGCCCTGTCTGTGGGATCTGCCGCGTTATGTAGACCTTCGGCCGGCATGCCTTCGTAAAACCCGACGTTGTCATATTAAAACTTTAATGTCCGTATCACAGTTTCATTGAAAATAAATCACAGCTGTTTTTCAGGTAAATAACTTTTTGATCTATAATTTCGGAGTTATATAGCCCTCGACTGCGTATGCTATTTACGAAATAAAAAAATTCCCGAGGACGGATCTCTCACGTTCTCTCGATCAATACACCGAGCAAAACAACCCTGTATACATATCGTTAACCGAGTTATCTTGGTTTAAAGGTAGCGTTGCAATGATCATCGCTCAATAAATACACCTATTGTTAACGTCTATTCAATAAGTGTACAATAACAAATTATACGTAGTAATCTTAGCAAGATTAAATATATAAAGATCAGGCCACCTATGATGTGATATTTTTAATATAGCATTCGGGTCAATAACCGCAAATATCAAACTCCCCGCAGCGGTTACTTTCCGTTACGGTACATCCAATCAAATTTGCGTAAATATTTGGAAGGGTCTAGAGTACGAAAAGATGAAATTATATATTGTTCAACAGTTTTAATCTTTGTAAATATGTTCATGTAATTAAGGTACTGTTTTTCCTAATTTTATTAACGTTATAAAGTCCGATTTAGTTTATTGACCCGTCACTGTACAATTCACTTTAAGACCTGCCCCCGTTACCGACTTTTAAATAGGTTGCTACGTTGCATTATCTTATCTTGCCGTATCTGATATCAATTCATATCATATCATATCATATCATATCATATCATATCATATCATATCATATCATATCATATCATATCATTTTATATCATATCATTTCATATCTGACCTTACCTTAACTTAACTTACTTTACCTTACCCCTGACATGTGAACTCCTCACCTATCTACGCACCTGCACGTTACCTTGATATTGTCGTTTAAAGTGCTCGGAGAAAACGTAACTATTATTGGACAAAATAAAAATTTATTATGCGAGAAAAAAAGTATTTACCTTGACCTACTTTTGAATGAAAACTTCATCCACCTGTTGAGAGGGCTCTGACCCTGGTCAGTACAGTGCACTACAGCTCACCCTGTGTAAATGGTCACCGGGAGTTAAGCTCCCCAGTTGAACCTGTGTTTTTGGTAACGTGAATTATACAGCCACCTGTATTAAACAGTCACTACTGGTGTGTCCTAGCTATATTACAGTCACCTACGTTAAGTGTCCACTTAATGAATTTCTTGGTTGACTGCTGAAGACAAGTGTTACAGTTATCGCAATTGGTTAACAATTGATCGACTGTTTAGAGTGAGGACGACTACATTTAATGTTACAAGGCTAATGACTCATACTGCGCATAGGAAATTGACCTTTGCTATTATCCGGAACCGGGCTATCTGCGGAACTATGTACACTATGTAGTCGACTGCTGATTGGCTAAAAGTAAGGCGATGCAGCTACCTAAAAACAATCGCAGAATAATAGAGCATGGAATGTTGATACACGTGAAATATTTATATTAATACGTCTGTTTTGATCATAGAACACTCAAAGGTGATGTTTGCTTCTGTTCAAAGTAAACTAAGATATGGTTCCACGCTTACCTAAAACTGAACAATCTTGTTAGTATGGTGTAAAACATAAGTTGGTAACACAAAATGAGATGCATTTTAGCAGGGTATATAATGAGGTATAGCTGGGAAAAACCTTATCATATACAAATGTACGTGTATGTAAAAATTTTTACCCATCTTATACCGAGACTAACCCAATTGTCTTTGTTTGAAATATGCACAAACGTAGCGCTAATATAAAAACATCTTTCAGCTCAACTTCGCTAGCTTTCCGAAATGATTGAACCCAAGTAGAGGTTCCGATTTTCTCAAGTAAACATTAATTTATAAATAAACTTGAGAGGATCATTTTCTGCATGTACTTGTCCATGTACTGGTCTTATTTACGGAAACCACACTGATCTACTTATATTATAATTTGATAGAAGAAAAAGTTCAAAACTTATCCAGCCGTACTGGTTATTTACAGTAGCGGGAACGATGGCGTATAATTATATAAAAACATTAATTGTACTCAAAAGCAAACATACAATAACATTTGTTTTAAACAAATGGGGAAAGTGATACAATAAATTCCTGTAACGAAGACAGCAATGCGGTGAGGTCATTAGGTCTTATAAATATGAGGTGAATGGCATCTTATTCGTCGCCTGGCATTGGACCAGCATCCGCAATACGCGACTCCTAGTCCGACCTTAATCAGTATGAACGAACGTTTTCAAAAATGACTCTTGTTATTCATAAAAAAGTAACAATGTAAACAGTAAGACACTAATTGGTTTCTGTAAGAATCAAAAGTTCATTGGAATGATTATCAAAAACAACAATAGTGACGTCAGAAACAACTGCAACAGTAACCATGGTAACTGTTACAACAAAAACTGATAAGAGAGGTGGCTCACACAATACAGAAACGGCCCGATAAGAAACACATCGACATAATAGAACAGAACTTTCAACGTGTACTAACGTATAGTTCATAGTGATATCAATTCCATATTGCAATACAATGATACAGTACAGATGTAAATTAATATTATAAATACACAAAACACAAAATCAGATTAAATTTTGCACCAAATTTTGTAATGCAACTATTTTTTTTTCTGTATATATATTTAAGGAAAAAACACCCCCCCCCCGGGCCCCCCCCCCCCCCCCCCCCCCCCCCCCTTTCCCTACCTCTGTAAGTAACATTGTTTGTTAACGTTACACTATTGATTCTGGATCTTAGCTCAAGTATACCACACGGGTCCCCCCCCCCACCCCCCAACCCCCCTTTAATTTTGTATAAACAATGCCAGGGGTAGAAAGATTGGGACATCGAGCGCATTACTAATCAAAGAGTTTTTAGAGGGGTGGGGGGGGGCTGTAGATTAACTCCTCTAAAAACTACGTTTGACCTTCGTGATTTGCGCCGAACCTTACCTAAAGCGCGGGTCGAAATGTGCAGAGGACGGAATTCAATATAGGACACAGAATGAATGATTTACAAACATATGGGTGTCAGGGAAGTT
Organism: Saxidomus purpurata; assembly: GCA_022818135.1. NCBI lineage: Eukaryota > Metazoa > Mollusca > Bivalvia > Venerida > Veneridae > Saxidomus > Saxidomus purpurata. Next base: position 30,286,092 of record JAFMSR010000004.1, read on the forward strand.
TGTTTTATTATAAAACGTACGTTAAATGAAAAATAATCACATGGTCAACATTATAAATTGTTTGAGAGACCAATGAAAATTATTCGATCTGCGTTTTGTTCAACTTCAAGTGATATGATCTGATGATGTGGATCGAAAATTATTGTGTACTAAGGACGAGACCTTGAAGGTAGCACTCCACACTTATTTCAGCCCAGGCCTCGGCTTTGTTCGAGCGACACCAACAAAGTAGGCCTATCACATATGAACAACCTGTGAACCTGAAAATAGAATATTAAGTGTTTCACTGTGAACACATTGCCAGTGTGAACGTATTAATACAATTCGGTAGTCTGAACTGCCTTTCTTTCCTGAAAATTTTAGTTCCTATTTATACCGTCGGAGGCCAGAATTCACTGCAGTCTGAGACCATTCTAGCCCTATTTTCCGAACCTGTACAAAATTACCTGCAAATATTTCACACTAGGTGACACTGTTTCTGGCTTGCAGACTATCTAGATAAGTAAACAAACACATTGAACAAGGTGCTTAAGCACGAAAATATTTTAGTAAAAGTAAGCAGTGAGCAGTAAAAGTATGTACCCCCCTGTAAAAAGCTTGATTTTCTAAGCTGTAGAGCTGATTTTCACTTGTTTACAAAATGTCACCATCTGCGCATGTCATTTCTGCACTGGCTTTCCAGACCCATGTTTTCGCATCTGCAAACATGCAAAATCAAACTCAAACAACAAAATCTGGCACTTAAAATTGATTTAAAGTTCACAGGGCTGTTTAATTTCCTTATATCTCTAAACTTTATAAAATTACCCCTGACCAATTCGAATTTGTGGCTAAAAAGTGTGGAGTGCCACCGAAACAGAAATAAACAAAGTTCACCGGGCCTACTCAGCTCCAACTCGATAAATGGCCGTCGATTTTGCTCACGTGAGTTCCCTCTCGCAAATGTACGTAAATTATATCTTCTTTTTAAAGAAATTTATTTTTAGGTAAATATATATGCAAGCGTTCGTAAATAAGAAAGTTGTAAATGAAATGACATCAGAAATTTGAAATTCAAACTACTACTACGTTCTGTATATATCTGTACTTTTCAGGGACATGCATATGATTATCTTCTGTAATCAGCTAACAGCGCAGTGATTTCTAAAACAGAGTCCACGATAAAATGTTGAATGGAGCCCGTAAGCTATGGACCTTTTCTCAATCGTTTGAAGTTGTATGTACTGTTTTTATTTAGTAATATACACATGTATATGCTCTTATCGTATGCGACATTCAGACAGAGGATTGATCTGGTCTGTCTAGCACTACTTTCCCATAGCGCATAACAGTAGTTATCTGCACATATAACAGTTAAATTGTCTGCAGTGTTTGAAATGTGGAATGCTAACTTAGGCCTTAACCTCAGGCCTAGGGGACTTTCAGTCCCCAGGCCAAAAATGGAGACCTTACATATAGGTTGTCACCCAACTTTTCCACCAGCAGGTTTTTGTTCTCTTCACATTTGATCTTTTTTATAAAACACATTTAAAATCGTTCTTTTCAACCATCTCCACCCTTGCAATGCATTTCATCGTTATGTAAATAGAAGTACTAAAAAGTGAATACGTCACAGTTTTATCATATCCGCCTCAAAATGCATGTCATTCTTTCATATAGATATTATTCATACAATTACCCGGTAACGTCTAGAAATAGACACACATATCCGGTTGAACGAAATTTAGAGAATGTTAAATGACTAACAGTTCATGGTAGATGGTTCTTTTCTTCTTAAACGTCACCGTGGTAATTTCGAGTCTTATTCCTGGTTCAATTCCCCCAACGGCTGTCAAACTGGTGACCAGAGCCGTTGGGGGAATTGAACCAGTGGCCAAAAAATATTCAATGGTCTACGAACTTCGGTGCTGTAATGGTTAAGGTGTTCGTTAAATTCAATTAAGAGAAACTAGGTTCGATACTTGGTCAACACATTAGGCGAGTCCCCGGGCAAGACGCCAAGTACCAAACGTGCCTCGTCCATTCAGATGAGAAATTGGTATCAGTTATGGAAGCTGCTCACCTAGCCATGCATCAATTACTGACCACCACATGTTTAGCTCGCATCAGCACTAAGGGTTGTGCTTGTGGTCGCTTAATGTTCGTCGTCTGTTGAGTGCGAGTCAACAATTTCTTCAAACGACATTTCTAAACCGCTTGACAGACGTTGATGAAACTTGGCAGTTACGTTCCTTGTGTCATCCTTAATCAAAGCTATTCCAAAACTTTCATTCCATGCAGAACTCTGGTTGCCAGGACAACGGGAATGAAAACTCAAAATTCTTCTAAAAAATTGGATCCATATATACAGTTTGAATGCAGATTTCATCTGTGACCTTGGCTGACCTTGACCTTTGGTGTAACGTTTCTTTTCAAGATAGAGAGATGGAATGTTGACTATTTGTGCAGTTTTGCAAACTAATTTCGAAAATTCCTAGATTGAACTTGTCACCTGTTGATATCCTTTCTTTTTGAAAAAGTGCAATGATACTCGTGTGAGCGACATAATGCCATTATGGCCCTCGTGTTTTACTTACATATTGCAGTGAGTGCGGTCCTCACGCATTGAGCTCCCCAAGTCGCTGGCTATATTTATACTTTTAGAAGCAATGCGTATCTAAAGCTTCAAGGAACAGGACTATCTCTCGTAAGAGTCTTCTCAAACAGTTCTCCTTATTGTTTTCTTTATTGGAAATTTCTGTGAATTATTACCATTCATTTGATAGAGTTCTATACCTTCTGAAACTTGACTTACTTGTATGGTCACAAATACAAAACGTTTATTAACTTGTATACGTACTTTTATACCATATATAGATGTATATGACATAAAATTTACGTGGGAAGAAAGGTTAAAAGATTTTTTTCTAACCAAACATAAAGTCGGTCGCGTATTTATTTCCAATTGGATGTAATTCGATCAAAAACATCCGTTTATACAGTATATATCCGTGAACAGAAGTTCTATATATAAACTTATCCGTTTACAAAATGTAGACATAAAACTTGATTTTACTTTGTATTTTATTTGACATCGGATTTTAAGTGCTATTTTTTCAGGCCCGTAAAGGGTTTTATCAAAGACTGACGACTGTTGTCATAGCTTTGTACAAACATTATGCATTGTAACTGAATATGGACAACTAAACTGCCTATTCACGATTTTTAACCAAGCCATGTTTACATATACTGATTTCGTCTGGATTCTGAGTTTTTTTCTCCGCATCTTGGGCCAGAGCCTCTATACTCGGACCATATGTATGTTTTACACTACTAGTTTAATTTCTCTGATGTGATACCCTATGTACTGTACATTGTATATATAGAGATTTTTTTCATGTTTGCACGAACGCTAGAGAAAAATGATGAAAATCGGTCTTTAAATAAATCTTTTATCCATACATCTTTATATTGCATGCATCATTAAACATGTTCGTTCAAACTATGCAGTATATGATACCGATTTTTAGACGAAATCCTAGTTACCAGATTGGGTTATTACGTGGTCGAGCGAGCGGGTACAGGCTGGTGTGTAGGCGGTGTTAATCGTGCGTTGCTCGGTTAAAAACTTCAAATTTACATAATATAGTTGCCAGCAAATTTTTTTTATCGTATTGCAAGTTTAATTTGAGAAACTAGAACGATTTCCATTTGATAAGTCAGTAATGATGGAAATATTGCACTGCTAGCTCAAGAAGTGAGCGGTGGTGTAGTGGTTAAGGTACAGTCTGCCAGTCTCTGGAGGTTGCGGGTTCAAGCCCCACTGGGATCACGACCGTACCTCTTCATATGACATCAGTGCTGTTTTTTTCGGGAAAAGGACTTGAGAGTGACTCGAGACGCTTCAAGCTTTCTTCACAATCGAGCTTAAATAAATAAATAAAAATGATAAGAATTGAAAAAGATTGCTGTTGCAGTTTTTACCGCTGGGCTCAGTCGTAAGGTCACTGCTTCTAAAAGCAGAAAACAGTTTTCGGTCTGTAACTTACCTCTGACTAATCTAGGTCTAAAGCAAGCTTCTTTTGGGCTGCTTAGGTCAAAGTCGTTGTTTATAAGCCGCGCCAATACTACCTTAAGGATGTACGAATACAATCAGAGCAAGACGAGATTAACATTTGGTGCCGCTAGTTCCAGGTTTCCCTTACCCAGGATAGAATAAGTCTCAGGTCAATATATTTAGTTTGGAATGTAATATTATGGAAATAAGGGTATGGCAAGTTTACACGGAGACTTAGCATGGTATTGCACACGGGGCTACTAGGTACTAGGTCAAAGACGCTGGTACTAAAAATAGAAAAAAAAAAGATTCTACTCAATTCACAAGTTACAGGAATGAGATAGTGCCATGGAACATAGCATGTAGATAGCCATAGAGGGTAAAGACTGGCATTGCATTTGGTGCCGCTCTGGAAAATGTGAAGGTCATTAAGACAAAATAACAACAACAAAACAAATAAAGTTTGGAAAACAGCAATGTTATGTTTTATTGAGAATTAGCTTGGAATGGTATATTGGGCTGCCGGAGTCAAGAACAAGGTCGCTTACACCGAGTTCTAATTTTAAAATAGTTACAAGATTTTCTTTATTGTGCGATACACATAACATTGAGTTTATAGGCGATAAAAGAAAACCGGGTTTTCACAAGGTGTATGTTTAAACTACAGTAAAATCCGTTTATAACGAACTTCTCGGGTCTATCTAAATTTGTTCCTTATATACAGAGTATGTTATAACCATATAACATTTTCATATAAAATAAAGGGAAAGAATTCGGACTCAGAAAATATGTTCCTTATATCGAATTTCGCTATATCCATAGTCGTTATATACGGATTTCACTGTACCTGGTTTCGTCGTTTTTCCGTGTTTCTAATTGTTGTACCGTAGAAAAGGTAACAATAGATATTCAAGGTCGTCACTACACTTGTCTGCCATTAAATTTGTTTTCAGTATAGCAATTATGCAAATGAGAAATTAGACATTCATGCATATGCAATGTATAAGCAATGACACTCTGTATAATGAATCTTTCATTAATGTAGATGACACCTTGTAACAGTATTAAATTTGCAATAAACCCTGTTAAAACTTAAAGGGGCTTACTCGACAACTATAAATTATTTTCTCAAAATGTAAAAATTGGTTAAATATACATATAACAACTAAGAAATGCATCTTACAAGAACACGTATATATGTATATCAAGGCATGTCTACCAAAATAAATATAGAGATCTTTTATGATAAGTCGCAATCCTTGCAAAAATTAAAAACAATAAAATGTATTTTACTGGTTATTAGTGCTGTTTTTGGCTGATTGTTTAAGGTCGGGAGAAGATTCTATCCATTAACGTATTACCGTTTTTTAAAGTCATTTCAAAATAGGGTGTATTAGGGTGTGCCTCTTTAAAAGTAAACCGGAATGGACCGTGATGGTTTGTTCCTTTTTTGTCATTTATTTCCATTGTATGACCTTCTACATCAATTTAAAGGTACATACATATAAAGTAAATTCATATTGCATTATGCATTTCAAAGATTCTTGCGATGTTTTGTTCCTGATCAGAGTAATATAGTAACAAGAAAAACTGTGATACAGCGGGCCAACAAACAAAAGTGACATGTCAATATTTCTGAAATTGGTGATGGTTGATGTTGATGAATGGTCCCAAAGCATTTCGAGGAGACCCATTCTTAACTGCATTGTTTGACTAATGCATTCGTTTTATCGCCGCATTTAACTAACAAGTTATGATTATCTTTAATAAATTGTATTTACAGATTGCCGAAATCACAGTTGTTGGTAAACATTATTAAGATATTTGACGCCACACCTTTTCTCGGTTTTTTTAGTCAGTGTATTTTGAGAAAAGAACATCTGCACCAGTGTGCTCACATGAAGGAAACGCTTACTTTTGGCGCAAATTAGTCTATAAACACCTATCTAGATATGCAAATAAATCTACGTCAAAAAAAATTCAACTTGATCATTATGTAAACGTTATATAAGGCATATCTTCATATATTCCGTATGGCCCCACCTTTAATTTCATATCAGTCCCTTTTGTTCAAGGTTAAAACTGAAGTTTTGAAATAGAAAGTATGAGTTGATTAAAGGGTACAATATGACTTTTGATCCATACGAGTTGACCAATTAGGGTACGAGATGACTAAGGTACGAGTTAAACTGGCAACAATCGCTGCCACGGCAGCGAGTATTTGGGGAGTGGCTATTGTTAAACTCTCTCAACTATGTACCTGTCAGTCAAACTCAGTGTTCTACATTAACATGCGAAATGTAAACAAACAGCTGATCACAATTAGTGATAGAAATCGGTTGAATTTTTCACAATCGATTATCGGTTCAATCGGATGGGGTATAATCGATAACCTTCCGATTAATAATCGGTTGAACTAAAAGTAACATTCAAGCAAGGCGCTACAATCTACACCGTCACATGAAATAGTTTCTGCCACAGTTATGGCAGGTTAACCCTTTATAATGCTGGAACAGTAAATAGGTAATGCTACATGTCACCAATGGAAGCATTGGGCCTTATACGAGATATTTAAAGGGAATATTCAAAGGTTTTCTTATAGAAACCTGTGTAAAATCAAGAGACCCCAAGGCCTGAGGTCATGTTTTCAACAATATTGGCCTTCTGGTAAGGGCCAGAAACTGGTAGAAGACTAGAAGATGTATTTGAAATAAATTGCTAACACAGAACTGATGGCCGAGTATGCTTTTATGCTAGACAGACGATAAAGACCGATACGTTTATGATCCGGATGAAAATAGGGTGACATAGGGGCTCTATGTACAGTACAGAGTTTGTTTAAGCGTCTCGAAATCAAGATTATTTGTCGTTTGTTTGTAAACACAAAAATAATCAGTGAATCATTTTAATTTAAACTTGTTTCTTCCATCACGTGAGTCTAATTATCTCCCTTGGGTATGGTATAAAACTTTTACCGCGACGTCGCGGACCGGATATGTGTAATCGATTATTATCGCCCTTCATTTTACTAACCGATCGTCGGCGACTAGCGACAATCGGAACATCACTAATCACAATAGCAAGCAGACGATTTTAGCTCTTGAGCTGACCTGGGGCTTCTTTACGTTTTTTTATAGCACTTTGGAATCAGATGAAAATTTATCCACCTCTTGAATCATTTCTTCTCACTTTCTTTTTATCCCATGACTTTCATTATATTCTCCCTTTTTAGAAAATTTAAAGATAAATACTACATTTCACACCTAACTCACAGAGTCAAATTTTGCACAAGGCCTGACTTTGTGTAATTTCCTACAATATAAATACATTGTGGTAAAATGAATATGTCAGCACCTAATTAAGATAGTCACAAAATTAATTGGTAATTAAATGCCATTGGCATGCAGGTCTGGTTTGTGTATTTTTGAAGGACACAAATTCCAGACATGAAACTGATACATGTGTCAGAAAAAGGAGGGAAATTATCACAGCAGTTCATAACACAATACAATTTATATGCATGTAGTTGATGAAGAATAAATTTTCATATTTAAAGCATTGCAGAAAAAGACATGTATTGTTTATATCAAAAGAGAATAAAAGGAGCTATTTGTGTTAGTTTTAATGTTCTTGACACGGATTTGAAAAGTCGTAGCGATGATAACACGGGATGATGTAAATTATAGACCATCAAGAAAAAATAAAATGGAGAAATTACTAAAATCAAAAGTAAAATCTATCTAAAAGGCTCATTCTTGGATAATAATGGATCATAATATATAATGAGCCAGGATAATACTAACTGATCCTGCAGGTGCGATCCTTGCAGTGGTTTAGTAAGGATTCTTCGTCTAAGTCACATAAACATTTAAATTTTTTTATACCAACACTGTTTATTGTTTGCTTTATTGTATCTGCATAGTCATGGGCTTGACTAAGAAATAGAAGACTACCTGAACCTGGAAATTATAAGTATCATACAACAAAAATTATTATAGAAAATACTGAACTGTACTATAGACAGAAGGGGTTTTTGTAGTAAAGTACGGACGAATGGGGGAAGAACAAAACATTTGAACTGCAAGGGAAGTTATGTCGTGCTGTGTACTTTTGCAAGTTAGACATTTACACCAAAATTAGAAAGTTCAATACTTAATACTCGAAAAACAATTGGCAACTTGAATAGATTTCAGCACAAAAAATATATTTATGTTATCTAGTGACCTTTACTTATATAGGTCTTGAATAACTTAATGATTCATTTTAATGAAAGATATTCTCATTTTATGGAAATAAACTTTCATCAAGGTTAGTAAACTGTTTTTGTTCTGTAATGCATGCCACTGCTCTCAAGTGTATAAACATCACCACGTGGCTTTGTTTATAAACACAGACTTTATCAGCAATTAGCCACACCTCCCGGGAAATTCAAATCTGAGATCGTCTGCTTGACAGTTTGATTTTTTTTCTCAAAGTCACTTTTAGAAGTGATGTGAAATTAAGATTTTTGGATTAACTGTTTTGAAATGGCAAAGCTTACCTTTGTAACAAATTTCAAAGGAAACAGTTCTGTAACTTTGTCAAAATTTAAGAAAAAGGGTCTCTGATCTGAAACATGTTTGAAAATATTGAAAAACCTGCCCCAGCGCCATCTAGTGGTTTATATAGTCCTGTTGCCCCTTTAAGTTAGGTGCGAGTCGACCCGGAAGAACAGAAACTGACACGGACTGACCTGTAGTATAAACTAGATGGGTGTTCAGTAGAACACTTGTGTCGCCCTCTTAAGCTTTGTCATAATAACCAATAATTTGGTGACAAAATCTAAATACAAAAAGGGGCATAACTCTGTCAAATATGACTTGACCAACAATATTTGGCGGCATCATAACGCTTATGTCATAAGCAATACAATTTGAAAGTTTGATGAAGAAATCTTAAGGAATGGTAGTTATAACCAACATTAAGTTTTCATGACACAATCTAAGTACAAAAAGGGGCATAACTCTGTCAAATATGACCTTGACCTACAAAATTTGGCGGCATCACAACCCTTTTGACATAAGCAATACAATTTAAAAGTTTGATAAAATAATCTTAAGAAACATGGCAAAGTTATAGTAAAAATCTAAGTATAAAAAGGGGCATAAATCTGTCAAATATGACCTTGACCTACAAAATTTGGCAGCACCACGACCCTTATGTCATAAGCAATGCAATTTGAAAGTAAGATGAAGAAATCTTAAGAAATGGCAAAGTTATAGCCAACGTTAAGTTTTCGTGACAAAATCCAAGTACAAAAAGGGGCATAACTCTGTCAAATATGACCTTGACCTACTAAATTTGGCGGCATCATGATCCTTTTGTCATAAGCAATACAATGGTAAAGTTTGATGAAGAAATCTGAAGAAATGGCAAAGTTATAGCCAACGTTAAGTTTGTGTGACGGACGGCCGGACCGACGGACGGACGGACGGACCGACGGACGGACGGACGGACAAAGCGATCCCATGTATCGCCTTTTCTCCGAAAGGGCGACACAAAAATTTACTGTTATCTAATAATATGAATCAATTTATTAAAGCCACTGTCTAAATCCAGGGATAGAACAGAATATGAAATATTGTTACAATAAATTTTAAGAAGACAAACAATAACTAACGAAAACTCTATAGGGTAAATAGACTGTGTTTACAATATTCATCTCATTTTTCAATGATGAGAGACACATATAAATTACGAATGACAACTCGTGCGTTTAATGCGTTAAAAAAATGTATTCATCTCAAAAGTATCTAAATTTTTCAATGGATAGAGACCCATATTTTCGACCTCAGTGTTTTTTTTTTTGGGCCATTTTGGGGCCGAAATTCGGCCCCATTCCCCTCAAAAATTAATATATATTTTTCCCCATTTTTGATAAAAAATTCCCCTTAAAATGTTGAAAAAAAAATCTTTGATTTATTTAATCAAGAGATGGCCAAACATGTTATAAAAACATGTTTTCATAAATTTAAACGCTTCAGAATCATTTCTTGCAATAATTTGATACCTTATATGTGAAATAGTCGGCCGAAAATCGCCGATTTTTCGTTTGTCACCTATTTTCGCGACCCCGATTTTTGTTATTTTTTCAGTGAAAACGGTGTTCCAAAGATTAAAAAAGATACTAATACAATGTTTTCAATTGAAAATAGCAGTTTTACTTATTATTCACGTGTGTTTTAACACCAATGCTGCTAAGTTATATTCCTGACACCAGTATTTTTATATAAAATTTTGTTATGTTCAATTCATATGTCTTCTCTTTATATTTGGCAAAAGAATAATGTCATTAACATGCTTGATAGTTTTTGTTCTTAATTACATTTTTAAACAGTATATTTTATACATTTTCTAAAAAAATCCCCTTTTCTGGCAAAATGACTATAAATTCCCCTCCTGACGGGCCCTGCCACCTTTCCCCTCAGACTGAAAAAAAACACTGGACCTAGTGTTTAAGTCTCCATGCATCCCCCGTATTAAATATAGTGGGGCGCTCAGTGCTTCGGCCCGTAATTAGGCAAATGAACGATAAGCATTGACATGTATTTAAGATACAGTTTTCCTTTAGAGGTCTTCAACTAATACTTGACGATAACGCGACGGAAGTTATTAACTTTGTCGATAAACATCACCAACCGCACTTTCGTCATTGAACACTGAAATGATATTACTCGCCGCTGTTTCTGACATCTGGTTCCGAGAATCCCAAGTGTTGCTCCCCATGTGAGGAAGGATAATGCAATTAGAAAGCGAAACCAGTTTGTGATCTGCCGGAAGTGGTTCTGGTTCAGTAACGTCAAGTCCCGCAGCGAATATCTGACCGGAAGTCAGTGCGTCATACAGATCGTCATGATTAATAACGCCGCCACGGCCGCTGTTTATAACAACAGCTGATTTCTTCATCTTTTCAAAAGTCTTCTTGTTGAATATGTGTCTTGTTTGTGGTGTTAGGTTGCAGCAGATACATATAATATCGCACTCGTGGGCGAAGGTATTAAAATCAACAAATTCTGCACCAACGTCATCCGCATACCCAACACGGCAGACGTCATGATAGAGAATACGTTTCACTCCGAACGGTTTCAGTCTCCTAGCGACTCCGTAACCTATACGACCAAGACCAAGGATACCTACAGTTTTTTGCGACAGTTCAATACCGCATAACCACATAGGTTTCCATTTCCCCCATTCACCGTTCTTGACAGCTGCTACTCCTAAAATGAAATAAATTTATAATTTATATCTTTTAAAAGCTGTGTAATTCAACATAAAATCGTCTTTAACTTCTCAGAATGATATCCAAACTTTCATGAATGTGTGTAAAGGGAAACAAACAGTACATCCCAGTGAGCAAAACCCCAATACCGGCAAGACTTACCGTTATTGCCAAAACAATACAGAACATTAAATCACGTCTGCCATGCATGCATGTGTCTGGTAATTCAAAACCCTATTTACATGACAGTGCGCGAGCATACACGTATAAATTACAAACTAAACAGATATTTGAAGCCCGTTGAGTCTACCTCTCGCAAAATCTCGTACAGGTCACGATTGTTCTCACTTTGTTTTAATAGGCATACGCTGGCATAAACGGTTCATTTCATAAGACAAACTACGATTGAAATGTCTAAACGTGATACTAGACCGATTTTCTCTGACATTATAATATATTCCTGATATGGAAGTCATACTAGCCAAGTTATTACTCGGTTGACTTAAACTGACTAAATTTTATCGAAACTGCGACTTTATTGGGAAGTGACCAAGAATGTTTTCTTCAACCTTACTGTTGAATTGTGTCAAGCGTTTTCTCCCATATTTCTCGTGATTGAAATCCTCTCTTAATTTGGACGGTTACAAGTATTCACGCATTTTATGTGTGAAACAGTCTGTAATTATCTTCTTTTTTTTGGAGGAAACAGCTCAGTGACACATTTTAGACGACGTTATACGGGGACTTTGCTGATTTGCAAAGGCCACGTGTGGGCATCTATTTAACGTTTTCAAACTTCGTGGAACATTTAATGGGTTACAGAAGCGTTTCATTTTATATTGTCACCAAATAGAATCTATGTTAGACCATAACATATTATATGGTAATGTATTCCTGTATACATGTACAATAAAGCTGTGGTATACGGTTGCATCACTGGTGCTGGTCACCAAATAAAGAAGCCAACTATCGTCAGCAGCCAAAACTGATGTAGGTCATTTCGATATTAAACGCACCTCTTTCGATGCAATCTATAAAACGTTATCGACTTACTGGCTTGACTATATTAGTTAAGACAACGTTAGGACACTTACCCTCCAGAAGTCTTCTTGTGGTTAACAGTAGCAAAGAGAGCGTCAGTTCAGCTACACTGTCGGTTGAAACATTCGGAGTATTGCAAACTCGGATATTTCTCTGCTTACATTCTTCAACGTTAATATGCTCATAGCCCACGGACATCGTTGACACCACGCGAAGCTGGGAACCTGGAATTCAGAAAACAAATATAGCTCTCCGTAAACAACATTTTGACTACATCGTACGTTCTTTTAAAGGTACAAAATATATGTTACTGCGTCTGAAGACGAAATTTTGAAAATGCTAACATGACAAAACTGGGTGGTGTCTTAATAAATCATTTTATAACTGCCTTTATGGTCAAGTGATTTTAGCCGCTGATCTAAAATCATTTAGCCTGTAATGGGTTCGAGCTCTACCACCTGCCCGACTCTTTGTTCAAAATAGGTTACAGTTATGTAATAGAGTAATGCTGACTCGAATAATTACGTTATTTGGAGAGAAATGACGGAACTATTCGAGTCAACAGTAATCTATCTATTTTGTAATACCGTCGAAACAGGTCCTTAACTCAGTGTGAAGAAAGCTCATTTTGCTTTGGGTGTGTGTGGTTAAAACACCGGGATTCTACAACTGTACCTAAATCACCTTCTATAAATTTCTAGCATTCTTAAACTGGGATGCATTTATCGTAAAAAGATAGAAATGATAAACAGGACAGAAAAATAACATTGATATAAAGTCCTTCTTCTATCAAATATCGCGGACAATAATGTCATAATGTGAAACAATTTAATATACTATCAATTGTGTATTATTTTAGTTTCAAGTTCTTTAAACTATAATTTAATTGTTCATCTTAGAGATATACATGTACTCAGAGCACAAAGTCTAACACATTATTCTATTTGTTTAGGAGCACTTTAAATACTCACTTAAAGTTATATCTAACAATGACTTTACAAAAAGGGAGTGGTGGTGTAGAGGTCAAGGTGTCTGCCGCTCAACCCGGACGTTGCGGATTCGAGCCCCACCCAGGACACGACCTTACCTCCTCCCATGACACCAGTACTTCTTTTTCCACGTAGCGGACTGGAGAGTGACTCAACAAGCTACAAGCTTTCTTCATAATCGGACCCAAAAAAATCAACTAATTTACGGCTAGAATATAGTGATAGAACTTCTATTTTTAGTCATTTCAACACTACCAAACATCGTAAGACAATTTCATATATTTTGCAATATTGTTAAAAATACTATTTGCAATTTATATCATACCAGGAAATAATTGCTCATTTCGCTGAAGTACAAGTAACTATATATTGAGAGTACTCCTGTTACTTTAAATACTAAATGACGTACTGTAAGATATATAACTTATACATATTAGAATTCAAAAGAGATGAATTGATATGATAATGAAATATTATTTACTAAGGTACATACCAGCAGCATCGAGCACTTCCTTGTCTATTTGGTCCGTTAACATACAGAACAGTGCGTCTACTCCAGCCACATTCTTGATTAACTCTTCCCTAGTGATAGCCTCATCGCTGTCCCAGATTTTCACATCGAAGTCCGTCAACAGGTCCAGTCCTGGCTGTGGAACCCGTCGTGTAACGTAAATCTTCTTCTTGTTAGAACACATATTAATCTTAGTACTGCTTGTTTTAAATCTGAAATGTCTTTCGTAAGCTGGTCGTCTGTTAAACTTCCTTAAATATGTGAACTTGACCTACGCGTAGGATGGACGTCATTGCTGCAATACTAGGGAGCGTTTCCCAGTACACGTCCTTCACACTTTGTATTGAATTCATTTCATCATACAGTGAACAGAGGTAAGAGGTTCGCATTAGGATTTAATTATTGGTTATTGGATTTTTTTTCTTCGCTGAAGGGAGGTAATCGAATTTGATTTCGGCGTTTGTGTATGCTAGAGTTACGATGATTATAAAGCGAGGTAAACGTGACTGAGATCTTTCGAAGATCGGCGAAAATTGTGCCAATACGCACGAACTTTTCATGTTTATAGCGGAGGGATCCAAATAAAAGTTTGTGCATGGTAACTATTTTTTTCTCTCGGTGCCTTGTGACATATAGCAGAAGCATGTAAGAACAGTGATGAAGATGAATAATTAGGACAACATTTTCATGTTGTTAGAAAAGTTAGACAACAGCTGCCCGTAGCCGGCCAATCACAGGCTAAGATTGCTGTTTAATAAATCCCATATACAACAGTCCACTGTTGTCTGTTTCAAATCGTTTTCCTTTCTAGTGCAGCAAGGAAAAGAAAAGAGGTTAATTTTTTAATACTGAGAACGCACAAACTCGAAAAAAGCACTTTAGGTACTCACTCAGCTCAGTAGTCTAAGAATGAATTTGGATCGTTCACCCAAAACAAGCGGTTATCCTTTTGGACAACAGTATACCAATATATCACATATTTCAAAAGTATATTGTGTTATGCGACATCGTGTTGCTTAGATTAATATAACCCCAGTTGAAGAACATAATTCGATTACATTACTCAGGTGCAGTTCTGCACATGAAAGACGGTTTAGACTAGAAAAAAAGTAGAATTTTATAAAAATGGTATAGGCTTTTGGCAGTTGCAATTTATAGGGCCTACTATATACTGAAGGGGTTTGGCCGGAAGCAAGTATGATATATCCTAGAAAATATATACAAATTCATACTTCCGAGAAACGGTGACTTAGCCACTGGAATGTGAATTCGTGGATTGCTGGTTCGATCCAAAGTACAGGTATGAATTCAACGATGATTAATCATGGTGATTTCCCGCCTGCATAATTTATATAGGAAAGCAGCCAGCGGCTTGCGGTGACTTGATCCTAAAGATTCTGAACTAACACTACGCAAGAGAGGTGATTAGATGGCCACCTTTACAGTCGTGATTTTGCTGAAAACGCTAAAACCCATTATAACGTAGGCAGCCAACTAATTCCTTATATAGATATTGCTACATTTTGCTGTATTTTCAGCTATAAAACTTAAAATAGTTTATAATCATATAGGAGCTCGAGGTCGGGATTATGCTTTTCCGGCTTTGTTTTGTCTTTTTACATTTATTCAAGAACAAAGCTAACAAAATATGATCTTATTTTCCCCGGATCTTAACTTTCATATTTTACCGCTGAAGTACCTGGTAGACTGAAAAAAGAAAAGGAGTGACACACGAATAGTAGTATTTGAAAGACCTTGACCTAAAGAAGTAAAAGGTCAAGCTCACACAGGTGGTGTATTTTGTAGTTAAAGTCTTTGGCAGGATAAAAAATTGTTCTTGGCAGAGAACATTCAACCTGGCTCATTTCCACAGGTCTACAATTAATTATATCTACAGTATATTTGAATGTATGTGATCAACATAACTTGGTTGCTATCAACAAACCGTTGCTACATGATTCCTTGGTGTCAGTCTTACTTCCGGGTCTAAAAATATCGAAAAAATGATATTATTCCGTCTAATAACAGGTGAGAAATAAAATACTTACTTGATTAGAAGGTGGTACAAACACATCCAGCGTCAACATCAACTACACATATGCGTATCTAACCTTTCAATCGACTTTAAAAAGTAAAAGTATTCAGCACTTTGACCTTCGCGGAAATACACCTTTTATGTGAAATTATGACGTAATCGGTACTCAGCAGATTAATCAATAGCTTGTGATATTTGAATTGTCATAGGTTGTTTACCACGAAATGAAACTTCTTGATGATTAATGCATGTAAAGCAGTGATTAAAAGTAGCGACCTGTAATTCTTTGAAAGTTTACAGATAATTTTTTTAGGCAAATATGTCAAAATTGAAGAGAAAAAAATGGCGCTTGTTAATCTCGCGTTTTCTCGATAATGACGTCAACGTCCAGAAGCCCCAGAATTGCATTCCACGCCACATATATACATATCATTATACTATTAATGTTTCATTAGGAGACGGATACCCCCGGTTTAGATCATTACTCTGCCTTTACTAGAAAGGATTACAAACCAAACCCCGGGGGTGCACAACTTAACATCCTTATCAACATTGCTGTAAGATTTTATGACACTAAATTAGGTAACATTGCTGTAAGGTTTTGCGGCTAGAAAGGTCCACACTCGATTTTGGTAAAACTGGACGCACATCAAAGATGTTCATCTGTGAAAGTTTGAAGCAAACAACTTCAAAAGTGTACGAGATGCCCACCCAAATTTTTCTGAAATTTCAGACATTTATCTAAACATGCATATGAAAATTTGCCTGTACACTTTTTGCACACGAAACGTCCTCAGGGACTGGACTATATGTGAAAATAACAATTATACACGAATATAACGACCCCAAATATAACGAAATTCCGGATAAAACGAACAAATTTTATCTGCCCGAGTTTTTTTCTGTCTATATTTCATATGTAAATGTAACTGTTATATGGATAAAGCAAACTCCGGATATTAGGAACAAATTTAAATGGTCCCAATGAGTTCGTTAGAAACGGAGTTCACTGTACTTATTTGAGAATGTTGGTTTTAATATTAAACTATGTATTTAATGATATTTTGTAATTAAAACCGCTGCATCTTTTTTTATCCATTTCTATATTGTTAAAATATTCAAAACGTTTATGCGCTATTTTGCACGTTGACGTTCGCGTCCGTCTTACGGATGTGACGTCATAATTGTTTATTTATACAGGCTCTACGGCCGAAACATGTCGATAAATGTTTAAATTATTAGTGCGTTGATTTTCTTTTTCCATTTTATATGAGATGTTGGGTATACAAGATCTGTTTACTATACCCTTTCCACTGAAAGTAAGAAAAGGTTATTATACTGATAGAACTGGTTGCAGTCATAATTCACCCCGTTATGACAATCTTCAAATCAAGGTAGGCTAGCTCATCTGTGAAAGTTTGAGGTAAATCCTCTCAACATGCCTAGTCATAAGCTTTCGGGACCATGGCGACATAGACCAACTTGCGTGCGGACGTTGTTGCGAATCTACCCCTAGGTGGTATTTTACAGTGTATTTTTCGGGCTATCGGTTACAACTTACTCTTAGAGTAGAGTAAAAGGCTAGCGTACACCCCCACCTTAAACCTTAAGTCGAAGAAGTGACCACGGAATGAACGAATGTGCAATCGGACGGACGGATGTACAGGTATGAGAAGAACGATATTTTAGATGAGGTTCTCTCTTGCCTATGATAGCATTTGTCAAAAATTTACAGGATTACTTCCCTTTTATATATAACGCCTTTTGTGACTCAATTGGAACAGAAAGGAGGTGATTAAACTTTTGTGAAAAATACGGTATGTTTCCTTTGATTGCATTGATTTAATGCCAGTAACAAATGTGCATTCTCATTATGCAGGCTGATACCGTAGTTGAGCTTGGAGCATGTAGCTTTTAAGGATGGACCACAGTCATGTACTGATGTATAATTAGTCTCAATAATTGAATCCAACACCCATTTTACATACGGACATTATGAAGTTCAATACGATTAAGCATTCTGTGGGATTGAACTGTGCAGTATCTTCGGAGTGCAGTATATCCAATAGTATTAAATAACTAATGTTAGTCACCGGTTACTTTAATTTTTAGCCTAGATGTATAATGTCTGATTTTCTTTCGGGGGGGTCCACTCCAGTTATAGGTTAGTAGGTGTCCATTGCATTATTCCTTGTGCGGAGTATGCTGTGAACGCTTCTGGTTGGAATTCAATACAACTTTATACAATGGTTATGCTTATTCAGAGTCGACTTGCATTTTACCAAGAATCATTAACTATTTCTTGACTAAGTTACAGGTGGTCGCCCTTTGTCGTTCCATAGCTTTTCCTTGTCTGGAACATAACTTGAAAACTACTGGATGGTCAATTCAATACAACTTTATACAATGGTCAAGTATATTGAGAGGAAGTGCAGTGTACAAGAACAATAGCTCTATCTTGACTTATTACAGAGTTATTGCCCTAGTTACTTTTCCTTGTCCGTGCCATAACTTGAAAACTACTGGTTGGAATTCAGTACAACTTCATGCAATGGTCAAGCACAAGGAGAGGAAGTTCAGTGAATAGTAACCTTAACTCCATCTTGACTAATTACAGAGTTTTTGGCATTTTCCAGAGCATTACTTGAAAACTACTGGTTGGAATTCAAACACTACTTCATACAATGGTCAAGTAGAATGAGAGGAGTGCAGTGTACAAGTACCATAACTTAAATCTATCTTGACAAATAACAGAGTTATTGCCAAGAACCATAACTCTATTTTAGTTTTACTTACAAAGTATTCTGTTCCTAGTAACTTCTTTAGTTGATAAGCAGTCTTTCGGTGGTATTAATCACAATTAATGATAGATCTAGTTTTAATCAAGTCTGCCTCACAGGGACCTGGTTGTACTGATCGATAAAAAGGCCGTTTCTTGTCTTGGTAGTATATAACGATTCGTTGTAAAATTGGTACAATGTATATTAGAGGTAAACAATGTATCACGGCGGGTAACAGCCAAATTCCTATGGTTTACCTTTCCAGAACTTGATTGGCAGGTCCCTTTCGTTTGAGTAAAATGAGGGTACATTATACTTGACATGCCATAATTTAGGGAAATATTTTGACCATTATATAATCTTTTTTGTGTGATATTTGAATTTTGATATGAAACACTTGGACATAATTTTGGAAATTTATATCAGCCTCAGAGTTGGGAAAATTTTCGGCCATTAGAAATACTTGGTGTATAAAAAAAGAACTCCCAAATACAAGACATGCAATGACATATCATTATGGATATGAACAGAAATTGTCCAGGGGATAGTATAATTATGGAGAGCTTATTTCGAGTTAAGATTGAATCAAGGTGAAGTTTTTATCATGTGAGAAGTAAGACGGTTTTGGTCGTGGTCATCGGATGATATCGAGGGGTTGTCTCAAAAACGGGACAACTAAGCTACATTATTGTAGAATCAATGTTTTTATAAAGTAAAACTTTTTAGAGGAAATGGGCAGGTAGCTGAACAAAGGTACGGTTCGATGTTGTTTTTGTCCCTTTGTTTGAGAGAATAAACGGCATAAACAAGTACGGACTGCGATTTAAACAGCCCATATGTATTTACACCCTGTAATGGATGTACAATTTATGTCGTAAGTAAATAGCATAATGCTTATTTGATGTTCTTGTTTAAAGACTGTGTTGGCACGAACTTACAGCTAATTCTCAGACCGAAACAATAGCAATAGGATCATGAAATGCCATGCCGATATGAAGAAAAGCCTGAACGTCGTCCGTCTGTCTAGGATATAAGGAAGATAAAATAACCTCTTTCACATGAGAGAAAATCAGTTTAATTTTGTTAAGAAAAATTCCTTAAAGCAACGCAAATGCTCAGTGTTAAGTAAAGTTTTGATATCAATGCTAAAAATATGACAATGTGATGTTGCATTTACTTACACAGAAATAGGTTGAATTATTTGCCCTTTTTAATTTATGTCATTTTCAATTTTGAGACGATCCCTAAATTCCAAGTGGAATCTCAGTGTCTGGTACCGCCACCGTCTTGTATTGCAAATGTCTGAACATTGTGAGTTTTAGATGAAATCAAGTCTTTAGTATTGGTCCAGGAATTTAGTTCTGAGCCAGGCAAAGTGCTGGCTGAATCTTCAAGATACTAGTAGCAGGTTGTGACATCAAGGAGAGCTTTTGAAGGGCCATAATAACGTACAGTATGTAAAACGTCTATTATGTTTTCGGTGCTATAAAACTATTAGAAAGCTGTTTAGGCCGATGTCTTACAGTTTAAGAAGGTATTTTTTTTCAGAATTCCAGAGGAAAAAGTCTATAAAGAAGAAAGATGTCCCAGTCATAAATGTTTAGCTCTTTTACTACGTGTAAGGACAACAGTGTGATATGTAATTACCGCATTTAGTAAGTAATTGATTTTCTTTTTATTGAATGACACTTGTACGATGTAATGTCGTAAGTTAGTGATTCACTAAAAGAGCTAATATGATATAGAATGTTTAAGAAGTAATAAATGCCTCCCTGTATTTTATCGTTCAGTCTTGTGCGAAATAAACACTCGTGCTCCACTCGTGTTTATTACTACGCTCATTCCTGCTATATTTTATTCACGAAAATTAGGGACTTTTTTTTCGTTCTAACACGTTAGTTTCTTTGAAAACACTCGACTTGTTTAACGCGTAGTAGTACTCTTGTAACTCAAAACGCGATCGTTGGCGCGCTTATTAATACGTCACTTCGTTACGTCTTTAAGGCACGTCGTCCTTGGAAAAACGTGCTGTATTTTATTGTAAATAAATCGGCCTTTCCTATATGTTTTGAGTCCGCTTGGTTTATAATTATATTCGTCTATATCATTTACTTGTACAAGAACTATTTTTCATTTTCAGGAATCGGGCGAGAATTTTGATGTTGAATATTATGGAAGCAGTAGAAGAGAAGCTTGACGTAAGGAAGTCTGAAAGTGGAACCGAACCTAGAGGTGGAGTCATTCATTGTGATCCATGCGAAACCGAAGGACGTTATTCTCAAGCGAAAGGGTTCTGTACAGAATGCAATGATTATCTATGTTCAGAATGTTATAGAATTCATCGACGTCCTATTTTATGGCGTTATCACCAACTATGGGATGGACAGACTATGCCAAAGATGAAGTCAGCTAAGGCCATAAAAGAGGAATGTATAGAACCATGTGCAAAACATCCGAAGAGAATTCTCGAGTACTTTTGTCATACACACAGTGAACTTGTATGTTCTCTGTGCGTATTTAGAAGTCACAGATACTGTGCAAATGTTGACTACATTCCAGATGTTGCAGGTCGGAATTCTGAAAGTGAGGAGTTAGATGTTTTGAGTGGAAAATTTGCTGATGTGCTTGAAGATATTGAAATACAAAAGAACTTAACTAAGCGAAGATTAGCAGTGGTTAATGAAATGCAAAAGAAAGCAGAAACAAAGATAAAAATGCTGAAAACCGAGATATGCAGCTTTCTTGATAAGCTTCGGGAGGACATTTCTCTTATCAGTCATTCTGATAACACTAACTTAGAAGCATATAGTAATAGTTTGAAAGGAATTTCCAAGAAAATAAAAACTTGCGTCACCATCTTAGAAAAGAAACGAAAAGAAGGGAAAATGTCACAGTTATTTGTAGATCTGAAATTATCCAAACTGACGTTGAAAGATGTAATAAAGGATGTCGAACAAACAAAAGCACACTGTAAAATGCAGCAATTTGACGTTGATATAGATGAATGCATTATTACGGAAATACAGAAGTGCCTTGCAAAGATCTGTGTCTCTGTAAGATCTCCAGTAAACAAAGAAGAGGGAGGCTCAGGACTAAAGGACTTGAACAGTACTGAAGTATCAGAAGCTGGAAAAAGCACACGACTCGATATTTTGGTTGAGGTAAACCATGTTCTGTATTTCGTCAGCGAAGTCATTGTTAACACACTGAAAGTATGATGAAATAAGATGTACATTTATAGCATATTACGATGTTGGTCAATGTGTTTGTTTACACTGTACTGATGTTTAGTATGAAGTTGAAATATTAAATTTAGTATTATAACTTTTTTCATTAGAAAAGGAATTGAAGAGTCAATATTTCATTTTCAATTTGAAACTGAATTTGTTTAATAATGTACTTCATTTGCAGAAATAGATATGTAGGATATGGTGCCATATCTGATGAGCTAATAGTGGTGGCCAAAAGTAACATTAGTTTATATAAAGTTAAAATTTGTACTTATCGAGTAGTTAATACGATTTATTTACTCTTGATTACAACACTTCTTAGAGATTATACAGATGGAGACAATGTGGAATCATGTGTGTCTTGCCTAAGGATACTACCACTACTTTGCACTTGATGTGACTAATATATATATACACATGTTTATGTTTAATACAATCTATGTAGGAAGGACATTGATGAAATATATTCTTTTTAATATGTGGTACTTATATTTTTGTAAATATCCTTTCAGCATGTGGGTGACACTAGCGTGACGCACAGTAAAGAAGAAGAGGTTGAAGATGCGGGATATATGTTTGAACACAAAGAGATGCAGATCAAAGCAGAAGCTAACAATCCCGACACAAAAACCGATACAAGGAAAGAAAAGGAAGGTAATTTAAAAACCTTTTTAAAGGCATGTGTTTAGGCTTTTGTGCAAACAAATATCTGACGTTTCATATAAATAGAACACCACACATGATTTGCAATGAATGAACTCACTGCTGTATATATGCATAAGAAAAATACCCAACTGATTAAAGGTCGTAAATATTTTGTTTTTCAGTAAGAGATTTATAAAACGCTTGTTAGTGCCATATATGCTTGTAGGCCTGTTTTTAGCTCACATAAGCACGAAGCGCTCATATATGAGCTTTTGTGATCGCCCGTTGTCCGGCGGCGTTTGTTTGTAGTCTGCCTCTCTGTCTGTCGACACTCTAGATGTCACAGTAAAATCATCATGAAAATTGGTCAGAATGTGTGTCTCAATGATCTCTAGGCCAGGTTTGAAATTTGCTCATTTAGTCAAAATATAGGTTTCAGGTCTAGGTCAGGTTAGTAACTGGGTCACGTGGGGTCAATACCTAGTTCATCCTGTCAAATCATAGAAAAAGGTTGTGAGTACTATAGAAGCCACATTTTGTATCCAGTTTTCTTGAAGGGTAGTCAGAACATTTGTATAAATGAACTCTAGGTCAAGATCATAACTGGATCATGTCGGGTCAATAACTTGGTCACCAGGTCAAATCTTAAAACAGCTTGAGAAGCAATATTTTGTACCCAAGAAAATTTGTCTGAATGTATGTATTGACGAGCTCTTTGTAAAAAACTAGGTCACCCAGTCAAATCATATAAAACACGTTTTGGACACTACATGTAGCCACAGTTTGCACTCAAAGAATAAACAATGAACAAATAAAACGTTCATGTAGTCGTTTTTAAGCTTGGTCAAAGGACAACATATGTATTTCAATTATTTAATGTTAAATTGGAAATCGTAAATTGTTAAAAAGTCTTGGTGACTATTTCATAAAAGCAGCATCATTTGACGTACATAATTTATTCACTGTAATTAATCAAGTTGAATTATCATCACTACAGAAATGTAAACTACATGTATATGAGAGCTTGATTGTCATATTTTAGGTTACAGCGCAGAGGTTTGGGGTTTCGTGGAGCGAAAGACATAGAAACGATTGTCACCAAATTTTATAGAAAAGTACTTTGTGTAAAATGTCTACCAAATGCGGAACTGGGTAGTACACCGATGTCAGGACAAACAAAATAGACTAATAATTGTAAAATATTGGCGTTTCAAATAATTCCTTTGAAAGGAAATGGTACAATATTAATAGTATATAATTATACCAAAAAACGGACAAAAATACAGGTGGTCAAAAGAGTAGTACATCAGTTCATTTATGTTGCAAATATTCACAGGATGTAAAACAAACGTGTTAACTTATAACTTACTGAAGTAAATATCTCAGAACATTCTTCAGTTTTATTTTCACCTTCAATAGCTATAAACATATAACTAGTATCATCATAAGTATGAATTAGGAAGTTCAGTGCTCATATCTTCAGACATCTTTTACGTCGTATTAACTCACCCTATTTGACATCTTAAAACTTTATAACTGATCTAGGAATTCTTCTGTTTAAAATAATTTTCTCAGATTTAAACATGTTAAACATGATTTAATGGATTGATATCATGCTTGGCGTTTTTCGTACCTATATTTTCAGGCTACTGCAGTCCTTCATATCCCATCAGTATAAGACAGTATGATCGCGAGATACTAATGAAGCTACAGACAAGTGCTCATGCTCTTCGTAAACCAGCTGGTATTCTGGACGTTCCCGACATAGTGTTTAATGAGGTAAACGTAACATCTGTCATGAGATTTTATTTCCGTGATTGGCTCTTTGCGGTATTCGGTGCCTGTAAATCATACGGGACATTTATAAAGAATAGATCTGTGAATAGAACGGTTGCAATAACTTTACTATAGTCAGTAGAGAAATGTATAGTATCAGGCTAAATGTCCATTTAAGGAATCTTCTATAAACTGTTTTGATTACATTTATGTATCCTTTTTTGATAATGAATTCACATTTTTGGTGATTACCATTGGGTGCAATATGTCTGTGCGACTTGTGCTTCTATGTTAAGGGAATTCTGATATAGTTAAAATGGTTTATGAAATGCTTGAATTCCTGAGTAGTCTGACAGTGTGCAGAGTGTATTTTGTTTGGAGACATACATTAGACTGCTGACTTCTCATAGAACCACTCTTATATCATCTTGAAGTACCTATATATCTTTCTCCCGTGCTAATAAATTTTTACTTGTGTTGATGTCCCTTTTCAAAATATGACATAGCAATTCACTGTCATAAAGTGAACAATCTGTGTAGGAGATGGTATAGACAACGCTTTATAGCTAACAACGCCCAGAAGGCATGACCAAACCCGTGGTTCTTTGTTTATTATATAAAATCCAAACATCTGTTCAAATAGATATTGAAGAGCTTTTAAATCAATATGCTGAGGTTTGTATATACGTGTTCATGCTTTTTAAAAGACATTGATCATATAATAGTTTATGGTTACTTCAGTTTTTCTTAAGCATATTAACTGCTGAACAATTTGTTCTCTGCTTTAAAGCCTCAAGATTTTTACCTGAGGTGGATGAAGGCTACAACTGAAAGGAAATACCAGGACGTGTATAATTTCAGACCAAATTACGTGTGTGATGAATCTAATTCAAAGACGAAGGTAGGGTTACACTTAATGCTTCACATAGTATTACGTTAAAACTCATAAAATCTATTTTACTAGTTGTTAACATGCAGTTCTATATGATTATGATTATTATAATAATATCATGGCGAATCAGGTGTAACAGGAGTACACACAATAGTAACTGCAAACAAATTTTACAGAAAAAGTCAGCATGTAAAGAACAGTCTACTGGTGATTTAAAGCCTCTTTTGACACAGATGCCTGGAAACCTATCTAAACAGAAGGTTGAAGGAATCCAAAAGTTACGAAACCTACAACAGAAATGGTAAAGTCTTTCAAAATACTAACAACAAAACACGATAAAACACAGACCTGTTTGATCATTTATTGAAATTTTGAAAATGATTCAAGCAATTCTTTCCTCTAAAACTAACCGATTATAATAACTTATAATAAGACTTTTATTGAACCAAATATCCTTTGAACAGACCCATGGAAATTTAGCTATCAACCAAAATAAATGTTACACTGTAAACGAGTTTTCCTTTTAAAGGTCCAAATCCAAGTGTATTGAAGACATTATATTTGATCAGCAACATACATTTATATTAACTTTTTTGACTACATAAAATGGTTACAAGAAGTTTCATAAACTGAAGTGGAAACTTGTTGGTGATTTACAAACAGCTGCTATCCTCTCATTCAGAACATAGTTTCCAGAATTTGACACTGATTATAATATATCTTTCTTTTGATGGTCAAGAGCCATTAAGAATAATTAGTGAACAATTTGTGAAGACCGTTTATTCCGGAACATGTTTTGTAATAGTAGTAGATATAAATATAAACTTGAACTCTCTTTGATGAAGTACATTTTGCCGATTTCTGCTAAAAAGGTTAGAACGTTTTGGCCTATAGTTAAGTCTTGTTTGACGTTCAATTATTATCACCTGCAATTCAATTTGAACCACTTCATCATTCAAGCTTGGCAGGTGTCGTATCAAGTTTTAGGAGATACACATAATGTCATTCGCATGTTCCAAGTTCGATGCTTTTTACTATTTTATTATTCTTATTATACTTGAACTAAACGAAACTCCTAGACCGCACCACCTGCATAGATTTTCCTTCAGCATGTTCTATTTAATGCTTTATCAAGGAAATATTCCCTTTCAATACTTTTCCATTTAGTATATTTTCGTGTCCGCGCATATTTCTCAGCAACCTCAGGCTGGAATTCAACAAACCTTCGCGGGAAGCTTTACTAGCAAGAGGGGATACGCATATTAACAGCATGTTCTGGTTCAATGATTTTTTATTGGAATAAGGCCCTCTCATATAGCCACCTTTGACACAACATCCTTGCCACGGCGGGGATATTGGCCATGTCAACAGTGGTCTTTTTTATTGCAGCTCCAGGAACAAGTCAATAAAAAGGCGCCTCGTGACGATTCAAAGATAACTTGCAAAATCAAACAGAAATTGTATTCGTTGATAGTGAGAGAGATGCAAGATGATCACATTATCATCGAGTGGATAGATAGTAGTATTGATACGATACAAAAATCAGGGACTGATTTTGTGAATGTTCTGATGAATTATGTATGCAAGTTCGCACGTGAAATAGGTATATTTAGTAACATTTTAGCTCGACTTTTCGTTTGCTGTAATGTTCAGCGGTATCAAATCAAAAAATAAGTTGGGTAAGTCTTGAATTAATATCTTGCTACTTACGACCCTGAAAATACACATATTCCTGTTTTCCCAAACAAGCACTGCGAATAGTCGAGCGCATTGTCTTACGGACAGCTCTTGTTTAAAGATTCAGGTACCATCATTTCAGAGTGTTTTCTTGAAAATAATTTTCTTTACTTGAGTCGTCTGCTAATGAAAGGCATACACATATTCTGTTGGCCGTCGTCTTCATCTGTCTGAAACGTATACCTTAATTTGACATTTATAGACGTAAGCAATGATTTAGAAAAGGAATATTTTGTCGAAGAAAAGTCGGTGCGATCATCCAGTGTCAAACGGCATTCAGTTTTTGTGGTGTCAATGGAAGAAAAATGAAAAAGAAACATCAACATGATTCCATAATTCAAATTTAGCCAAATGTAGACAAGTTACAAGTGCCGACAGGTGACACAAGTGTTTTAGTTTCTAATTCAGAAAAAGAAAATGATGCACTGGATTTGGGATAATTAATATGATGTAATCATTATATATAAACTTTTATTTATATCTCGTTTCAATTTTTTGTAACTGTTCGGATGTGCGTGCTTAGCTTCTAAAGATGATTTTATCGTCTCTGACGTTCAGGTCAGAATAACAACTAGGTTTAAAGAATAACAGTTCAATATGGGATTGTTATTGGTATGCTGTAATCAGGAAACAAATTTGGCATTCAGTAAAAAGGTTCAATTTTGTGTCTATCTGTAATAGAACCTTAATAGCCACATTGATCTGTTTACCTGTTAATCTGCCATAATCATTAATCGTGCTCCTAACAATATTTAAGACTTTTGATATAGAACTTTTGTTTCTAGATGGTAATGGTGGTTGGGTATTCTCCCCTGAAAAGATATATGGCAGAAAAGAACTGCTGCTTAGATACATAGACAACAATTTAGATCTGGAACTAGAAGCTGTGCATGCCGTGCAGAACTTTGTAGAGAAATACAAACATCCACCAGGTAAATTCGGTATCAGCAAATGCCATGGTTTCAATTCTTGATTTTCTAATTTTAAGGTTGTAACACATTTGGTTTCATTATAAAAAAAAAAAAAAAAAAAAAAAAAAAAAAAAATTTAATTTCCCCCCCCCCCTCGTTGTGCAATGTCAGTATAGTAATCGCTCACAGTTGATGTTGTGAATGCAGGTAGATGTTGTCATGATTTTTCCAAGCAACACCAGTTTTATGACTCACCTAGCATACATTAAAGTGCCAGTGTGAGCCTTTGTGATCACTCACTGTCAATCGTACGATGTACCTCGTACGTACGTTCGTCCACTGTTTTCTTTAAACGACATATCTTCAAAAGTCTCTGAGCCAATTTAACAAAACTTCACAGGAATGTTCTTTGTATGGCCGCATATCAAAGTTGTTCAAATAATTCCATTCTAAGCAGAACAATTACTCTGGTAGCCATGACAACCGAGAGGTAAAACTTTGAAAGTCTTCTTGAAAACCACATTGCCAAGAGCTTAGATATTTGGTATGTTGCAATGTCTGGTGGACCTCTACCGAGATTGTTCCGGTTATCCCTCTGGGGTCAAAGTTGGCCTAAGCTTGATTTACATAGATTCGTATAGATGAAAACTTTAAAACACCTGAAGGACCAGAGCTTAGATATGTAGTATGTAGGACCTCTACTAGGCTTGTTTAAGTTAAACCCGTGGGATTTGGCCCCTCCCTAGGGGGTCACTTGCTATACATTGACTTATATAAGTGAAAACTGCTACCAAGATGTTCAAATAATGCACCAAGGGTCAAAATTGACCCCGCCCTTATACACATTTTCGAGTATAAGGGAGATGTGTTATTCGTATTGCTTACCTTGTGTGATGGCCAGTTGAACCCAGGTGAGTGATAAAGGTTCCTCATAACCCTGTCGTGTGATTCAGAATTCAAATCAGTAGAATGTGTCTTCAAATCAAGTTTAGGTCGATGAAAGGCAAATAAACTGTATAGTCACAGTTATATATATAGTTTCTGCTTCAATATTGACTATGTCATCGATACCCTTCCGGAAAATTTCAAAAACTTAAGTAAAACTTCCGCGTTAAATCGACTATATCAGTAAATGAGAGCCGCTATTGACATTCTGAAATGACATTGATTTCTTTCATGTTTACACTAAAAGAATTGAAAGAACATTTTGAATGTAACGATACGTAAATGTTTAGTTTATACCTGCTTCAGATATCTTCATATATTTCATTTTCCTAAGACTTTGTTAAAACTGATGTTATCTAGTGAAATGTATTTTTTTCTTTGAAAGTCTTTGTTACGGGACCATTGAGACGACTTTCTTCAATAACACAGTTATGTTTCTTTCTAGGTTTACTGCGGGAGGCATATGATGTTTTAAAGGCAGCAGGCATAATATCTGAACGTTCCTTCTTCAAAGTATGGATAACATTAAAGATATTTGGTTGCACATTATGTACAAAATTGTTTATTTCATCTGCAAATATTTCGAAATTTTAACAATTTTGAAAATACATTAAAACTTTTGTTTTTCGAAGTTGAAATACTGAAATGATATTCCAACATCGTTGTATAGCCACTTATTTTAAATATTTAGACTAAACTGTGTAATTGTTTAAGTCATTAATTTTAAAGGAGAGGATATAGAGTTTCTTAAAATGTCAGATGTTTTTCAGTTACAGCTACAGGAAGCAGAAAAGGAGAAAGAATGTTCCAAATTGCCATCTAAGATTAAAAAGATGTATGCGTTGATAGTGAAAGAGATGCGAGATGACCAGTGTATCATTGACTGGATAGAGAGCAATGTTGATGATTCACTGAAATCACAGAGTTCCTTTGTGAATGTTCTTGTGAATAAAGTATGCATGTTTTCTTCTGAAAAAGGTAAATGTACATGTATATTACTTAAATTGAGGCAGTGTTACAAACGCAGCAGCACGCAGCAGTAACGCCATTAAAAGCGTAAAAAGCGTAAAATAAACAGCTGCGTTCTCGTCATGGAACATACCTGCTATATTGAATTTTAGTCAGTTTCTCTTGTGGTGTAAAGCATTGCTAACTGTCTGTTTCCTTATTTCCTGATTAGATCAAAACAGTGTTATTTTGATGCTTTCTTATGCTTTATTACACGAAATTGTTTCCGTTTGATTATACAATAGCAATTCAGCTAATTTTTGTCAATTTCTATATCATGATAGTAAGATCAGTACCTTCGTGTTATTGAGGTGTAACTTATAGATTAAAGTATATCATATACATATTGATGTTCTTTAATCCTTCAGTCAAAATTGTTTTACAAGTTAATTTTTGAGTGAAAAGTAATTGATTATAGAAGATCGCTATATTGGCAGTTTGTGGACAAAAAAGCATCTTTCGATATTTTTATAGTGCATTTATCTATTATTTACGTACATTTTAAATATTTTGATAAAATAGTGTACTAGTTGTAGGGCATGCACCTTTAACGTTTTGAACATTTCCGAAATATATCATTATTTGATTATCCAGATGATGAAGATAACTGGACTTTTCATCCTAAATCGATCCGTGAGAGAAAAGAACTTCTCTGCAAGTACCTGAGTAGCGATGTTGACCTGGAGCTACAAGCCCTGTATGCAGTGCAGGTCCATATAGAGAAATTCAAACATCCACCATGTAAGCCCAGTATCAATATCAGATCAATACAAAAAGAAATGTTTATTTCATGACTGTGCGAGACATATTGTTGCAGCATATAAACTTTGTGTCATACAATTGAAAACCCGTATTTGTGTTTTTCCTTCGTTTTGAAATTCATTCTAACATCTATACACATGTTCTATGTTTAAACCAGTTTATAGTACATTTGTGTACCTTTCATCGTGTCAGTTAGCACGCACATGGTTTCTAAGATTGTAAAATAAGACGTTTTCATTGTATGACAACTAAAGCTTCCCGCTAAGTATGATATTGTGTTTCCTTTTTTTGTTCTATGGAAATATACATGTTTAAAGTCTCATTGACAAGTCGATACGATTCCGTTGATCTTTCTATTTTCTATAGAACAATACAGATAAACGCTAAAATATAGAAACAAATCTTTACATAAAAATCTTCGAGTAACAAAGGTCTCAAAAAAAGAATCTCAAATACATGTATTAAAAGCTAATTGAAGATATTTGAAACATTGATTCATTTTTGATATTGGCCAATACGTACAAATATACCTTTTATGTATATCACTAGTTTTCTGTTGGCTTTTATATTCTTACCCTGTTTGAAATTCGTCATACAGTAACTAGATTTGAAATTTAGACTCCTTTTGGAAAATGACTTTGATAAGTGTTGGTGTTGTGTAGCTATAACATATCGAGGCTAATATAACAATAGGCTAGTTCCTGAATATTACTGCAAACTTATCACGGTTTCTGAAAATAAAAGATATCCCTTGCGATCACATGATCAAGAACAGTTAACCTGTAGGAAACCACAAACTCAATATCTTAGGAAAACATTTGGTTACTTAGGAATG